>JAABKJ010075445.1:79884286-80276347 GCA_011634705.1 Andricus grossulariae | reverse complement strand
ACCGGTAATTTAAGTAGAAAAGTAACTTTTTTGTTGAAAATTCACCTAAAATCTTTTTGGGTCTTAAAATTCAACTATTTTTTTTTAATTCGTCTTTTTGGTTTAAAAATGCATCTCTTTTGGCAGAAATTGAATCTTTCTTGGTCAAAAATGCAACTGTTGGTTGAAAATTACTTGCTATTGGATTGGAAAATTAACTGTTTTGGTGGAAAAGTAACTTTTTTGTTGCAAATTCAACCACTTAGTTTGAAAGTCATCCTTTTTGTTTGCAAATTAAACGTTTTTGTTGAAAATTCCTCTTTTTTTGTGTTGAAAATTAAACAATTTTGGTGGAAAAGTTACTTTTTTTGAAAATTTAAATAAAACCATTTTGAGTTGGAAAGTAAGCTATTTTTTTTTCTTTGAAAATTGGCGTATTCCGTTTAAAAACTCATCTCTTTTGGTAGAAAGTTCATATTTTACGGTTTGATTGAAAATTTCTGTTTTTGGGTTGAAAATTTAACTATTTTGGTAGAAAAGTAAATTTTTTTGTTAAAAATTCTTACTTCGTTGTTGAAAAGTCACCTAAAATCTTGTTGGCTTTTAAAATTTAACTATATTTTTGAAGATTCGTCTTTTCGGTTTAAAAAATTCTCTCTTTTGGTAGAAATTTAATCTTTTTTGTTAAAAAATTCAAATTTTAGTTGAAAATTTCTTATTTTTGGGTTGAAAATTTAACTATTTTAGTAGAAAAGTAACTTTTTTGTTGAAAAATCACCTTAAAATCATTTTGGGTTTTAAAATTCAACTATTTTTTTGAAGATTCGTCCTTTTGGTTTAAAAATTCATATCTTTTATTAGAAATTTCATCTTTTTCGGTCAAAAATACAACTGTTGGTGTAAAATTCCTATTTCTGAGTTGAAAATTTAAATATTTTTGTAGAAAAGTAACTTTTTTGTTGAAAATTCAGCTAAAATCTTTTTGGTTTCAGAATTCGTCTTTTTGATAGAAATGTAACTTTTTTTTTTAAATTCACCTAAAATCTAAATTCGTCTTTTTGGCTTAAAAATTCATATTTTTTGGTAGAAAAGTAACTTTTTTGTTTAAAATTCACCTAAAATATTGTTGGTTTTTAAAATTGAACTATTTTTTTAAAATACGTCTTTTTGGTTCAAAAATTCGTCTTTTTTGGTAGAAAAGTAACTTTTTTGATCAAAAATGCAACTGTTGGTTAAAAATCTTTGTTTTTGGGTTGAAAATTGAACTATTTTGGTAGAAAAGTAACTTTTTTGTTGAAAATTCACCTAAAATCTTTCTGGGTTTCAAAATTTAACTATTTTTTTTTCAAGTTTGCCTTTTCGGTTTAAAAATTCATCTTTTTTGGTAGAAAAGTAACTTTTTTGTTAAAAATTCACCTCAAATTTTTTGGGGTTTTAAAATTTTAAATTTTTTCTCAAGATTCGTCTTTTTGGTTTAAAAATTCATCTTTTTGGTAGAAAAGTAATTTTTATTATAAAAATGCAAACTGTTGGTTGAAAATCTTCGTTTTTGGGTTGAAAATTGAACTATTTTGGTAGATTTTATTATTTAGGAATTTTTCAATTTTAGAATTATATTATCCGGGAATTTTCCCATTTGGGAATCTTATTATTTGGGAATTTCATAATTTGGGAATTTCATTATTTGGGAATTTTCCAAATTGGGAATTTTATTATTTAGGAATTTTTCTTTTTTAGAATTTTAATATTCGGAAATTTTATTATTCGGGAATTTTCTCATTTGGGAATTTTATTATTTGGGAATTTTCCAATTCGGGAATTTTATTATTTAAGAATTTTTCAATTTTAGAATTATATTATTCGGAAATTTTATTATTCGGAAATTTGATTATTCGGGAATTTTCCCATTTGGGAATTATATTATTTGAGAATTTTCCAATTTGGGAATTTTCCAATTCGGGAATTTTATTATTAAGGAATTTTTTAATTTTAGAATTATATTATTCGGAAATTTTATTATTCGGGAATTTTCCCATTTGAGAATGTTATTATTTGAGAATTTTCCAATTTGGGATTTTCATTATTTGGGAATTTTCCAAATTGGGAATTTTATTATTTAGGAATTTTTCAATTTTAGAATTTTATTATTCGGAAATTTTATTATTCGGGAATTTTCTCATTTGGGAATTTTATTATTTGGGAATTTTACAATTTGGGAATTTTATTATTTGGGAATTTTCCAATTTGGGTATTTTATTATTTGGGAATTTTTCAATTCGGGAATTTTATTATTTAGGAATTTTTCAATTTTAGAATTATATTATTTGGAAATTTTATCATTCGGAAATTTTATTATTCGGGAATTTTCCCATTCGGGAATTTTATTAGTCGGGAATTTTACTTTTCGGGATTTTGCAGTCGTCCCGGAATTTTATTATTCGCAAATTTTACAATTCAGGAATATAATTATTCGGGAATTTTATTATACCGAAATTTTAATATTCCGGAATTTTATTAATTGGTAATAATAACATTCCCGAACAGTTTATAATATTACCGATTTGGAAAATTCCTGAGCAATAAAATTCCCGAAAATTTATTTTATTTATTTATTAAAAATACAATAATCAAATATTTTATAAAAATATTTGATTATTGTATTTTAAATAAATTACTAATTTAAATTCTTTAAATTCGGAAATGTTCTATTTCTTATATTATCATTCGGAAAATATTATGAAAACAGTTCATAATATTACAATTAACATTTTTTTAATAAATATTATTTACTGATTAAAAAATACAATATTTTTATCTAAAAAAATTTAATGTTTAAATTTTCTAAAATTATTGTTTGAATTTGAAATAACAGTAAATGAACAAAAATTTCATCCAGAAATATATTTTTTTCTATTATTGTTATTTTAAATTCAAACAATGATTTTAGAAACCTCAAACATTGCAAATAATTTTTGTTGTAAAAATATTGTATCTTTTATGTATAAATAATATTTATAAAAAAAATTTCATTGTTTCAATTCGGATATTTTTTAATTCGGCAATTTTCTGTCGGGAATTTAATTATTCGGGCATTTTTAAATTCGGTAATATTAGAAATGGTTCGGGAATTTTATTATTTGCAAATTTTCCCATTAGGGAATTTTATCATTCGGGATTTTTTAGTCGTCCCAAAAAAATAAGAGAATTCAGATTCGAAAAACTCTAAATTATATTTAAAAACGTAAAAATTTGGAAGCATCCAAAATGGGAAGAATAAAAAGTATGAAGCAAGTCCGATTTGAAAGAAATTCAAATTTGGAAAAATCTAAATTTCAAAGTTTTGTACTCCAGATTCGAAATAAAAAAAAGAATAATTTTTTATTTTTATATCTTCAGTTATTCAAAGCAGTCTTAATTTATACTAAAGCCTTGAATTTTATGTTTTTAAATCATGTGTGATTGATATTGATATTAATCTCAGATTGAACATAATAACAATTTTGAAACATTCACTGTGGAAGGAAGTCAATAATTTTTCTTTCGAAAAATAAACATTTGTAAAAATCAAGAATTTTATTTGTCTAAACTGGAAAGAATCCAAAGTCTTAAATCTTCAATGTTGGCAGTAGCCCAAACGTGAAAGAAGTCATTAATATGGAACGTGTTCCACAATCTTCCAAAATGAAATCAAAAATGTTTCTTTGAAAATAATGTGAATATTTAAATCCGTATAAAATTTTGGGTTTTCACGTATTAAATTTTGGATATATTCAAAATAGGGGATGACTGATAAATCCCGAAAAATAATGTTTCCGACAATATCGAATTCCCGAATTGGAAAATTCCTGAATAATAAAATGCCCGAAAGTTTATAATATTACAGAATTAAAAATTTTCCGAATAATAAAATTCCTGAATATTAAAATTTTCGAATTTGAAAATTCCTGATTAATAAAACTTTCGAATAATAAAATTCTGGAATTGGAAAATTACCGAATTACGAAATTCCCGAAAGTTTATGATGTTATAGAATTTTTGAATTTATGGATAATAAAATTCCCGAAAGTTTATAATATTAGAGAATTTGAAAATTTCCGAATAATAAAATTTCCGAATTTGATAATTCCTGATTAATAAAACTTCCGAATAATGAAATTCCGGAATTGGAAAATTACCGAATTACAAAATTCTCGAATAACAAAATTCCCGAAAGCTTATGATGTTATAGAATTTGAATCAATTTTAAACCAAAGTGATGAATTTTAAACTAAAATGGTGAATCTTCAACTGGAATAGTTGAATTTTCAACCGCGAAAGAGATGAATTTTTAACTAAAATTTTGGAACATTCAACTGTATTGCTTAAATCATCAGTTAAAAAAAATTAATTTGTAACAAAAAAAATGAATTTTCAAGAAAGTACATAAATTTTTGGTTGAAAAATTTAATTTAACAAAATCGAATCTTTAAAAAAATGAATTTTTAAGAAAGCAGTTTCATTTCCAATCAAGTAATTGAATTTTCAACAAAAATCGTTAATTTTCTACAAAAAAAAAACGAATTTTCAACAAGATACATTATTTTTTAACCAAATACTTGAATTTCCACATAAAAAAGATAAATTTTCGTCCAAATAGTCGCATATCAAAATAAAAAAGATCAATTTTCAACCAGAAATGGAAAATTAAACTTTCTAGTTTAAAAAATTAATTTTTAACAAAATAGTTGAATTTTCAACAAAATAATTAAATTTTGAACCGAATATAAGAATTTTTAACCAAAAGAGATGAATTTTGGTCCAAAAATATGATAGTGAAATTTCAATTGAATGAATTTTCAACCACAAAAGATGAGTTTTCTACCAAAAGATGAATTTTCATTCGAAAAGGACGAATTTTCTATTCCAAAAGATGAATGTTCAACAACACAAAATAAAAAAGTTGAATTTTGAACCAAGAAAAAAGAATAGTTAAATTATTAACCAAATAAAATAAATTTTCAACGAAATAGTTAAATTTTCAATCAACCAGATGACGTTTCAACCAAGAAGATTGAATCTCTATCAAAAATATCAATTTTGCAATTAATTTGCAAAAAACTGATGAATTTTCAACTAAAATGACGAAACTTCAACTGGAATACTTGAATTTTAAACCTAAAAGATTAATTTTCGTCTAAACTGATCAATCTTTAACTTTAATAATTTAATTTTTAACCAAAAAGATGAATTTTTGACGAAGAAGATTAATTTCTACGAAAAAAGACGAAGTTTCAATGTAAAAAGATGATTTTTCAATAAAAAATTGAATCATTAAATTTTCCGTTAAAAAAATTAATGTTCAACCAAAGAGATGAATTTTCAACTGAAAAAGAAACAAACAAAAATCGAATAGTTAAATTTATAGTTAAAAAATTAATTTTCAAGCGAAGAGATTAACCTCTTTGGTTGACAATTTAACTATTGCATTTTTAGAAAATTAATCTTCTTGTTTAAACCATCATCTTTTGAGTTGAATGTTGAACTATTTTGTTGAAAATTTATTTTTTTAAGATTCATCTCTATGGTTGAAAATTTAACTATTTTGTTAAAAATTCTTCTTTTGTTGTTGTTGAAAATTAATTTTAACTCTTTGATTGAAAATTTAACCATTTTGTTAAAAATTCTTTTGTTGTTGTTGAAAAGATATATTTTAAATTGAAACTTAAACTTTTATAGTTCAAAATTCGACTTTTTGGTTGAAAATTCATGTATTTTGTTGAAGAATCGTCCTTTGTGGTAGAAAAAAAAATATGTATATATATATATATTTTTTTTTTTTTTGATTGATCGTTTTTAGTTGAAAATTCCACAATTAAATTTTTATATTGAGAATTTATTGTTTTTTTTTAATTCAACTACTTGGTTGAAAGTTGAACTACCTTGTTAAAAATTCATTTTTTTAAGGTTCATCTCTTTGATTGATAATTTAACTATTGCATTTTTAGAAAATTAATCTTCTTTCTTAAAAAATCGCCTTTTGGGTTGAATATTGAACTATTTTGTTCAAAATTCATTTTTTTTTAATTCATAATTTTAGTTGAAAATTTAACTATTTTGTGAATAACTCATTTTTTTTTTGGTAGAACATTATTATTTTTTTTAACTAAAGAAATTAGATTTTGGGTTGAAATATTATACTTTGAGTTAAAAATGTATACTTTTAATTAAAATTTGATCTTTTTTTGGTTAAAAAATGCAACTATTTGGTTGAAAATTCATGTATTTTGTTGAAGATTCGTTTTTCGTAGTAGGAATAATAGTTACATTTTCAGTTTAAAAATATTATTTTCAAACAAAAAAACCTAATTTAAGACAAAAATTACATTTTCAAACAAAGTGTTGAATTTTCAACTGGAATAGTTAAATTTTAAAACTAAGATATGCATTTTCAAATAAACTGATGAATCTTTAACTGGAATAATTGAATTTTCAACCAAAAGATGAATTTTCAACTAAAAATTATGACATTCCAAAATAAATTAAATAGTTACATTTTTAGTTTAAAAAATTAATGTACAACCAAAGAGATGAATTTTTAACTAAAATGATGAAATATTCAACTGGCATGGTTGAATTTTCAGTTAGAAAAATGAATTTCAAACCGAAAAAAAATATGAAATTTCAACAAAATAGTAGAATACAGTTATAGAAAGCTATTCTTTTACAAATGAAGAATTATTGTTTTTCAATTTTATATTACAATTTGAAAAAAAAATTAGGCACGCTCTCGAAAAAATTCACTGACAATTCCAGATTTTCCAGGTAGGATAGACACTAGTAGGCGAGCGGGACTCACCCCCAAATGGACCTTCCAGTGACCACGGAAGTACTAATCGCTAAGACCACTTTTACTTTGTTTATAATTCATCAGTTGGGTTGAAAATTATTTTTTTTTTCACTGAAAATTTAATTGTTCAATGTTTGGTTGAAAATTGATTTTTTTTTTTTGATAAAAAATCAACTATTTGGTTGAAAATTTGACTTTTTCAGTTGAAACTTCATGTATTTTGTTAAAAAGTTGTGTTTTTTTGGTAGAAATTTAATCTTCTTGTTTGAAAATTGATCTTTTTGGTTAAAAATAAAACTACTTGGTTGAAATATACATTTTTTGTTAAAAATTTATCTTTTAGGTTTAAAATTAATTTATTTCTGTTGATAATTCATCATTTCAGTCGAAAATTGATAACTTTGGCTAATATTTTATTTTGTATGGGAAATTAATTTTTTTGACTGAAAATTCAACTAGTCTGAGAATTCATGTCTTTTGTTGAAAAATCATTGTCTTTTAGTGGAGATTTAATCTTCTGGTTGAAAATTAATCTTTATGGTAAAAAATGTAATTATTCTAGGTAAAGATTCATCATTTTAATTGAAAATTCAGCTTTTTTAGTTAAAAATTCAACTATTTGGTTGAAAATTGGGCTTTTTCAGTTGAAAATTCAAGTTTTTTTTTGTTTAATTGTCTTTGGTGGAGATTTAATCTTCTTGGTTGAAAATTAATCTTTATGGTAAAAAATTCAATTATTTTAGGTAAAGATTCATCATTTTATTTGAAAATACAGCTTTTTTTGTTAAAAATTTATCTTTTTGGTTAAAAATTTATCTTTTTGGTTAAAAATTCATTTATTCCAATTGATAATTCATCATTTTAGTGGAATCATTGTGACTAAAAATGTGTTTTTTTCTATGGAAAATTATTTTTTTTTTAACTGAAAATTGAACTATTCCGTTTTTGGGTGTAAACTGATAATTTTTCGTTTAAAAATCAAGTATTTGGTTGAAAAATTGTATTTTGTGGAGGAGATTTAATCATTTTATTTGAAAATTCATATTTTTGGTTGAAAATAAATTTACTTGATTGAAAGTCAAACTCTTTTATCAAAAATTCGTATTTTTATTTAAAATTAATCTATTCCAGTTAATGATTCATCATTTTAGTTGGAAATTGATCACTCTGGCTAAAAATTGTTGCTTTTTTTATAGAAAATTAATTTTTTTAACTAAATATTCAACTAGTCTGAGAATTGATATATTTTGTTGAAAAATCTTCTTTTTTGGTAGAAAATTAATCTTTATGGTCGAAAATTCAACTGTATGGTTAAAAATACATCTATTTGGCTGAAAATGGAATATTTTTACTTGAGAAGTTAGGAATTTGAAGCGGTTTAAATTGACTTTAATACAGTACCCACATTAATTTTCACCTAAATATTGCCCTGAATTTTGAGTCTAAGAAAATCAAATAAAAAATGGTTTGAATTATTATTCAAATTCATAGTATTATTGAATTATTTGGTGCTAATATATTTATGAATATATTGTAATATAATTTTTTAAAGCTTTCTAAATTAAACATATTAATTGAATCCCTAGAAACTATGAAAAATTATACCCTGGAAAAAAGGTGGAATTGTCAGGAAATTTTTTTCCAGGATTTGAATAGACATCCTCTTGAGTTAATTTAAGTTGACCTGGAATATTGAAGAAGTTTATGGTTTTTTATAAACGATTTTTTGTTTTTTCAGCCCGAGGAAGAGGTCGAGGTCAAAGCCAGAGAGGTAGAGGCACAGGATCTGCTCCCTGGTTGAATCAACAGAATCAAAGTGGAACCACCCAACCTGGAAGAGGACGAGGATAACCATCCTGACGAATAAAACGATCTCTTTTTGTTAGGATAGGATCAATCTGATCAGCTCTTATTTTGTCACACTTCATTCCGAGTTTCTCATTGCCGAGGATGTATAATTTCTATTCTTGCGTTGCTTGTTCTTTACGGGTGAAAGTTTTCTTTAATTATAACACAGTAGTGAACAGAAAAGTTTGGTTTTATTTGATATATTATCTGATTGATTTAGGGGTGGGTTTCTGATGCATTGATCAGACTGAACATGCGACATTCTCTTACGGCTCGACGGAATATAATAATTGTGGAATAATTACTTTTCTATATCAAAGTAAAAAAATACGTTTGTAAAATTCTAACTTATTTTCTTAGTTAAGGTCTCTGAAGTACCCTATTTTCAAGATTTGGTCGTATGGTACCCTATGATCAATTAATTCCATGATTTTAAGGGATTTTAAGGGTCTCGAGGTATTTTAATACATTTTCCAGGATTTCAGGAAATATTATCATAGAATTTCATGGGATTTTATAATGTTTTAGTGGATTTCAAATTTTACACTTTTAAACAAAAAATTTTAAGTTTTTTTTAAACTTTTTTCAAACTAAAAAGACGAACTTTTAAGAAAAAAGCTAAATTTGCAACCAGATAGTTACATTCTTAACCAAAGGGGTGAATTATCAACAAATTACATCAATTTTCCACAAAATATTTGAATTTTTTACCAAATTCTTCAATTTTCAAGATAAAAATATTATAGTTGATATTTAAACGAAAAAAGATTTTAATTTTGAAGTAAAAACAGTTGAATACAAAAAAAAGACGAATTTTCAACAAACTATTTAAATCTTCAACTAAAACAGATTAATTTTTAACCATACAGTTACGTTTTTAATAAAAAAAATAGTTAAAAATAAATAAATAACAAATAAAATAGCAGTTTCAACCAAAAAGTCGTATTTTTAACTACCAAAGATAAATTTTCAACCAAAAAATTGCATTTTTAAACCAAAAAAGATGAATTTTCATACCAAAAAGACGAATTTTCAATAAAGTACATGAATTTTCAACCCGAAAATATAAATTTGTGAACAAATGGTTGAATTTTGAATCCAAGAAGGAGAATCTTCAACAAAATACATACATTTTTAGCAAAATAGTCGAATTTTAAGCTAAAAAAAGATACATTTTCAACAAAAAATGGAATGTTTAAATTTTCAGGATAAAAAATTAATTCTCAACCAAAGAGTTGTATTTTCAACCAAAAATGATTAAATTTCTACGTAAAGAGAGCAATTTTGAAATAATAAAGACAAATTTTCAACAAAATACATGAATTTTCAACCAAGAAAGATTTTTCAGTTGAGAAAAAAAATGTAAACCTAATTGTTGAATGTTCGAGCCAAAATACGCATTTTTTACAAAACAGTTGAAATTTTAATGCAAAATTATATTGTGAAAAAAGTTTAATTTTCTACAAAATAGTTCAATTTTGTATCAAATAGTTGAATTTTCAACTAAAGATAATAAATTTTCAATCAAAAATGGAATTTTTTAATTTTCAAGTGAAGAATTAATTTTTAACAAAAAAGAAGAAGTTTCAACAAAATATATGAATATCAACGAAATACTTGAAGTTTCAATCAAATAGTCCAATTTTCAACTGCCAAAGATAAATTTTCAACAAAAAATGTATTTTTAACAAAGATATAATTATTTTCTACCACAGAGATGAATTTTCATACCAAAAAGACGAATTTTCAATAAAGTATATGAATTTTCAACCCGAAAATATAAATTTTTGATCAAATGGTTAAATTTGCAATCCAGAAAGAAGAATCTTCAACAAATTACACAAATTTTTAACCAAATAGTCGAATTTTAAGCTAAAAAAGATCAATTTTCAACAAAAAATGGCATGTTTAAATTTTCAGGATAAAAAATTAATTCTCAACCAAAGAGTTGTATTTTTAGCCATTTATGTAGGGAAAATTTCCCAAAATTTATGGAACTTTACTGGAAACTTTGTGAATATTGATACTCATTATTTAGGGAAATCTCCATAAACTTTTTTGGAATATTAAACAAAAAGTGGTGAATTTTCCCCAAAATTGTATGGGAAATATTCCTTATATGTTATCCTGTAAAAGTTTAAAAATTTCAGGAATTTCCCGAAATTTTATGTGGGGAGAATTCCCCAAAATTTGTGTAATACTAATAATAAAAAAAGCGCCCGTTTTAATAATTATTCAGAATGTTTATAATTTCTTACAGGTTAAAAATTAATTTTGTGAAAATCGTATATCAGTTTCAATTGGGTAAAATGTCACCGAAAAAAAAAAAACCCCAACTATGCTTTGCTTAGCGTCGACTACTTTCTTAAACAGTCGACGCGTCATTTCTGTTGCGAGAGGGGTGGCACGTTGCGCCCTGGCGGAATTCTCATGAACTACCAGCTCAGAGCGGCAAAATTAAAAAAATAACAAACTTTTTTTGTAGATTTTGATTATTATTTTCAAAAAAATGTTATGTCTCATACAAAATCATTAAATTAATAATTGTTCATCAAAAATCGAAAGAAATTTATAAAAATTTGAAGCTTTCTATGGCGAACTGTTAAAAAATCTACAATTTTCTATAATTTTCTATGAAAATGAGGGAAAGAAATCTTTGAGATGACTATAACATTAATAAATATTTTTTCGAAAAAAATGTGTAAAATTATTCAATATATTGTACTAGTTTATCAAATATGTTAGAGCAAAATGTCTTCCTCAACATACGGTAATACTTCAAGAGTTTTTAGAAAATGAACCTAAAAATTGTAGGTATTATCTAATTTCCTAAATTGTAGGGAATTTCCCCCAATTTTTTAATGAATTATAAGAACTTTTAGGAAAATTTCCAAAAATCTTGGAGAAAATGATTTTCCCCAACGAAAATGTGGATTATCCCCCACTAAAAAGTGGGGAAAATTCCCGACATTTTTTGCAGTGTTGATTTGTTGAAAGTGTGTCTTTTTTGATAGAAAATTAATCTTCTTCGTTGAAAATTCAGTTGCAAAAAATTCTTTTTTGACTTCTTCTTTTTCGGGAGGGAGGAGAGAAACAAATGTAAAACAAAATGTAGCGACATTATGACATAAAGTGGTTCTTCGAGATTACATTATGAATCGTAAAAGTCGGAGAAAATATGAATGAGAGCGGAAGCAATGATTTTTTCAAGGCAAATAACCTCACGCTAAAACTACCGATATCTCTGAAGAAAAAATAAAAAATAAAATACTACGAGAGCGGCAGATCGTTTTCACAAAAAGAAACTTGGTATGACGCTAGAGCCTTCAAGATCAAAGAAATTTCTATTCTCGTAGATTGTAGAAAACTATACTGGCTCCAACCTTATCCGTATGGTACCTATAAGACCTCTTAAAAACCCATGGGTTTTTAAGAGGAAACACCATCCTTTATTTTTTTAATTAAGATTTAAAAGAAATCCATTTTATCATGAATAATTTTTGCAGAATAAGCAAAAAATTGATTCACAATTAAAATTGTTTCTAATACATAAAATATTACTTTATACTGAAAATTAGATATTTTCATGAATTGTTTAAACAATTTATTATTGATTTTAGAAATTTTCTCATAGAATGGAGTTAGAAAGACGCGGTTTTTTTCACAAATTTTCCATTTGTTGTCCAAGTTTCAACTCCAAGAAAGTGATAGTTCATCAATGTTAACAATAGTGATTGTTTAAACAATGTATTATAATTAGTCATAATATTATATTTGAATAATGCTAGAAAGATGTGAGTTTTTTGTTGAAATTTCTGGCTTTTTATCCAATTTTCATTTGGAGTGAAGTAATAATGAATTCGAGTTAATAAAATAATTGTTCAAACAATTTATTATAATTATTAATAATATTATATTTGAATAATGCTGAATAATCTTGCGGTTACTTCTGAAATTTTTAGCTGTTTGTTTATTTTTTATTATGCGTGACTTAATAACTGATTGGATTTAGCAAAAATAATTGTTTAAAAAAATTATTATTGTTTATGACTATCTTCATCTATATCGATTGCGCCTAAAAGTTGCGGTTTTTCGGAAATTTTTACCTCTCTGTCCTTTTTTCACTTAATGAGGTAATGATTAATTAAAGTTAACAAAAAATTTGTTTTAACAATAATACAAGTCAAAAAATAATTTTTGTTGTGGTTGACGTATTATTTGTTCATAAATAAAAAGGCGATGCAAAGTCAACGATTTTAGAAAAAACGGCCACTTTCTAGCACTTATCTAAAAAAAGATAGTTATAAACAATATTAAATTGTTTAAGAAACTTTTCGGTTAGCTTTAATTAATTATTACCTCACTAAGTGAAAAAAGGAGAGAAAGGTAAAAATTGCCTATAAACCGCAACTATCAGGCGCAATCGATATAGATGAAGATAGTCATGAACAATAATAATTTGTTTAAACAATTATTTTTGCTAAATCTAATTGATTATCAAGTCACGCCTAATAAAAAATATATAAACAGTTGAAAATTTCAGAAAAAACCGCATCATTCTACTATTAAGCAAAGAGAATATTATTAACAATGATAATAAATTGTTTAAACAATTACTTTTGGTAACTTTAATTAATTATTACTTCACTCCAATTGAAAATTGGACAAAAAGCCAGAAATTTCAGAAAAAACCGCATCTTTCTAACATTATTCAAATGAAATAATAATAATAATACTAAATTGTTTAAACAATTTATTTTTCGACTCTAGTTAATTATTTAGCTTATTTAAATAAAACAGACTTATGGTGTTTTTGATTGAAAAATGATATTTTATTCGTATTCAAATATCAAAACAAAAAAAATGGATTTATTTTTGTGTGAATTCGAACAAATTTCCGGCCTGTCTCCATCAAAATTGAAAAATAATTTTTGGATCACCCTAGTGTCCAGCGACCTTGAAACCCGTGAAAACCTGGAATTCTCCTTGAATTTTTCACGGAAACCTTGAATTAATTTTTGTTGTTGTTGAAAATACATATTTTGGAGTTGAAAATTTATCTGTTTTGTAGAAAATTCGTTTTTTAAAGAGAAATAATTTTTTTTAATGAATATATAACTATTCCATTTTTGGTTAAAAGTTAATCTTTTCAAGTTTAAAAATAATTGTATTTGACTGAAAGTTTATTTAATTTTTCAATAATCCGTCTTCTTTGGTAGAAAATTAATCTTCCTGGTTAAAAATTTAACTGTTTTATACAAATCTCGTCTTGTTGGCTTGGAATTTCAACTCTTGTTGAAAATTCCTCATTTTGATTTGAAAATTCATCGCTTTTGGTAGAAATGTCGGGTTAATTAAAAATTTAACTATTCCATTTCTGGTTGAAAGTTGATCTTTTCAAGATTAAAAATTCAATTATTTGGTTGATAACTGGTGTAATTTGTCGAAAATCCGTCTTTTTTGGTAGAAAATTAATCTTCTTAGATGAAACTTCAACTATGTTCTACAAAGCTCGACTTTTTGGTTTGGAAATTGAACATTTTAGATGACATTTTTTTCTTTATTGACTGAAAAATCTTGTTTAAATACTTGTATAAAACCTCTAATGACCGTCGAATTATTAAGAAGAAAAAAATGGAATATTTTGGCATAATTCATTCATTTAGTTTTTTTTTTCAATGAAAATTTAACTATTCCATTTTTGGTTGAAAAGTGATCATTTTTTAGACTAATAATTCGACTATGTGGTTGAAAATTCGTCTTTTTTAGTAGAAAATTAATCTTCTTGATTATAAATTCAACTATTTGGTTACAAATTGATGCATTTTGTTGAAAATTCATCTTTTTTCTGGAAGAAAATCAATTTTTTTGAATTCTAAATGCAACTGTTTGTTTGAAAACTAATCTGTCTTGCTTGAGGATTCGAGTATTTTCTTGAAAATTCGTTTTTGTTGGTTACATCGAACTAATTTTTATTTTAAATTAATATCTTTATTTGTTCAAATATCAACTACATACTACATTTTTTCATAGAAAACAAAAATTTGATTGAAGGTTGGTTGAAGATTCATAATTTTAATTGATGTCGTTTGTTTTGGTTAAAAATTAATTTTTTTTATCGGAAAATTGACCTATTTTGTTGAAAATTCAACTGATTGGTTAAAAATGAATTTTTTCGTTGAAAACTTATATTCCCCCTCGTGTGGTGCATTGATGTGGACGGTCTCCTTCGAAGCCTCAATAAAGAGGGGTTTGATACTCAGGGATATGCGGATGACTTTGTAATCCTAATCAGGGGGGCTCATCTGGAGACGCTGACGGGTCTTATGAGGTCAGCGCTGCGCATTGTAGAGCTCTGGTGCGATAGCTCAGAGCTCTCGGTAAATCCTGAAAAGACCAACCTGGTCATTTTCACGAAAAACTATATAATTCAAAAAGTCGACGCTCCTGTATTTTACGGTGGAAAGCTGAGGTTTTCAGATTCGGTTGGATATCTGGTAGTAATCCTAGATAGCAAGCTGAACTGGGCAAAGCACCTGGAGGACCAATGCAGGAAGTTTGTCCTGACTTTTTCGATGTGCAGGAGAGCCTTTGGGTTGACGTGGGGACTAGGGCCTAAAATGCTTGCATGGCTCTACTCCGCTGTCAAATGCTTGCATGGCTCTATTCCGCTGTCCTAAAACCCAGGCTCCTACGTGCGGCCGTGGTCTGGTGGCCACGGGTAGAACTCAAAACAATTCAGGAAAGGCTGCGAAAATTACAAACGCTAGCATTTAGGGGTTTGACTGGAGCAATGAGAACTACGCCTACAGCGGCGATAACATTCATGCCCTTGCCGCCTGGCAAGAGGAAATAGATGGACTCAAGGGACTAGGAACACTAGGCTCCTGAGTAATATCAGTGCATTGCCCATTCTACAGATGAGGCAAGATAAAATAACAAAACGCTTCAACTTTGCTAAAGCTTTCCGCGTTTGTATCTCAAGCAGGGATCTATGGAAAGCAAATGGTAATTCGCTCCTTCAAGAAGAAATCTGGTATACAGATGGCTCCAGGGGTGAGGAAGGGTCAGTAGCAGGAATTTATGACATCAAGAGAGGCAAAGAGATAGGGATACCACTTGGTCGACATGCTACTGTCTTTCAGACGGAGGTCCTGGCCGTCCTCCGCAGTGCTGAAATACTAATAGAAGGAAACGCTGCTGACAGACAGATTACGATCTGTTGCCACAGTCAAGCGACACTAACTGCAGTAGGAAAACCAGGCATAACATTAGAACTGGTTTGGGAATGCAAAAAGGCATTGAACAAACTTGCAGGAAGAAACAATGTGGCCCTCATATGGGTCCCTGGTCACACAGGAATTAAGGGCAAGGAAAAGGCGGACCAGTTGGCCAAACATGGCGCAGTAAGTGCATACTTAGGACCAGAACCGGTACTGGGAATAGCGTCTTGCTGTATCGGTTTCGCCATTAAAAGCTGGATCCGAACAAAATACCGGGAATACTGGGAACAGATCCTGGGTTGCCGTCAGGCGAAATCCATCCTGGGTTATAACCATAGGATGGACAGAGCCAGGGAAATCCTGGGTTTACCCTAGAAAGATATAAGGACAGTGGTACAGATCCTAACTGGACAAAACAACCTAAACTATCATATGCACAAAATAAGGTATAACCCCACGACAGAGTGCAAGAGATGCGGCAGGGATGATGAAACATCCCTGAATGTACTATTTCAGTGCCCAGCATTAGCTGGGCTCCGGCACCAGACCCTCGGGGTCCATTTTATGGGACCAGAGAAAATTACAAAACGATCAGTATTCAACATACTAGGCTTTGTCAAGAGGTCTCGGGTCGACTTCTGAGAGCGAATAAGTAAGGGTGTGGCACAATAGGCTTTATAGCTTGAGCGCCAGAGGAGCTCTCCACGAACTTCTCGCCAGTCCTAAAACTAACTACTTAAAAATACAACAATTTGGATGAAAAATTATAACAATTTATTCATTTTGTAGAAAATTAAACTATGTGATTGAACATTAACTTTTCTTGTTGGAATTTCATATTTTTTGCTGAAAATTGATCTATTTGATTAGGAATTCAATCTCTTTTCCAACTAAACATTTAACTATTTGGTAAAAAATTAAAATTCTTCTTTTTGGTTCGAAAATTAATCTTTTTGTTGAAAATTCACATTTTGCTCGAGGATTCACCTATTGCACTAAAAATTCGTCTTTTTTGGCTAACTTAAATTTTTTGAAAATTCGTTTTTGTTGTTGAAAATATAGTTTTTAAGTTAAAAATTTGACGATTCTAATTTCAACGTCACTCTTGAAGGTTGAGAATTCAACTTTTTTGTTCAAAAATTGATATTTTAATTTTATTCGAACTGGCTAATTTTCGTTTTCTGGTATAAAATTCATCTCTTATGGTATAAACCCCATTTTTTTCACTTATCTTTTTTCTTTGAATATTTTTGTTCAAACATTTTTGTTGAAACTCCTTGCTATGAAAAGCTTATATCTGAAAAAAGTGTCTGTCTTCGATCCCTCTAGAAGCTCAGTAGTTAAAGCACCCAACCGGCAATCGAGAGACGTGAGGTTCAATTCCCACCGGAGTGAAGGAGAATGATCTTTTTTTCAGAAATTAAAAAATTTAGGTTGTAAAATTCATAAATTTTTATCTTCTATTACAGGATTCAGTTTGCAGGGTAATAAGTTCAGCAGACATCCTCAAACTCTGCACACACTTCGATCAACCCCCTTCACGTTTCCTGAAAATAAAGAACTATACTACTTTAAGGAAAGTG
The DNA here is from genome assembly GCA_011634705.1 of Andricus grossulariae. NCBI lineage: Eukaryota > Metazoa > Arthropoda > Insecta > Hymenoptera > Cynipidae > Andricus > Andricus grossulariae. The sequence continues at coordinate 80,258,888 of JAABKJ010075445.1, read as the reverse complement.
TCGCAGAGCGAACACAACTTGGCTTCATAACAAGATATTTGTATGAATTTTATTTTTCCGGATTTTGCAGTCACCCATCGAATATTTTATTTTTCGTGATTTTTCAGTTGCCCTTCTCGAATACTTTATTTTTCGGGATTCTTCAGTCGCCCCTCGAATATTTTATTTTTCGGGAATTTTATTTTTCGTGATTTTTCAGTCGCCCCTCAAATATTTTATTTTTCGCGAATTTTATTTCTCGCGATTTTTCATTCACCCCTCTCGACTATTTTATTTTTCCGGATTTTGCAGTCACCCATCGAATATTTTATTTTTCGTGATTTTTCAGTTGCCCTTCTCGAATATTTTATTTTTCGGGATTCTTCAGTCGCCCCTCGAATATTTTATTTTTCAGGAAATTTATTTTTCGTGATTCTTCAGTCGCCCCTTGAATATTTTATATTCCGTATTTTTCATTCGTCCCATATTATATATTAACTTTAATTGTAAGATGTTATAATTTCGAAAAAAAATGAAGTAAAATAAAAAAATCATATGTTTGTAATAAAGGTGAAGGGTCAATCTACCAGAGAAGGTAAAATCGTGAAACTATAAAAATAACTAAATAGAAAAGTATGAGATTCGGGATTATCTCCTTTTTTTCGTTTCAACGGGGGCCAACCGATTTATCGTCACCAACCTAGGGTGTTATCAAATAGATAACGTTGCCGGCGCTCCTATCTCTATCTGGTAGCCACATTTTTGATACAATGCATAGTTGATCAATATATTCCCTGAACTTCTCAGTACGTGAATAAGTATAAATCAGATCGGTCGAAAAGATCGGTTCCAAAAAAATTCTCTTCGATTCGTGAATTTATCTATCAAAATCTTCGCGATTTTGGGAAACCCTTGACGTCGCGTCGATTGCTACTGATAAGCCAAACAGAAATCGATCTACCATTTGATTAGTCTTATAATAATAATCTCAATAGAAAATTGTGATAAGAGAATCTCCAAGAATTTACAGTTTTTCTTTTATTTAATAAAATATAATAACTTTTGGGATTGGGAAGATTTGATGTTAATTAAAAATGATTTAATATTTGTGATGGTATTTTGAATTTTGGTTTTGGAAGGGGGTTTAGTTGATTATAGGGGGAAAGTGGAAATTTAATTAAAATATAAATAAAATACTGGTTGGAAAATAGAGGAGAGGGGGATATTAATTCGAATTTGGGCGGAAAGTGATTTTAAAGGAGAGAAAAAATGACTTCCGGTTTCGATGATTGCTATGATAACTCTTGGCATTTAATACCGCCGGATTATGTCAGCAACGAGGATGATTATAGGTAAGTGGAATATTTAATTTCCTAATCGAATGAGTGAAAAATTATCGGGTCGACTGGAAAATCCCGATAAATAAAATTCCCGAAAAAATATTCCAAATTGAGAATTCCCGAAATTATAAAATTGACGAAATATGAATATTTCAAATGGGAAAATTTACGAATAATGAAATAGAACGATTGAAAATCCTGAAATAAAACATTCACGTCACTGTAAAATTCCCGAATAATAAAATTCCAGAATTGGAAAATTTCCGAAAAATAAAATTCCCGAATTATAAAATTTCCGAATAATAAAATTCAAAAATTGGAAAAATTTCGAATAACAAAATTCCCGAAATATAAAATTCTCGATTTATAAAATTCCCGAAAAAAAATTCCCGCATTATAAAATTCTTGAATTATAAAATTCCCGAATAACAAAATTCTAGAATTGGAAAATTCCCTAATAACGAAATTCCCGACAGTTTTTAATATTACTGAATTTGAAAATTCAAGAATTATAAAGACCTTGAATTACAGAATTCCCGAATAATAAGATTCCAGTAACGGATAATTTTCGGATTATAAAATTCCAGAATAATAAAATTCCAGAATTATAAAATTCCCGACAGTTTATAATATTACCGAATTTAAAAATTCCCGAATAATAAAGATCCTGAATTATAGAATTCCCGAATAATAAAATTCCCCAATTATAAAATTCCCAGCAGTTTATAATCTTACCGAATTTCAAAATTCCCGAATAATGGAATTCCAGAATTGTAAAATTCCCGAATAATGAAATTCCCGACAGTTTATAATATTACTGAATTTGAAAATTCCAGAATAATAAAGAACTTTAATTAGAGAATTACCGAATAATAAAATTCCAAAATTATAAAATTCTAGAATTATAAAATTCCCGACAGTTTATATTACCGAATTTCAAAATTCTCGAATAATAAAATTCCAGAATTGTAAAATTCCCAAATAATGAAATTGCCGACAGTTTATAATATTACCGAATTTGAAAAATCCCAAATAATAAAGATCCTGAATTATAGAATTCCCGAATAATAAAAATTCAGTATTGGATAATTTTCGGATTATAAATTTCCAGAATAATAAAATTCCAGAATTATAAAATTCCCGAATAATAAAATTCCCGACAGTTTATAATCTTACCGAATTTCAAAATTCCCGAATAATGAAATTCCCGACAGTTTATAATATTACCGAATTTGAAAATTCCCAAATAATAAAGATCCTGAATGATAGAATTCCCGAATAATGAAATTCCCGAATAATAAAATTCCTGACAGCTTATAATCTTACCGAAATTGAAAATTCCCGAATGATGAAATTCCAGAATTGTAAAATTCCCGAATAATAAAAGTTTGCTACGTAACCTGGAAATTATATATATATATATATACCACCCATCTCACGCTTGTAAGACGTGGCCATGAGTGTGATTTACCGCCGTCCTACTGGGAGCCGGTGTCATTTTTAGATGGCAGTTGCTCCCAGTGGGACCCTGCGGTTGTTTTTTAACCTTATTTTTTAATTATATATATATATATATATATATCAAATTATTCTCTATATTCAAATTGCGATAATATAATGTACTTTAATTCTCTTCATTAAATTATGTCTGTCAGAGTTCTATTACATGTGTAATTTAGAGTAAAAGTTGTGTTATTAACTAGAAAAAGTGATGATGTGCACACAGCGAATTATAGGTTCTTTGGAAAAAGTCTTTATTAAATTTGGGTTCCTTTGGGGGTCCAGCTGACGTCTCCTTTGGAACAAATTCATAATTTTGGGTTCCTTTTCAACAAGAGGGATTCCTTTTTGTTGCAGCTCCCTAGGAACTAAAAATTAGTCCTAATAGAAACCCCAGTTTTTTCTGTGAGGTGGTACGGAGCCTAAATTTTCAAAAATCATCCTTACGTAATTGGACGTTCCCTTACCTTACTACTGTTTACTCGCGCAGGATTTTAATCCGACTTTGTTCGAAATTTTAATGGGATCTCAATGGGACTTTTTTATTTACTTCGGGATCCCAGTTGCAGAGTTGGCTAACCGGAGAGACCAGACTGGCTCCTCAAGTGGGTGAATGTAGTACGCTTATGTAGAATATACTATTCAGTTTTGAACATTGTCTCTGCACACATGTGAATGAGTTCTGGAACATATAGAAAAGGCCCAGTAGTTGTGAACACATGCATACCCACCTGCAAACAAGAGAGAACAGAGCCAGTTTATTGGTTCAAACCCCGCGCACTCAACGCTCATGAATATGCTGGGGCACGGTGGTTCGACCCTGCCGAGCACCCTACTTCATCCCCATGAGCCCCGGTCAATCTCGCCCCGACTACATTGTATCGAGAAAGGGGTTGAAGGGGTAAGGCTGTGTTTATATCGAGCGACGCGAAACGCCTCTCTGATGCTTTGGTCCCATTTTCGCGGTATGTTGTCGAAAGTATGTTAGGCATCATCGAAACTCAGCAGGATCCATATTGGGGGACATAAGGGTGTACGTTATTTTTCAAAATCTATTTTATTGGTTCTCACTCCTTAGCTTTTTTCGATTGCTCAAAGAAATGATCTTCTCAAAATTTGAGCAAAATCGGTTAATAAACTGTGCCCAAAAGAACATGATAGAGTTCAACATTCATTGAACATAGGCAAAAGGCAACTTCTTCTTAAGGCAGTTGTTGTGACAAATATCAGGTCTCTGGAAAAAAAGTGTTCTATGATTTTAAGGATTGAAATGATATTATCGTTCATGCATTATGAAAGAAAAAACATTATTTGGTGTAAAAAAGAAAATATGGTACTAACGTAACTTATATTCAGTTTTTCAATTTCAATATCGTTTAACAATTTATGATATATGTGTATATATATATATAATAGATGCTATTAGCCATATAAGAAATGTGGAAAATGTTATTACTTGTGTCAATAATTTATAAACTGTTTAAGCAATATTTATATGTTTAACTACAATTTGTTATTATAGTTAAACCTCCAATTAATTGAATTTGTAACCGAAGAATATGTTCATTTAAAAAAAAAAGTTGAATTCAACCAAAAAAGACGAACTTTCAACTAAATATATGAATTTTCGACCAAGTAGGTGTATTTTTTGATTAAAAAAGATTAATTTTTAACAAAAAATAAAATAGTTAAATTTTCATTTCAAAAAATTCATTTAAAAAAACGAACTCTCAAACAAAAAGATGATTATTCAACCAAAAAAGATTACTTTAAAAAAGTAGTTCAACGTTCAACCAAGTAGATACTTTTCAAGGAAACCCCATGTAAATTTCAACTTAATACAAACATTTTTAACAAAATAGTTGAATTTTGAACAGATAAATTTGAATAGATTGAATAGATAAATTTTCAGTTTAAAAAATTATGCTCAACAGAAAAAAAAACGATTTTTCAGCATAACAGTTAAATTTTCAATTACAAAAAATGTATCTTTGATCAAAAAATAAATTTGGTAACAAAGTTGTCAAAGTTTCAACAAATTATTTGAATTTTCAACAACAAAGAAAGTAATTTTAAGTAAAAAATAGTTAAATGCAAAAAAAATAATTCAATCAGACAGACGAATTTTCAACAAAATACATGAACGCGAATTTTCAACCAAATAGTGGAATTTGTAAGTAAAAATGATCAATTTTCAACCAAAAATAGAACAGTTACAATTTCCGATTAAAAATTTATTTTCAATAAAAAATTTATTTTTTACAAAAGTGCAGAAATTTCAACGAAAAAGATGAATTTTCAACAACAATAAAAAAAAAACTAATTTTCAAATAGATAAATCTTCAACCTAAAAAGAAAACGTGTAAAAATCTAGTTAAACTTTTAACCAAGTAGTTGAATTATCAATCGAAAAGGACAAATTTTCAAAAAAAAGAAACAATAAGCAATGTAATTATTGAACATAAATTTCTTTTTCCATTTCAAACAATAAAAATTATTAAATCAGGTATTTATTATATATTATATATATATATATATATATAAAGTATTTTCTGCTTGTAAATATTTTGTGACATATTTGTACTTATACAGGTTTTCGACTCATTTGATATATTCAGAATAATGTCAGTTGTCTTCTATAAAATTTCATGAAATCCTGTCGCATCATATAAAATACCTTAGTAGCTGTAAAATCAATATAAATACTTTAAGAACACGTAGAATCCTTCAGGATCCTGTAAAAATTTCTGGAAAAATCGTTATACCTGTTGGATCTCCTGATATCCGTAGAAATATCTTAGAACCGTATTTTTTTTTTTAATTTTTGTGGATTCCTCAAATATTCTGCAACCCTTTGAAATAATTGGAATGCGTTAGAAATCCTCTATAATTTTTCGAAATTATCCGATCCCAAGAAACTCCACAACACTCGAGCAGAATGTCGTGAAAATCCTTCCAAATCCCTGAAAACAGTGAAAATGCTTTAAAATCTCTTGCAATTTTTTAAAAAGTGGATTTTATAGCTAATTGATGTTCTCTTAGCTGATTCAGAAGAAAGTTTAAAAATTGTTTCAAATGAAAAGTTAGAAGATAGTTGAATTAACAAGCAATTATAAAAACTAGTAGAATTAGCGTCATTTTTCTCCAAATTTGATCTATAAAACGTGGTATAATCCTGAACCTTATGCAAATTAAGAAATATTTGTGCTCTCCAATTATATGACACAATTGAGTGGTTAATAATGAAATCGTTTGATTCAGAAAAAATTAAGAAGAAAGTTTTTTTCGCTCGAGGGGCACGTTTTCTTTACTTTGTTATAGTGAAAGAAAAATTCAATTTTCAATTTAAAAGAAAGTGAGAATTGGCTTTCTAGCTATTGAGTGGCTCAATCGAACTAACAAGTTGAATTTTCAATCAAAAAAATTGCATGATTTTCTGTCAAAAATTAATCGTTATAATTTTAGTTTGGAGAGTATATTCTCAAACAACAAAAAAGTAAGAATTTTTAACTAAATAATTAAATTTTCAACCGAAGAGAATAGTTTTGAACCAAGAAAACTAACTTTATACCAACGAAAAAAAAACGAATTTCCAACAACATTATAAAAATATTTATCGAAATAAATGAACTTTTAACAAAAAATAAAAAAAATTAAAAATTAAATAGTTTAATTTGGAAAAAAGAGTTGAATCGGTAACAAAAAATACTTATTTTTAAAAAAGTAGTTCACATAACATGAAAAAAAAAGAATTCTGTTATAACGGTGTAAGCGAATACATATATGAAGTCCGAAATATAAGACAAATTATTAAGCTTATTATGTTTTTATTTACCTGTACCGTTGCAGGGTAGGGTGTTCGAAATTTTTTTTCTCGAATTTTCATGCATTTCGACCAGTTATTTGTTCGAATCCACGAAAAAATAAAACCATTATTTTTTTAAAAAGAAATTATATTCACAGGTGGCGCAAGCCCCATGAAGTTTAACACGTGTTTCCCATAAGAAAAAAATACATTTTTGTACATTTTATTCAGAATCGTCAATATTAGCTGAGTCGAGTTGAAACTTGAATCTTCTGTTGACAAATAGCCATAGAATACGAATGAAATATTATTTTTTGAACATCACCCTCATAAGTCTGTTTTATATGGTCCCAAAAAAACCCCATAAGTGAAAAAATGGGTTTAGCGAGTTTTTGGCGCTATTTATGATTTGTTTGCGTTTTTTAATAATAAAGATTTTATTAAAAATAGTTAATTAAAGTTAACAAAGTTGGTTCTTCAAATAGTTTATCATAATTAATAATATTCGATTTGAATAATGCTAGAAAGTCGCGCTTCTTTCTGAAATTTACAACTATTTTTTTACTTTTCACCTAGGGCGAGTTATAAATTAATTCAATTTGGCAAAAATAATTAAAAAAATAAATTATTATTGTTTAGAAATGTTTATGATAGTATGATTCAAATATAATATAATAATATTATATAATATAAATATTTATCTTCTTCCTTAATAATGACGAAATGTAGTTGCAATTAATTTCAAACCCAGCATAATAATTTCAGTTTTGAAAAATCCTACATTCAAAGGAAGCAAAAAAGCTTACATTTTTTCCTAGATTAAACTCAATTTAAAAAAGATAACGTTCTGTACACCTACAAATATTGAATATTAAAATATTGAATGAATTAATAAACAAAGTTTTTGGAAAACTATAAATGTATAATATTGAGAAAGAATATTGCTTTCATGTCGCTTTATTCGTACAATTTAATTTTATTTCCAAATAAAAAAATTAAAAGTAAAGTCTAAGAAGACAATTTTCAATTACGTGAAATTTTCTCAAAGACTATTACTATAAATAAATTGAAATTGACATAATATCTTATGAAGGATAGGTTTCTTCATATTCCTTCAGATAAAACTTTTGTAAATTACGTTTAAACCATTGATGTTGTTGCCTGTCATTTATATTTATTTTTTGTTTATTAAATCGGCTAAGAGGTACAGTTTTTTTTCGTTTCAAATATTATTTTGTCATAAAAAATGTATCAAAAATTCTCAAATTCAGGTAGCATATATTCAATTAAATTGAAATTTTCTAAGCGGAAATGCACGTCTCTAACATGTTAACAATTAGTGCCTCTTAGAAAAATTATATAATTTTTGTTAAAACTAAGTTTCACGAGTTTTTGTTGTCTCATTTTCGCTCCTTGTTTATTTATATAAAAAATAGAAAATAACAAAAATTGAAAAATCGAATCCATAGACGCCCTTGTGCATCTATCGCTGATCACTTCTAAACAAAATAATTGAAAATCGGTTGAGAATTGTGGGCTTTAGGTGATTTTGAATAGTAAGTTCCGGATTCAGCCCACTGTGCGTCGTCTCTTTTCTTACAGCATATATAGGGACTCATTGTTTTCATAGATTTTGAGCCCACAGCATTCAGATGTTTTAAGAAGCGCGCGATATGTATTTTTAAAATAATCGCGCTTCGTTTATACCTGATATTGGCATCTTATTTGCGCTCACGGAAGCATGTTTTGTATTTTAGACTTCATTTTGAGCGTTTAGCGTTCGGTCGTTTATATAAGCGTGCGATATATATCATTGTAATATTGAACTCATTTGATAATGATCTCACTGGGGCACCGTTATTGACGTTGCAGCAGTGACGTTTTATAATATTAAAATCTTCAGCGCTTCGCGTTCGGCATTTTCGGGATGCGCGCAACATATATCATCACCAAACTCACTCATATATAGGGATTTATAGTCCGTTCCACACTTATACATTCCACGCCGTAAAGGCGGGTGCGGACTTCTAAATCTCCAGTATCTTCATAACCAAATTAACCTGGATACAGCTTGCACATAGAATTGCAATTGGGAGAGATCCTCTCCTGAAACTAGACAGGAATTACGAGATGATTGTCGGCCGATCGTCCATTTACAAAGCCACGGAGCAAGCGGTCGAACCCTTGGCCTGGATCTTAACAACATGAGTGAGGAAAGTGCATTAATCCATGTAGATGCGTAACTTCTAAAAGCCGAGGGAGAAAAAACAGAGGTCAACAACTTTCTCGAGAAGCTCCTCGCAAAAAAAATGCACGGAAACTTTTACAGCAATGTAAGAGATCAGTCCTTCTCGATAGAGCTAACGTCAGTGATCCCAACTTTGGCATGTTGAGCTACTGCGCTTTCCCCGGCGCAGCAGCCCTCATTGGTCGCTGTCGGCGCGCAATTTAAACCGGGTATAATTAACCAATATTGAAATTAAAATAGATAATAATCATAAATCGCACAATATACTCAAGATAAAATGTGTGTATTCAAATAAGAACTACAACACATTCAAGTTCGTAATTGCACTTATAGGTAATATAAATATAATAAGGTTAAAAATTGTATATAAAGAAAATTTCAAAAATATTATAAATAAGTATTTTTAAATTGCCAAATGAATATTTTCCTTCTTCAAAACCCTTTGTTAATGAAATATGAAGTTATCTTTTGAATTCAGAGAAAATATGCTATTATTAACAAAATATACGCATTAGTATTTTTTTTAACCTTACATCACAAACTACGTAATTCCTGATATTAATGTGCGATTTATAATAATGATCTACTTCAATGTCAATAATTGTTTATTACACTCGGCTTAAATCGCGCGCCAACAGCGACCAATGAGGGCCGCTGCGCCGGGAAAGCGCAGTAGCTCAACATGGCAAAATTGGGATCACTGGCTAACGTTTGTTTTCCTCAAGTAATCTGCACTTAATTCAGGCACAGAGGGTTACATTTTCGCATGCCACCTCGGTATCATTTCCGCTTTAGTATATTATCGGCGCATTTTACATCAAGCAGTTCCAAGCGATAGGTGCGGAGCGTATCATGCACATTCTGGGTACTTAGGACATGCACCGTGTGTTCCACCTACGTAGGAACGAAGTATGTCCAGCGACATAATGCGGCCATAAGAGTGCTTTACTATCATCTTTGTCGATCTTACGGTGTTAGCCGCAACCCTGCATTCAGCGTTGCCAATGGTCAAGACGTGAAATAAATCTTTTTTTTAGTTGCAAAACTCATTTCAAGGAAAATTAATTTATGAGTAGCAAATGTATTTTGTCGTACACCAATCTTAAAGCCAGTAGATCTTCTGATAAATAATAAAATAAATATAAATATAATATATATATATATATATGTTATTCAATTTTTTGTTTGAGAGATAAGATAATCCAGCAGAGAAAAAAGGTAAAAGACTTATCTACGACCAATTTTAGCTGCCCAGATAGTATATAATAAAAACTATATATATGTGAGCGCGAGTGTGTGTGCGTGTGTGCGAAAAAGACATCCTGACAATTTCAATCATAAGCCTTCTGTTTTTCGGAGATTGTGAAATAATTCTTGTCAACATGATTCGATAATATTAGAACTTCAGAACTACTTGAACAGCAACGAAAATAAGATAAAATTTTTATTTGAAGTATGATAATACAATAATAGTCGAAGCGTCTGAAATTCTAGAATGCTAGATTATTATTAGGGGAGAGCGGGAATACTTAAACCACTTTTTTCAATAATCGCTCTATTTTTGAAGAAAGTTGTTACAAATTATGTTTCGTATATTTATGTGTTACACCGAACATTCATTAATATTTTTTTTAGGTATTATAATTAAATCTGGTATCTAATAAAAATTATTAACATAATACAAAAGCATGTCTTTTGGTTTAAGTATCCCCACCTGTGGGGATACTTTAACCAGTCTCTTTGAAGCTAGTCAAATCGTTATTTTCAAGTCTGAATTCTGCTATTTGGCTTACAAAATCATTACAACGCAGTTTTAACAATGATATCCCGTAACAAAGTCCACGCGCCCTCTATATCTTTATTGCTTCTAAGCGCCTCCCAAGCTGCCTCATCTATTCGTTGGTTTATCTTATTCTGAAAATCTATTCACATGAATAAATCGCGAGCCATACGTGCTAGATTCGGATACATATTTTGATGGGTTTTCCTCCAGAGAAGAATGTATGTCAGCAGTGTCATGAGCTGTGTCTGATGTTATACATTCATTAATTTCTTTTCTCCAATCTTCTTCTGGCTTGTTTCGTCCACGTACAGCTCAAAAACCTTTAATCTGTGATTCCATAAGAGCAAATAGCAGCTTCAAAGGTCCAACTATCTACAGTAAAAGATATCTTTGATACAATGTTTTGTAGCGTTTTGATCACGGCTTCTTGCATATTCGTGAAAGTTGAGGAAATCATTGATCTCAGGGCATTTTTGTGTGGAAGATTCGCATCATTTTTGTTCAAATAGGCAAAAAATTCTTGGGTTACTTCATCATCAAAGAAATTTATTGGCAGATATTTTCTCGCCACACATTCCACCTCCATAGGATTAAAGATGTTTTGATTAAATTTCTAATGAAAGTTCCAAGGTATAAATATATTTGATATGAAATTATTATATCAGAAATTGAGCAGAAAAATTACACTTTACAGGTATATTTATATTTTTGAAGAAACCCATTTTTTTAATTTTAATAAAGACCGAAATTACTTTTAATTGGACAGGCTATGCATACTGAAGTCACAAAATCGTTTCAAGACAAAATATGTTATTTTTCTGTGTTGTTTTTAAGGGATTTCAGAAAATTTTTATTTTACTGTTTAAATGAAAAATGTTTTTGACTAAGTTATGAATATTAAAAGTTCTGAAGATGGTGACGCATTTTACAAAAAATAGTTTCGTTCCGGTTCTTCTGAAACTCTTCAACCTTAATTTTTTCATCGAGGTCATCGTTTTATTTTTTCCTAATTTTTCTCTAAGTTGGTATTATTAGGGTACATTTATAAAAAAAACGTTTATCTTGTTCCTGCGTTTTAGAGAAGAGAATATTGAGTTTATTTTAATGAAAAACAAAAATGTATATTTTTTCAATAACGAGACGATATTTGAAAAAAGTCGAAAGAGCGAAGTTGTTCCACTTGAAAATTTGTAAAAAAAAGTTTGCAAACACTTTCCTTATCTTGCGTCTTTTTCTTGAAATTTTCGCTAAAATATTAATAAAGTCGGTCATAATTGTGTTTTTCTTGTAACAATACAATTTTCTAATACTTCGTACACAAAATTTTTTCAACTTATAGATTTACACATTAAATTATTTTCACAAAATATTAGAAACTATAATTGTTTTAATTGTTCCAATTATATTTAATAAAGAAAAATACAATTATAGTCGACTTTATTAATACTTTAGCAAACATTTTGAAAAAGAGGCAAGATGAAAAAATGTTCTAAGAAGCTTTTTTTATAATTTTTCAAGTGGTACAACAAAGTATTATGTCCCGAAACGATTTCGTGACTTCACCATGCACGCTTTACAGCCTTCTCGATTTGAAATGTATGCGGTCTAAATGTGATTTTATTTTGTCTTTAAATAAAGAGAAAGTCTCATTTTTTTATCTTAAGAGACTAAATATCCTTTTTTCATATTAATAATATTAATCTTCGATTTACTGTATGGAAATAAAAATAACGTAGAAAGTTGTTTACTAATTTTTTTATCAAAACAAAGATTTTTTTATTGAAAGTAAAGTTTGTAAGATTCGTGGAAAAATCAGTCATATATTTCTGTCACTAATCTTGTATAAAAAAGGGAAAAGGATTTTGTATTTTATTCAGGCTGAAAATCATATTTCCATTAAAATAGGCTTCAAAAAGAATAAAAATTAATTTTTCGTCTCCTCCTCCTCACGAGATGATCGTTGGAAAAAAAGGGGCTGATAACGAACGACATCGAGCGAAATAGTTGAATTTCTCGTATCGGCGTGAATCACTAGTTTTTTCTGAGTCTTATTGTAATACCTGAAATAGCCCTGAAATATTACTTTGTTTTTACAGTGGCATATTTAAATTCAGAGATAAACTTAAATTGAGCTAATATGCATACATGAATTCAAGTGATGTTGATCTGAATTTAAGAAAGCGTATGATTAAATTCTGAAAATAAATTCTTATGAGAAATGATTAAAAACTTTTGACACTTTAAACATGTACTGGAAAAATGTCTAGAAAAGGGCATTCAAGGCGACGATGATATTTCTTTCCAGAATGATAAAGAAATAAATTATGGAACCCTAATGTGCGAAATAAGCAGTTATTTTCATTAATAGTTGAATATCGAATTGTTCATTATACACATAAAAGAGCTTCGTTGGTGTTTGCGATTTCTATTCGTTGTAGAAAACAATTCTAATTTTAGATTTAATATTTATCATTGACGCGGCTTATTTTGTTCCTGAAAATATTCTCTACAATAAACACAATTCGTGGTACTTTCAATAAAACAGAAGTTTTACACAAGTTAAACTTATCAAAAACAAATAATTTATACACTTCTGAAATAATGACTGGCTATGACTCCCACAAATAGAATTATATAAAAAATCTTCTTCGTAATAAAAGAATGATAAAGTAAATGTACAACACATACACACACAAATATATATATATATATATATATATCATTGAAATCTTTGTGTAATCTTTGAAATCTATCTGAAGTTTTTGTGAAATAATTGAAATCTCTGTGAAATCTTTGTAAAATCTTTGAAACCTTGAGGAAATCATTAAAATCTTTCTGCATTAGGTTCATTATAAAATGACGAGAATATATGAAAAAGATTGAAAAAAATCGGGTAATCCGTTTTAGTTCAGTTGTAAGTTTTGGTAATTTTGCATTTACTTTAAGATTACCTTTATTATTAACAATATTGTTCAATTTTCCCAAGTTTCTCTTTCATATTTTTGTCAATTATATCAGAAAATTGATTGAGCTAATTAAAATTTAATTGAGCCATGTTTTGCGTAATTTTAGAGATTGTAACAGGCCTTCATCACGAGATAATGAAAGGTCATCTGTTGCAACTGAAGAAGATGTAATGTAGTACAATGTGTACATAGTATAATAAAATTATTCTATGTAAAAAGGGCCCAGCAGAGTAAGCATGTGAAATCTGCCCCCGCACGTATAAAGCTGAAATTGATTGTATAAGTTCGTATCCATGTGGTATGAAATTCCACCAAGTTTCAACATCCAAATCCCATTTTTGTGGGAGTTATGGAGGGGAAAGACAAATAAAAAAAGTGTGTTCTCTCGAAAACGGTTTGACCGATTTTTATGAACGAAATATATGTTGTTGATACTAATGAGGCTATTACAAAAAAAAATTTGAAAAAAATTGAAGACAAAGAAATTTGTTTCAATTTTTCGAAATTTTTCGTTGCGGTGCACTGATACCGACCGCATACTATGGAACACAAGTCCATTTCATTTTTTCACGGTTAAAAAAGTTTTTTGATGAAGATAGCATTGTGATTGATGAAACTGATGTAATGAAGTACACCATAAGTAATATTTCCTTCTTAAACGTCTGAAGTTAGCTTATCCAAATTACAGTTTCTAGAATTCACCACAAGGAGGTAGCAATACGTTTCGAAACTCCTTTCTCCATGGTGCTTTATTATTGTGAGTCTCCTCGCCTCTCACATATCGGGGCGCTATATTATAATTAGGGTGTTTTTAAAAATATATCATAACCAGAAGAAAATTCTGATTTGGTGAGAGGCTAGGGGACTCACGCTAATAAAGCATTCGGGTTTGTAAGAGGCGAGGGGGACTCACGATAATAAAGCACCCTGGAGAAAGGAGTTTAAAATCGTACTGCAACCTCCTCGTGGCGTGAACTCTGGAAACTGTAATTTGGGTAGGCTAACTACAGACGTTTATGAAGGAAATATTACTTATGATATATTTAATTACACCGGAATCTTGATTTCAGTCCAGTTTCGGGGGTTGTCCGAAAATAGCATTACCCACAAGTCGAGGGGATCCGAACGTAAACAGCCAGCGCCGCCTGAACCGTTTCCGATTGGAATGAATAATGTTTCGAAATATAATCGACTGAGTACTCGCGCACTGCGGCCCTTTCGAGGTGAGCGTCGAAATCGTCTCTCGCCCTGCGCGCTGAGAAACTGCGTGGGACAGCAGTTCTATGAAGGCCGAGGCCGGGGGGGCAGAATCCGAGAGTTGGGTTACATCAGTTACATCAATTACAATGCTATCTTTAATTTCCACAACTTTTATAACTATGAAAAAATGCAATAGAGTTTTGTTCCTAAGTATGCGGTCGAGAGCAGTGCACCATAACGGTGGGTAGTGTTGCATGTGCGATTTTTATTTTTCTTGACATTGGTCCACCCCTTCAAAAAACTCAACAAAAATATATGTCATAAAGGATATTCTGAGGAATCTTAATGTAAAATATGGATGTGGTCACTCTAGAACATAACCTCGACAACAAAATGTGAAAAATACAAAACTTTTTTTACCTGTAATTTTTTCAAACTTTTTTTTCAATTGCCTCATTAGTGTCTACAACATACATTTTGTTAATCAAAATCGGTCAAGCCGTTTTCGAGAAAAACCAATTTTTTAATTTTCTTCCCCCTCCATCACTCTCACAAAAATGAATTTTTAGTGTTATCATTGAAATAAATTTTACTTCAATGGATGTATTATTATTGTTATTAGTAGCCTGGGTTGAGACCGTAACAGCCCCTGACATTTGCGTAATCCCGTTGCGTCCCCTTGTGAGCCTAAGCGTGACCCCAAAGCCCTCTTCACAGGGAGAGGACTGCAGTAATTGCCTGTGAGTGTTAGACGTTTTCCCGAAGTCGCAGGGCAGTGACAAAGGATGTGAGTAGCTGTCTCATTATCCTTTCCTCACAGACGACAGATGGGACTTTCTGCAAGCCCTATCTTATGTCTGTGATATCCGAGGTTCCCATGTCCTATAAAAATTTCTGTTAGGACTTTGATTTCGTTCCTCCCGAGCTTAAGTATTTTCCTCGCTCGGTTAGAGTTAAGCTTTGAGCCCAAGAGTGTTTTGGCATGTCTGCAACCAGAGACCAAATCCCACTCATTCTGGTGTTCCTCAGTCAGCCAACTGTCAATTTCTTCAGTGACTGACTTACTGCAAATATCCACAACTGGTTCGGGACCAGTAAAATTTCTTCTTGCTGCTAATTTGGTTAGCCTATCCGATATCTCATTGCCCTTGATACCGCTGTGTCCAGGGATCCTTACTCCCAGTGGGACCCTGCGGTGGTTGTTAACCTTTAGTTTATATATATATATATATATATATATATTAAATTTGCTTGCTTACAATGTCCATGGAAAAATATTTAAAAGCGACTTCTAAGATTATTTTGGAAGGTACTACTATAAGAAGTATAGATGATTTGACATTCACAACATCTTTTTTTTCAGGAGGTAAGCAATCTGCCGTGAAATATATTTTGTTAAGAAGCTTTGAAAAGATTTTAGAATTTTTTCTTCGTTTTTTGAGAATTAGAGGTTTAAAAATTACTGCGTTCCCCGATAGCTACGGGGGTGAAACTTTTTTTGCAACTACTTACTACCAAAATCTACAATATTCACATTTTATATCTTAGGTAAGAATCTTCCAATAGATTTTAGAATTTTTTCTTCGTTTTTTGAGACTTAGAGGTTGAAAACGACTGCGTTCCCCGACAGCTAGGGGGTTGAAACTTTTTTTTACAAATATTTACCATAAAAATGTACAATATTCATGTTTTATATTATAGGCAAAGAACTTGAAACAGCTTTTAGAATTTTTTATCGTTTTTTGAAACTTAGGGGTTGAAAACGACTGCGTTCCCCGGCAGCTAGGGATGTTAAACTTGTTTTGCAAGTATTTACGATCAAAATTTACAATCTTCATGTTTTATATTTCAGATAAAGAACTGAAAACAGCTTTTACAATTTTTTCTTCGTTTTTTGAGACTTAGGGGTTGAAAACGACTTCGTTCCCCGGCAGCTAGGAAGATGAAACTTTTCTTGCAACTATTTACTACCAAAATCTACAATATTTACATTTTATATTCAAGGTAAGAAGCTTTGAAAAGCTTTTATATTTTTTTCTTCATTTTCTCAGACTTATCGGTTGAAAACGACTGCGTTCCCCGGCAGCTAGGGGGATGAAACGTTTGTTGCAACTATTTACTACCAAAATCTACAATATTTACATTTTATATTTTAGGTAAGAATCTTGCAATAGATTTTAGAATTTTTTCTTCGTTCTTTCAGACTTAGGGGTTGAAAAAGACTACGTTCCCCGGCAGCTAGTGGGATGAAACTTTTTTTGAAAATATTTACCATAGAAATTTACAATATTCAGGTATATATTTTAGGTAAAGAACTCGAAACAGCTTTTAGGATTTTTTTATCGATTTTCTAGGTTTAGGGATTGAAAAAAACTGTGTTCCCCGGCAGCTAGGGCGATGAAACTTTTTTTGCAACTATTTACCACCACAATCTACATTGTCCATGTCTAAGATTTTAGGTAAGGAAACTTTTATATTTTTTTATTTTTCGCTTCACATAAACGTTGGAAACTTCAGTTCCATTCAATTCTTAGTCACTTTTTTTTAAGGTGAAGTCACTTTAGTCAGTTTTCTTTAAATAAATTAACCCATGAATAGGTCTACACCTATTTCTGAATTGTCTTGAATTCTTTTCAACTACTTCGGAGTATTCTTAAAGATTCCAAGAAATTTTTAATAGATTTCAATAATTTGAAAGGATTTTGAAGATTTCCGGGTATTTAAAAAAATGTCAAGGAATTTTCAAGATCTTTCAAATGTTTCAATGGATTTCAAAAGATTTCAAAGGAGTTGAAATATTTAAGGGGTTTTTTAAATAATTCTAAAGAATTTTCCAGAACATTTTTTTAAATCCCTTAAAATCAATCAAATCCTTAGAAATTCCTAGCAAATTTTTTCATATCTTAAAAATATCTTGGAATCTTTTTAAATGCCCTAAAATATTTCAATTTCTCTCAAATATTGTAACATTTCAAAGGATTTTAAATATTTTATCGGGCTTTAAAAGGTTCCAAGTAATTTTCAATAGATTTCAATAATTTGAAGGTATTCCAAAGGATTTTAAAGAATTTGGGGTATTTTCAAAACTTCCAAGGAATTTTCAAGAGCTTTAAAAAGTTTCAAGGGATTTCAAATTATTTCAAAGGGATTTTAATCTTTAAAGATATTTTAAAAGATTCCAGCACATTTTTGAGAGATTTAAAAATGTTCAAAGAATTTCCAAGGATTGCATTTGATTTTAAGGGATTTAAACAGATTTTCATGGTGGTTTGAAGAATTTCCTTGAATTTCGGAAGATATGAAACGATTTTATAGGACCTACAATAGAGTAGTCCAAAAAATGCGACTGTTTAAGTTTTGATGGGCGACTGGAAATTCGTATAGTCTAGGCAAAATCAGAATATGCCTATTTTTTTGTTTTGTTGTAGAATCATTTTTCAGCTCGCTAAAATGTTCTTAAAATATTTGACAAAGTAATGTACCGTAAGTAAAATAGACTCAAAAATACTTATCCGCAGGGTAATGGAAATAACAGAAGAAACGATATGGGAAGTCCAAAGTGGATTTATGCCAGGAAGATCATGTACGGATCACATATTTAGCTTAAAACAGATCGCAGAAAAAAATTTGAAAGTAGGAAAGAAAGTTTTTTGTGCGTTTGTTGACCTAGAAAAAGCACTTGACAAGGTGGATAGAAGTAAACTTTGGGAAGTCCTCGGAGAGTACGGATTCAATGAATGCCTCCTACAAGCGATAAAAACAATATATGCAGGTAGCAAAGCGAGCGTAAGGGTTGATGGGAAACTGAGTGACTGGTTCGATATTATGCAAAAAAGACGACGGAAATTTCTAAAAAGTAACAATAATACGTAAAAATGTAGTTTTTTTATTTTTGGGTCATATTTGGGACGCAGTGGGGGGGGGGGATGAGTGTAGGTTAAAAATAAAAGTTATTAGTATGGTTTCATTTCATAGGTACTCCTCTTCAATCCCTAAAAAAGTTGGCAACCCGAGAAGATGCGGAAAGTTCCTTCAAAAATAGAAGTAGACGCGATACACAGGAGGCATTATGCAACTTTCCACTTAGTGGGATAATTTTTCAAAGGGTCACCTTCTCCGCAAAGGTACGTCTCGATGTAGCGTCGTTGCGGTGTCCCTTTTCAGTGCGCGCTCGTTGGTACATTCGGGTCGCCTTTGTTTTACGGAAAAAGTCTGCCACCCTCCTTTTCTCCTTTGCCATGCTTGTTTATTCGTTTTTTGCATGCTTTTCTTTCTTTCCACCTCTCTCCATTTCTCGTGCTCCTGATGAAACACATTTTTCCTGCAATGAGCTTTTTCTAGACCACTGAAGCATATGCCACTAACGCAGCCAACCTGATATGACCAGGCAGGAAGAAGCCTCGACATTGAATTTTTCCATTTCCCCTTCTTTACGTCAATCAAACCATTGAGTGGATAACATTTGTGCAAATTTTTAAAAAGGCTGTGGCTACGTGTACCGAAATTTCGATACGAATAGCTGGATTTGTTTGGTACGAATTCCAGGGGGAAGGGGTAGAAGCTGTATGCACCGACATTTCGGTAAGAATAACCGGATTTTGTGGGTACATGTATAGACACTTCATTTTTCTAAGAACTCTTGAGTAGGTACCTATTTAAAGATCTTAATAAATCATTTGAGTGAATTTCAGATACGCAGGCTGTCCTGTTTACGAAATATGTTGGGTTTCTTTAGAAAATAAAGCGATAAATATAGCAGAATAATAATGTATACACTCATAACTTAATCAAATAAAATCGACAAACTGGTCCCTTTTTACTCGTATTTGGACGTAAAGATGTACGCACATATTTAGAATATTCCCTAAATCGCTACTTTAATAGTCTTGCATGATATACTCCTTACTTTTGGGTGGTATTTGTTGGTTAATAGTAAGAAGGATATTCTTCAGGGATAATAGACTTCTATCTACTAAGATAGAGCGAGAAGGAGTTATCTCATCAGATAAGAAGAGACAGGAGAGGTAGGGAACCATAGGAGAGAGTGAGAGGGAATGTTGCCATGTTTGTAGAGGAGGGATGTATGGTAGATAGATGTCGATTCTCTAAATATGAATCATTGACAAATTCACAGATTGAAATAGTAGTTGGACATTTCACTGATTAATCAGTGACTCCGGACTTATTCACTAATCAATTCAGAAACACCAGAGTAAATCATGTGAGACATAACCTCTAAGTATTAAAGAAAAGCGTTGTTGTTATTCTTTTACTCAAGTAGCAAAAATAATTTTGTAATTAAATAAATTTATGAATTTTCGAACTGTAAGTGTGCTGAATTTACTGCGGGAAAAATATAATCTAACTCGTATAAAAAGTACAATTACTTGACGGGTGTGTACATGACAGTCGAATCTTGAAAGTGAAGAAATAATATGAGGTTTTTTGTCATTTAGAAGCATCAAGACTTTTCACCTTTTTTAATATTTGATCACTGGTTGTCAGTGACCGGATTCTATCTATTTGAATGAGTCAAATTTCATTGACAATCAGTGACTTTTCACTGATTCAGATTTAGAGAGGAGGGAGTTGAAAAGAGGGTGTGATGTGTCATCTTCTAGGATAAAAAGAGATAGTGGCTGCAAGAGTGATCTGAAGAGTACTAAAGGAGGGAGTGAGAGGATAGATGTCGAGGGAGGTGGAAATGGGGAGCGATGTATCTATCTCATAAGATAGAAAGATATAGCAAGCAAGGTTAGCTAGCCAGCTAGCCCATTAGCGGAGGAAAGAGAGGGGGGAGACTTTAAATGACCAATAAAAATACATATGATTTTGATGTGTTTCTTTTTATTAAATATTTCTGCTAATCATAATGTATATTAATTAGTAATCCGTCTGCTGAGGGTATCGGCGTTGGATTGTTCGCGAAATCTATGGCTGGGAACCAGCTGTTGATTTCCGATGAGAGCGAGTGAGATAGAGAGGGAGAGTATTTGTTGTTTGGAATCACGACAATGGCTTGTTTGTGCACCAGCTGTAGGCGGGTGCACTCGAATTGAGCGCAGCGGTCAGTGACTAATCCTTGCATTCTAGGGCCCCTTCTATTTTTGGTCCAAATTGAGCGCAAGGAGGAGGTCAGGTCTCCTGAGCCGCACACCCCCACTTTTGCACCGAGCGTATGTCCTCTCACTTGCTTCAGTCGAGAGAATCTGCCCCGAAACTCTCGCCTGGAGCCTGCATACCTGAAAGCTTAGTAATTAGTACCATTGAACACACTATTATTTTGTATTCAAACATATACAGATCTCAATAACAGATTTGTAGAACAAATCTAATCCATTCCTGAGACCATCAATATCAATATATTTGTATACTTTTCTTTAGGTCTATTTTTAATAAAACATCCACTAACTTGACATTTTGTTTTATTAAATAATTCTTGCTACGTACGTTTCAACACTACTGTGTGTCTTTTTCAAGCATACCTAAATTCGCACAGGCCAGATGAGTTAAAACACCACACTTTACACATACAAGCACCTCAGGTCCTCCTCTGGAAATAAGTTTCTTGCACTCTGGACACGCACTTATTGCTCTAAATGATCACTCACAGATATTGACTAGTTCGAAATCAGCAAAAAAATCAGCAGTTTCGAAAAAAATCACTTGCTCGGACGCGCCAGGAACACATAAATTCACAACTTGCAAATTTTTATTAAAAAAAGAGCAAGAAAACCACACGAAATATCAAATCTCCGGACAGCAGCAATTCGACACGACCACTCAGACCACCGTTACCAATACGTTCCGTAGGGAATAACGAATAAATCTGCCCAAGCAGCATATTATTTCGTTTTGTATATTACAAGATATCACGAGCTTATTGAAACGACGTGATGCGCGCATCATACAATTATGTGCAATGATCAAAACCTTAGAAGAGATAAAGTTGGTTCAATAAGGATCTATTTTTCTCGAAACGTTGTTTGTACTGTAAACATGATATGTTGATATAATTTTTCAATCTAGAAGTTTGAGTAAGGCAGTATATAGGATCTATCCATATAACACGTGAACCGTTTATTTTGTGAGGGTTGGGGGGGGGGAGAAGCTTAGAAAGGGGGAGTTCACAAATAAAAATTTGCTACGTGGAACATTGAGAGGCTCCTAGTACAAATGTTTGGAGACATCTTGTAGAAAATTCCTTTTGTTGCTGAATCAGTATCATCTACTGTCAGCTACTTTCATCAACTGTCATCTATTTCAACAAAAAATGAAGATCACCGCCGGTACACTATACCCCGCTTTTGCCGTTTTCCTCATTTCTGTTGGTAAATATATAATTATATACTACCGTATTCATCATTCAAGTACACTAAAAAGAAACACAATTACAGTATTTTGCTGACATAATTTTTAACAAAAAAGTTAAGTTTAAACCATATAGTCAAGTTTTTTGGCCTCGTGTGGTCTCGAAATGTGATGATGTCCAAAGCAAGGGAAGCTTCAGGACCAAGGTCAGTGGGACCCATTCCCGAAACACTTGTACCTTATTCCGAGTAGTTGAATTTTCAACCAACAAATATGAATTCTCAACAAAAAATGTAATGGTTGATATTTCAACTGAAAACGGTTTATATTGAATTCAATAAAAGTTTTATTCAACTACAGAAAATGAATTTTTAATAAAGTAGTTATGTATTATACTAAAAAAGATTCTCTTTTTTTTATTGGGATTTGTTTTGGCTGAAAATAAATTTTCTTGTGTGAAAATTTAAGTAATCCATTTTTGGTTGAAATGTTTCTTTAGTTCAAAATTAAACTAGTTAGTGAAAAAGCGGCTTTCTTGTACTCATAAATGATGAACCTAAGATAAAAAGGTGACGTCTTATAGTAGATCACATTTCTTCGTTTGATAAGGTATTCTATTACACAAATGATACTAAAAGGAACTGAAAAAAATATTTCTTTACTTTTTTACGTATACGTGACACATTATAAATATTTTTTAGCACAGCGGCCTTATCTAATCAACGACCTCGGACGAATCTTAATTACGTGAAAATTTTGTCTGAAAAATATATGTTTACCTTTAGACGGCCAGACCCTACCCCCTCCCTCAAATTCCCCGATTTTCCTGTACTTCCGAAACTCGGTGAAGACATGATCACCTCTTCTTCTTAAATACCCTCCAATTTGACATTTTGTGTATATTGGACCGCATATCATTTGATCAATCCCAGCGGATTAAAGACTGGCACAGTAAAAAACATCTGTAACCATCCTCTCAACAATGAAATTTTAGCCTTATCTGAAGGACATAATTTTTCAGTAGCTCCCTCAGAAATTCTCAAAGAAGAAATCATCAGTAATTTGGAATCTAGAATATATACCCTTCCACCCGAAAAAGTGAATGACATATGACGTAGGACGATAAAAATCTTGAATCAAGCCCAGCTTTACTCCTTAAACTTAGTAAAACAAGAAAAAGCACGAATTAGAGAACTTGATCAAAATAAAGATATCATAATATTACCCGCAATCGGAGACAACAAAACAGTCCTAATGAATAGAGAAGACTATGACAACAAAATCATAGACCTTCGAGCTGTTGATACATATCACAAATTTAAAAAGGACACTACAAAAAAATAGTCAGCAAAACAAAAACCCTTCTTAAAGACTCTAAACTTGACAGAAACACAATACCTGAATTACTTACTACTAATCCGATCTCTCTAAGAATTTACGTACTTCCAAAAATACACGAAAACAACATTCCACTCCGACCGATCGTCAGCGCAATAAACTCACCAACTCACAATCTAGCACGCTTCCTCACCAAAGAACTAATTCCTTTCACAGAAAACTCTATCACTCACGCCCAAAACACTTTTGACTTCATCAAAAAGATACAACAGATTCACATTCAACTCCTAGACATCCTAGTGAGTTGACATAGTATCTCTCTTCACGAATATACCAATCTCTGATACAATCGATATTATTAAATCCTTTGCGAAAGTTTGCCTTCGGTGGGGCGCTCTGGTCAATCACAGGCATCGTAGAGTATATATATATAATTAAAAACTGAAGGTTAACAACCACCGCAGGGTCCCACTGGGAGCAACTGTCATCTAAAAAATGTAGCAGCGCGCGGCCGTTCAGCCATGCCATGGTACAGGGCTGGTCGAGTCCGTTACGTACTGCCTTCGACACTGCTAATGGAGCTTAATCTTGTGGTTTTGCAGGGTTGGATCGACCTGACTCGGTGATCGATTCAATATTGCCACTCGCCACCGGTCGCGGTGTTGTGATATAATGCCGACGGTCAAACATGACTGCTAGTTGTCGCACCCCCATTCGGTTGGTGAAGCATGACCATCTGGTAATGGCACTGTGCTATGAAGCTGACAATGAATGTTGACGGACCAGATGGAGTGATCCCAGTAGAACAGCCTTTTGCATCCGGTTCGCGATGAGCCTGTCGCTGTCAAGCCGGAATTTTATTGAGTTGGCTATATGAAGCTTTCATACCTTCAAGACCGACAATTATGATAATGATGAAATTAAAGTATTTCTTTCTTCTTTGCCGTGATATTACCATCGGCTGGTGCCGATAATTCAATCACGTAAATAGTCTTGCTCCTCAGATCTTGGAGGACAATATCAGGCTTCGAAACACTGATACGTTAGGTGGTGAAGAATGAGAAATTTCAGTAGATCTCAGACTGATCATTCTCCACAACGGAACTGAGTTATCCCTGGGCTTATGACAAGACGGGCGATAGACCAACACCATAGAAGTTCCTCAGATGGTAATATAACACTTTTAGAGCCGCATTGTGTCTCTCTATGTACCTGTAACATGCATACTTTGTGCAGTCACTGAAAACATGTCCAAGTGTTTCTGGCTCTTGCTTGCACTCTCTGCATTTGGTATCGCCTACAGGTACATTCATTATGCGCTCGTGATAAACTAGGGTGTCTATAACGCTATCTTGACAGACAGAAAGAAATCCCTCAGTCTCTGATCTCAACCCAGTAGACTTGAGAGACATGTTGGACAGACGCATCAAGAGTTCTCCTTTACGTATGATGCTGTAGAATTTACCGTAAAGGGGCTTGTCAGTATGTTCTCTTAGTATAAAAGTATGTTTTGCTTCCTGTACGTTACCTTTGAGCATCGAAGGAGTCAGTGATGCTAGGCCATGTGTAGTGTCGCTAAAATAAAATGGAAGGCCAAGCTTCTCTGCGGCCCTATCTACGGCAAGATATAGAAACGCCACAATACTGACGACTTCATGTTGATGTGCGAGTCGCATAAGAGAATCTGCACTATTTAAAACTAAACAGGCCAGAACAGTTATTCTATAAAGACACTCCAAGCTCAGCAAGCCTCTACCTCCTTTATCTCGAGGAAGGTATATTCAAGGTACGGAAGATCTAGGAAGATGACTTCAATGTATTGTCATCATCTTGCGTGTGCTTCTGTCAAGCTGCTTTAACTCATCGAAGTTCCCTTTTATTGCACAAAACGTGTAGAGCAGTAAAGGAACGTCCGGAATATTTGTCGCCTGGATCTTATTCTTTCTAGATAATTCGGAAGGCCAAATTTTTCTGAGAATTTGACGATACTTTTTTTCAAGGGCCGTTTGCAACACACGCACATTTTGGGTTTCCGCATGCGGTGTTCCAAGATATGGATATATTTCTCCATTACCAAGATGTTGAATGGTATTTCCGCGTATGAGTTGAACATCCTGATCATCGCGCGATGATGTAGATTCAAATTTTCTTTCGTGCAGGTGGACGCACACGCCTCCTCAGAACCAAGTTTCACTTAAATGAGCAGGCTAAAGTTTGTACCTCAGAAATTATGTTTTGGAGATTCCTTCTGAGCATTTTTACAGAATATGAAAGAAATCGTTACGCCTCTTTTTAAAATAACTTCATATTCGTTGTTTTTCGATCAATTTATGTGATTTTTTTCAAAAGGAACAAGTAACAAGTAACCATTTCTGAACTGAAAACCTTTAATTTTGCGTCCGAAACAAGTTCCT
This sequence comes from Andricus grossulariae, assembly GCA_011634705.1. Lineage (NCBI taxonomy): Eukaryota > Metazoa > Arthropoda > Insecta > Hymenoptera > Cynipidae > Andricus > Andricus grossulariae. The sequence goes on along the minus strand of JAABKJ010075445.1, from coordinate 80,233,004 downwards.
ATGTGATTAATATTGCTTTACTTTCTGATCCCTCTTATATTTTGAAAAATATTTCGCGGCAATCTGTTTTTTTCAAGATTCCAAAATTTTGGACCAATTGTCGTAAAAATTCTAAGAACAAGGAAGAAAGTCGAAAAATTTCTGAAGAATATAAAAAAAAATAATGTTCTAGCATGAATAGTTGAGAAGTTGCAGGCTGCTTTTTATGGAATTCTCTTTACAAATTGGAAGATCGAATTATGGTCACTGTTTTGTTTGAACAAAATAATCCAATATGTCCAAAATAATCCACATTGCGCATTATGCAAAAACGATTTTTCAATTCAGTTTGTCTAGGTTTATTGCAACTTTATAGATATCTGTTCCCATTTAGCGTGACTAGGTTGTGTCACGGGCTTTGCAGAAACTAACCGCGGTGGATATTATCGATTTTACATCATATCTTGCACGTTTTGATCGATAAGAAGAGCAAGGTAAGTGAACATTGTTTGTCTTTTTGTTTCTAATTTTTTTTAGTGATAGAATTTCGAAAAATTTCAAACAATCGTTTGTTGAGTGAAGTCTTACGGTCATTCTGAATCTTTAAAATACAAAGTGTTCAAAATTTCTATATTTTTGGGAATTTCCAATAATTTAGTAACTTTTCAATGTACAAAAATTTTTTTTCAAATAGAGTGATTTCACTAGAATAGTAGCTTCTTCAATCTGCAGTATTTTGTGCGTTTTTCCAACGCTGTAAAAAGAGAAAAAACTGGACATCTCTGGGTCAATTTTTAGAAATGTTGAGAATAAACAATAAGTAATTGTTTAAATAATTACCTTATGTTTGTTTTTTTAATCTACTTCTCCAAACAATGACAATCTATTACATTTCAATCAGAAAATACGATTATTCTGTACATTTTTTGGGAATAAATAATTATTTAAATAAGTTACTTTTGATTAAACAATTAAAAATTGTTTAAAGAGTCATGGGAAATATTCAAATTGTCCATTAGCAAGTATTTGTATGAAAAAGACGACGAAAATTGCTAAAAAATTACAATAATACGTAAAAATGTAGTTTTTTGATTTTCAATACAAGGTCGAACTTTAAAATTTCTACGATTCCGGTTCAAAAGTTTGGCAGAATTGAGTTTCAAATTTTTATTCATCTGAATGACCGGGAAAAGTCTTACAAACCGATAAATGGCAGTAAATTTTTGTTCTTGCAAATTTCCTTCGAAGAAAAAGTTGATTTAAATATAACAATGAAAATGATTGAAACCTGTTGTTACACTTTCATTGATTTTGTTCAAATTGATTGATCTTTCACTGAATCTAACAAAATTTCTTCTCAGTATATATATATATATATATATGTTAGGGTGATTTTTTTGGCTTTCTTTTACGCTATTTATTGATTATTTATTTCTGGCGCGTATGAATTTTGTTCTTCACAATTCAATATTGCACTCAGATTGTTTCAAAGATTTTTACAATGACATTGAAAGGTGGCTCAAGGTCATTTTCTCAATAAAAGTTTGATCCAATTCAATTTTCTCGAGTCTTTTTTTCAGAAACAGTGTCAATTTATTATTTGCGGCAAAATAACTATTAAAAAGGTTTAATAACTGTGTTTCATATTACTTTAAGGCCATTCAAGGTCGTTTTGTGAAAAATGGTTACACAAAAAATTGTTCTTTTTCATAGTAGTAATTTTTGCAAATTTTGCTTGAAATAAAAAATATAAATTGTTAAAACAGTAGAATATTGCAGCTTTATTAATATTTGATCAAATTTAGTTGTCAAATTGTAATTATGCAGAAATAATTATCATAAGTGCAGAAGAAGGGGTAATGCTTTACCTTTTAGAAAAGAAAGAGGAAAACTTAGTTGGCGATAAACTGCCAGCTAATATGCAAGTGTTACACTGTTTTCTCATGATCAAAATTTACAAAAAAGGTATTTTTTGCGAAATGACCTTGAATGTCCTTCAAATGAAATGAATAAATTGATACTGTTTCTCTATAAAAAAACTAGAGAAAATCTAAATGAATCAACATTTTATAAATAAAATTACCTTGAGCCACCATTGAATGTCATTGTAAAAGTCTGGAAAAATCTGAGTGCAATAAATTATTTTAAAGAACAAAATTTATAGCGCCAGAAATAAATTATCAATAAGCAGCGTCAATTTAATTACGAATGAGCATTTTTGCCCTAAAATGGCCTTGAGCGACCTCTAAATATATTTTTTTTAATTCTGAAAGAAATCAGAGGTCATTTTCTAAGCAAAAGAAAGAATTTGTAGGAGTGCCAACTTAAATTAAAATGAAAAGCCAAAAACATCACCTTAATATATATATATATATGTATATTATACTATTGTTTTTATGTAAGAATTTTGTAATCAGGAATTTACAGTCAAAATTCAATTTTCAGAGAGAATTCCTTTATGAAAGGTTTCATATCAGAGTCAAAATGTAATACAGACGAAAGAGAAGAAATAGAGATGTCAGCGTCAGAATACGATACGGACGAAAGAGAAGAAATGGAAGCAAACTTCATGGAAAACTCTAAGATACGACCTGATGATGTGAAAAATGATATGAAAGAACCGGAAGCCTCAAAAAGTTTACGAGAGAGAGTCTACAAGAGTGGGCTAAAAAAATGCAAACAATATCACTAGACTGGCACGAGATAAATTGCTAAAATTGTTACGAGATTACGGACTTAAAGATTTGCGAAAATGTGCAGAAACATTATTAGGCACAAAATGAACTGGGGATTGAACAAAAAAGATGAAATCTACAACAGGGACGAATGGTTCTTATATGTATACTGTAATAGAAAGTGTTTTAGAAGGAAAAATTCCTGAAGAAGCCCTGATACAAAGTTTACTCGACGATAATAATTACAATTGTACGCCCTTCTTTGCTGGAATGTTTTGCGGCGATTCTAGTAAACCAGCTTGCGCAAGCGATTTTTTAGAAGACTTTGTACAAGAGGGTGTACAATTAATTGAAGAACACGTTAAAATTAGAAATACGGTTTACAAGGTCGAATATGCTGCATTCGTCTGCGACACGCCTGCTCACGCTTTTATGAAGTGTACTAAGGGACACACTGGTTTTTACTCGTGTAAAATATGTAAGGTAAATCTAATATAATATATAGGTCCATCAAGCTAGCACCTCCACAATCGAAATTCCCAAATTTCTTTGTATCAGAATTTTGGGGTTTTTTTGGGCTGTATTGCCGATTTTTGGGCTTCACTACTTTTTTTGCAAATTTTTTTGGGCATACTTTGGGCTCTCGAATGCACAAAACAAATTTTCCCAAAACCACCCCTATGTACAAAAAAAACCAACCCCTTGGTAAAAACTCAAACCTGGAAAATACAAAATAGAAAGTAGTGAATAAGTTTACAAATAAAAAAAGTGTCGGTAAGGTAGGAAGCCGGTCACGTGACCCACTTGTCACATGGCCTTAAAGGCGCTATTTTTTACGATCCTTTGCTAATGCCACTATTTCTTGACCTTGACAAATATTTTAACATTATAACGACAAATTGTCTCAATGGCCCTTCGTTTACGTTTTTCATACGTTTTTAACCGAATACTTGAATTTGCAACCATAATGATTTATTTTGTACTAAGAAGATGAATTTTCAAGAAAATCCCATACATATTCAACTTAATAGTTTGAACTGCGGATGTTGTGTTAGCCCAATTTTTATTTGAATAATTTTTGGTTTATATTTCTGTCGTTCCCAAAAATTTTTTGATTTTTTTGTTTAAATTGTTTGATTGAAAATAACTTAAACGTGGAAATTCATTGGCTCAAACCATTCAGTTTGGCACCCAAAAAAGGGCTACAAGTGCTGAACATCTTACGAGAACTGAAACCCGTCAATGTTTTTCAAAAGTGGTGAAAACAGTGGGAAAAATCAGTTTTTTTAAAATTGCCTTATTTAAGTTAATCCTATGTCTCAAACACCTTAACAAGAATTGAAGTGCTCAACATTTTCTGAAAAATGAGAAAAAATCAAATGCTCTATATCTAAAAGTTTGGGAGTTATGGTCCTAAGAAATCTATTTTAAGCGAATAATTTGAATGAAAAAAAAATGTATATAGTTTTCGGGAAATAACTTATTTACTATGGATATCTGGTAATAATTGCCGAATAATTAATTGAAGAAGACTTAATTTTTGAGTAGATCTAAAAAAACAATGCTCTAGCTGTAATAGAACAAAAATTATGACCTTCTGAGTATCGTCCTTCTTTATTACATTTTGCTCATTATCAATTTTTTAAATAAAATTTATAGTTTTCCAAAAGAACTCATTTCCCGAGAATTTCAGGAGAAAGTTGCCAACAGATAGGTTAAGCAGGATCTAACTTTTTAGCAAATCTAAAAAAAAAATAATGCTCTAGCATTATCTGTTAAAAAAATGATGATTAACATAATGTCATTACAAAAGCATCATATTCAGAAGGCCATAATTTCGATGCGATTAGAGTTAGAGCATTATTTTTTTTAGGTTAGATAAAACTTAGGTCGTCCTTAACCTATTCAATGGCAACTTTCTCCTGAATTGCTCAGGAAATGAGTTCTTTTTGAAAACGATAAATTTTATATAAAAAATGGATGTGGAACAAAATTTCATAAAATGAGCCATATTCAGAAGGCCATAATTTTGGTTCTATTACAGCTAGAGCATTGTTTTTTTTTTTAGATCTACTCAAAATTCCGCTTTTTTTAAATAACTTACTAGCAACTTTCACCAAAACGCTGAGGAAATAAGTACTTTTGAAAAACGAGAAATTTTATTCATAAAATTGATGTTAAACAACATTTCATAAAAGGGTCATATTCAAAAGGCCATAATTTTGGTTCTGTTAGACCTAGAGCAACGTTTCTTTATTAGATCTACTCAAAATTAAGTCTTATTTAATTAAATATTCGGCAATTTTTACCAGATATCCATAGGAAATAAGTTATTTCCCCCAAACTATTTATATATTTTTTCATTCAAATTATTCGCTTAAAATCGACTTCTTAGGACCATAACTCCCAAACTTTTAGAGATAGAACATTCAATTTTTTTCATACTGCAGAAAATGTTAACCACTTCAATTCTTGTCCATGTGTGTGGGACCTAGGATGAACTGGTATGAGGCAATTTTCAAAAAAATGATTTTTTCCCCTTGTTTTCACCATTTTTCAAAAATATTGAAGGCTTTCAGTTGTGGTAAGATGTTCAGCATATTTAACCCTTTTTTGGATGCCAAACTGAATTCTCTAAAAACAGTTGAATTTTGAGTTTAAAAAATTATTTCCTAATTTGAAAATACGAATTTGCAACTAAAATTATGAATCTTTAAAAACAAAATGAACTTTTAAGAAAGTGATTCAACTTTCGACCAAGCATTTGAATTTTCAACCTAAAAAAATGAATTTCAAAGGAAGCATGTGAGTTACTGAACCACCCGGACAAGGGGTTAGTGTTATGGAAATTTACGTAACGTTAGCATAGAACGAGTTGGAAAAAAGTAGATGTACAGGGGTGTTTCTAACGCAAAAAGTAAGACGGAGTCTGGATATGAATTACAAGACGGACTCTGGATATTGATTCTGAACCAGTTTGTATCTTGAGTCCGTCTTGTAATACATTATAGTAGATCAGCTAGTCCGGTTCTAACTCAAGATTCCTTCCTTACCGACATCGAGAAGATTCTAGCTGTAGTGTTTCGTGCCCGTGCTAAATTTTTCTAGAAAAGTGGTTCATGTCCGTGCTAAGCTTCTAGAACATTCTCGATGAGTCCTGATGACGTCATCGTGCATTCCTACCTTACCGGCATTCTTGATGACGTCATCATGCATTCCTACCTTACAGACATTGATAAAAGAGGGGTACTGTACCTACCATACCGACATCGAGAACATTCTACAGCTGACGACACAGAGTAATATTGCGCAATTCTGCCAGCCAAGTGCATGTAACAACAGGTTCAAGGTTATTTCTTATCTCAAGAATTTTTTCGCGTAAATACTTTCAAGGTTATATTTTGCTACCCTTCACCTATATACCCATCCACACATCACTACTTTCCAACCGAGCAATTCACGCCTACCCCGATAGGGAAACGGGTTAATGATATAATAATAATTATTATTATTGACAGTATTTATTATTGATTTCAAATCACCCGCGCTTTTCGGCTGAAAAAGTGGCGACCGGCGGCGCACCGATGCAAGAACAGGGCAGCCAATGAACGTCGTGGATAAAAATAAACTGCCCACTCGCGATAGAGGTGGGAGCCCTCTAGTCTTAGAATAACGGAACGGATACATTTCAAGGCCAGTAGAATAAAATAAAGTTGACTGTAACTTAAAATCCGCCAAAATTGTTACGCCCCCAATTTGATATTTATCTTTGAATTTGTAGGTGCTTTGAAATATTGAGATTGTTCAATGGTATTACTTTAAAATTGGACTGTTTAGAATATCAAAATGTCAAATTGTACACTTGAACCATTTTCCTTTACAATCAGTTTTAACACAATCACAATTGAGCACAGCTCTTGGTTTTGTGAAACTGGGAATTTCAGGAATTTTAGCGCTTAAAATATGAGATTGTTTAATTTGAACCGCTTCGAAGTGCATTGAGAAATATTATATGTAAATATTCCATTCTTTAAAATGGTTACTATCGATTCTGTTAAATAAATAAGGAACTTGTCATCTGTGCACACTGACCAAACACTTTTGATTTAGTTTCTAATAAGTTTAATCCCTCATTCTACAACAGTGATTACATTTTCTTATTAATTTTGTCTACTTATCTACAAATATGGCCGTTTCCACGGAAGTGTAATTTTTCTGACACTGTGCTTTTATAGTATAATCCCTAACTTTCAAGGCAAGTTATACAGCATGCAAATTTATGTACAGACTCCCTGAAATAGAAACAAAAGCTTACAGTCATTACAGAAACCCCATGAAAAGATGTAACATATAATAGATCGACCGAATCCCAAAAATGTATAATATTTGTCACCCGTTATAGTTGAATGCTTTGCAATCTCAAAGCGGTTATGTTTGAAAATTCTTAGGAAAATCATACGAGTTCAGTAGATCATAGGCTACTCAAATCTCATGGATTTGAGACTGTGCTTTAATTTGTAATTAAAAAGAAAAATCAAAGTCGTGTCACTGTTATTAACATTCAAATGTTCCCTCCAACATATCTGTATGTGTGAAAAATGCGCGCATCTACCCAGGTCAAAAATCCTTCGATTTGTTAATAGTTTTAGGCGTCGGATAAACACCATATAAAGGAAAACGATATGCTACTTAAATTGTCGCAGTGTCACACAAATATCGAACATTTCGAATATTTAAAAAAAAAAGGCTCCCACAGAAAAATACCGATCCTCAAAAGTCCGCCGATTCGGTGTTGTTTTGAGTTGCAACAAAGATTAGACAGTTTTCTATGCTCACGGAAATTAAACAGTATGTTGGGCCGAATAATTTTACCATGGATTAAGTCAATATTGCAGTGCACGCAGAAGTTATGAGTATTTTAAGGCCAAAATGTCTTCTCCAAAATTTCAGGGAAAATCTTCCCTCCAACACCTGCAGCTGTGAAAATGTCAATTGCGCGGATCAAGACCGGACCACATTTTTTACTCACTTTGCTGTATTTCAGCGATAAAAAAAGTATTCATTAATTCTAAGAAATACATTTTTATAACATGTGTGAAAAGTTTGAAAGATTTGATCCAAAATTTATGTTCAACTTTTTTTTTGACGAAATTAAGCGCCGAAATATAAGCGCCATAATATGAAATATATATAATTTGTTCTTTAATTCGCAAACGAAAAACACACTGTTTTATATATTACAGTTATTGTGGATTTAAATTGTTGTGTTGTATTTTAAATATTATTTCTAAGTTTTTCTGCATCAAATATATTATTCAATGCAGTCACATTTACCCAACTGCATTCGTTTGAAACCATCACCAATGTCTGTAATCAAGAATTGTCTTATCTTTGAGATTAATTTTTTTTTGTGATTTGATTTGTTTGCTAAGAGACTATTTGTCAGGTATAAAATGTCATTTGTTGACGCTTTAAACAACGAATCATTGCAATAATTCTATAAAAGACCAATACATTTTTTAATGCATTTTTTCAACTTAAGAGCAAAAATAATTTCTGTGAACCTTAAACGGAATCTCAGTTGTTAATCTGTTGTTTAATGTACTATAGAAAAATCATAAAATTGTTTAATGTTAATGTAAAACTTTCAATTTTCTAACCCTTTTAAATTAATTTTCATTGATTCCCTTTTAAAATTATTTTTCAGGATTACATTGAAGGATATAAAAATACTATGAACGTAAACATTATTTTTCAAACGATAAAAGTTGAATTGGCTTTAAGTTGATAACAACTACTGAAAACTATTATCGCTTTCTGTTTTTCAACTAAACAGTGACAATAAAGTACAGTGCTTCTGTGATTGCAATCTTTATCATCGGTTCATCTTGAAGATGCTCAATAATACCGGAGAACTAGAGAAGGTATATACTTTTTTCTATAATTCGCGAAAAAGTGCCAGTTTTTCCACCTGTTTTTGTTGTAAAAAGTGACCGATTTTTGGTCGATGACGTGGCACATGCGCAGTGCCGATCTTTCCGGGCAACAGTGAAAAAAGTGGACTGGTCACACAGGGATCAAGGGCAACGAAAAGGCGGACCAGTTGGCAAAACGCGGCGCAGCAAGTGAATACATAGGAGCAGAACTGGTACTGGGAATAGCGTCTTGCTGTATCGGTTTGACCATTAAAAGCTGGATCTGAACAAAACACCGGGAATACTGGAAGCAGATTCAGGGTTGCCGTCAGGCGAAATCCATCCTGGGTTATACCCATAGGATGGACTGAGCCAGAAAAATCCTGGGTTTATCCAAGAAAGATATAAGGAGAGTGGTACAGATCCTAACTGGGCACGACCACTTAAACTATCATATGCACAAAATGGGGTATAACCCCACGACAGAGTGCAGGAGATGCGGCAGGTATGATGAAACATCCCTGCATGTACTATGCCAGTGCCCGGCATTAGCTGGGCTCAGGCAAGAGACCCTCGGGACCCATTTCATAGGATCAGAGGAAATTAAAACACGATCAGTAGTCGACATACTAGGCTTCGTCAAGAGGTCTCGGATCAACTTCTAAGAGTGAATAAGTAAGGGTGTGGCACAATAGGCTTTATAGCTTGAGCGCCAGAGGAGCTCTTCATGGCTTCTCACCCGTCCTTTAACTAACTAACTAACTACAACTGTGATATGAATGTGATTTACATAGATGGATAAGTTGTTATTTACATAAAAGTAGATTTATATTGTAATAATTTTATTTTTCGCGAAATGTCTGTGATTGAAATGTGTACAATTGAAATGATCCTACAATGGACGAGAGGTAGGTACTTTAATATTATTGCACCACGAAGTACTACAAGGAGACCGCACGCCTGTGGCGGAGATGGTGGGAAACAGCCCACTACCGCGATCGCCTGTCCTCCGATTTTTATTTCTTTCCAGGTGAGAGCGCCTCAAGAGGCAAACTAAGGAATTACGAGTCCTATAGTAGCAGACGAAAATTTAGTTGCAAATTTTCTCTGAAGAGGCGCTCTTATCTGGGTAGAAATCTCGCTATGGAGAAAATCGGTGGACAGGCGATCGCGAAATGGCGCCAGGTGAAATACATGGCGTGCGGTTTCCTTGCAGTACTTCGTGTATTGCACAAATGAATCGCAGTATATAACTTACCAGTTTTAAATCTTGTACGCTCACATATCACAGAACTGATATCAAATTTTCACTTGAATATAACAGTTTTTACATTGATCAACAAATTGTTCAAATGATTTAGGAATTTTGTATTTTTGTTTGAGGCTTGAGGTTATATTTACACGGACCATGACGGCGGCCATCGAAACGTTTGCCACACTAGCGATAGACAACGAGGTGCGATCGAAGCTGAAACGATTGTTCCGAAAACTCTCTTTCTATCGTATATAGTGGACAGAGAGGGTCCGATGGTGTTCCAACGACAAGTCGTACTTATCGTGTGAAACGATGAGACCCTCTCTGTCTACCATACACGATAGAAAGAGAGCTTGCGTCATCATCGTTTCATTTTCGATCACGCCTCGTCGTCTATATTACATGGTAGAAAGAGAGGTCCATTCGACTTAAGGCATGATCCAATAAATACATGGTTTAGCCACTTGAGGGCCCCACTTCGTGGGAGTCACGCAACCGCCTAATTCCACCATTTCGTTAGTATGACCGCGCAGTTTGAGTTTGACGCGTACTCTGTGTACGACAAACTATTATAGGAAAATGACTATGTAGGAAGAAATATTATGAAAATATTGAAATAATGAATTCCAAACAAATTTGGAATGAATACTTTTTGTTAGTGGTTACCGGTGCGGAATGGGACAAGTTATTTTTTTATTAAAATACTCGCCATCTGTTGCGAAATACCTCAATGTAAATTGTTCTTTATATACTTCGAACCTTTATGTTTTAATTTCGTAAAGAATTCAATATGGTAAAACAATTCATTATGAATACAAAACATAAATTGAGAAGAAGTGCTTTTGTCCAGCCTTGCTTCGGTCGCTCCTAATATTGTTACAAAGGACAAATAATGGAAAGGAAGCATACTTCGAAATAATCAGTATATGTTTCATTACCAGTTGTCTGACTAAAATCTTGTGAAATTTGGATTTCATTATTTTCTTCTTACACACATCACACTTACTCGTACTGGCGGACAATTTGAAATCATTGACATAATGCTAGAGACAATTAAAAATATTTGTTAATCCAACTTTTTGTTGACGGGACAAATCGAGAGACAAAATGAATTTTAAAGTTGGAATAACTCCATGACATTTATATCGAAAAATTCGTAAATGTAATTACAGGTCAGAAAAGAAAAAACCTGCGTTGCAGGAAAGCACAAATAGTTTAAGTACCGAATTATTTGTTTTGATGCAGTGATTTTTTTGCCTGCGATTATGATACTAAAACCTATGTTATTTTGGGGATGAACAATATGTGTGCGAGATAAATTTTATATTCATAGAAATAATTCGCGATAAGAAATCAAGATTCAATTCATCTTGGAAATGTCAGAGAAAAAACTTTGTCCGCAAATCACCAAATAATGCAATGTGAAAAGTAAATGATCGTTATCTTCATTTGTATATATGTATTGAAAGTAATATTTATCATTTTTACATGAAGTAGAAAATACTGTCTCATATTGTAAAATTTCGACATTCCTTTTACATATAAATATAATCTGAAAATTTTGAAACTTGGTATCAGTATTGGAAAAACCTTCACCTGCAACATGCATGTTGTCTCATATTTTTAGAATTAGTTTTGACTGAGATTTTCATGAAAATCTGCAGAAAAATCGAGCTGCCTAAACTTTTTGGACGGATAGTATATCTCAACGCTCGGGAGACGTACAAGTGTTAGCTAAAGCTCGCTCCTCATTAGTTAATTAGGCCCAACTTTGAAGCTTTTTTGTGTCTAAAATAAGCTTCGTACAGATTTTTGCTTGAGAATTTCTTGGTTTATATGTTGCGCACTATTACATACTTACGGCTGTTTCATATGTGGTGGGACACCCTGTATAATCAATAAAATATAGTATAATACGTGGTAGATATAGAAAATTATAAGAACTAATAATATCTACGTATGTTTGCCATTATGTTAATTTTCAATTTATCCATAAAAAGTTCATATATCATATTTATACTATATTAGATTAGACTTACCCTAATTTCACATATTCAAATGATTTGCATGGTCACATTCATATTTTTGAGATAAGAATAGATATAAGTTGAAAGACAAAGGGTTTACCTCCACTGGGGACTTAACTTCGAACGCCTGTAGCTATTTCGTTTCCAGTGAGGGGTTATGTCGTTGCGCACTGCAAGGGGAAGGGTACACAGGTAGCTGTGGAGGAACTGATGATTGTCCGTTAAAATGCTAAAGCTGATATAATTGTTCGAGCTGCAGGAAGATAATTTATTGTTTCACATCTGAATAAGTAAAAAAGAACGTTTGAAATTGTGCAGTATCTTCTGTTACCTTTTTTATTTGAAAATTTCAAAAAATATTTATTTTGATTACAAAATTATTTTTAATTTTGCATATGTACAGATGTTGCTAGCGAGCAATAATAAAAAATGAGAAATTGAAAAAAAATGTGTTGTCTAATTTAGAATTGTTTTGGGATAAAGTTCCGAAAAGAACTTACATCCGATTCATTTGAAACTTAGTACACCAATCTATTTTGACTTGCTAATTACGAAAATGATAGTGAAAATACCCGCAAATTTGATTTTCAATGTCAAAACCCCCGAAAAGCTATAAAATTTATTTTTTTCTGTTTATTTAATTAAATATTAAAAATTTACAAGAAAGCTTTTCATAACAGTTGTAGATTTTTCAAAAATACATCTTTCATGTCATGCACCGTTTTTTAAAAAAAAAACATTATTTTTTCAGAAAAAAAGGAAAATGCTGGTACAAAATGTAGAATTGATTTGAATGGGACTTGTGGCACTACTGTCAACCACGAGACGTTGGAAAGGGGAAGGTATGTGACCTACATTATTTGTGTGACCAGACACGGGGTGCCTTCTCCCCATTCAGGAGACGTTGGAAAGGGGGAGGTATGTAACCAACATTATTTCTGTATCCAGTCACTGGTGTGCCTTCCCGCCCCCCATACGACGTTGAAAAGAAGAAGGTATGTGTCCAACATTAATGCTGTTGCTAGTCATAGGGGTGCCTTACCGCCCTCTGCGAGAAGTTGGTAAGGAGTAGGTATGTGACCTATATTATCCCTGTGATCAGTCACAGGGGTATTTTTCCGAGTGCTACAACATTTACTCTCAATCCAATATTTATCGGAATATAGTGAAATAATGAAAAAACACCGTTTTTTTAAGTTTTGATCTTCAGAATCAAAGCGGGTATTTTCACTATCATTTCGTAATGAGCGAGTCAAAATACGTGGGTATATCTAGTTTCAAATCAATCGATAGTAAGTACTTTTCGGATCTGCACCCTTTTTTGAAAGTGTGTTTCAGCTTCAAATAAATAAGCACGCCATTGTTTTTCTTACATAAAAAAAATTGTATTCAGGTTTAGAACGTTTGAGAATTGCGAAAAAATATTAAATCCCAAGTCCTAAATCACGAAAATTTTTTCCCGAAAAACGAAAATGATAAGATGTTTCTTTAATTCAAGCTGAACAGATTTAAAACTTCAGGTTCGACTTATTTAAAATTTTCAAAACATCGTTAATTCAGGAAGACATTTTCTTTTACTTCTAAATTTTTCATTATTGCCAACCCACGAATTGTTCGTATTACCTCAAACGATTCGATGAATTTTATCATTCTCACTTCGCCCTACCCTACTGCATATGCGTCCTTTCAAAGCATTTCGATGGATCATGCAATGCCACCGTTTGAGTGATTTTTTCCTTTATGATTCAGTTTGGAAAAGAAAATCAAAGATATTTTACCTAGATGCGCAAGGGTCTAGTTGGGTCACATGCCACAAGGGCGGCGCTACCTTCACTTTTGTGGATTCGGCTTTATTCGGTACTTTTCGGATAAATTCGGCATTGCCGCTTCGTTAAAAGGGCTGGTTTCGATCGCATACCGCAAGGGGGCCCAATAAACGTCGAGCGGGTATTTAAAAATTTTACATTATTATGAATTATTTACGTAAATTAAAGGACTGAAACAGACTTTTTCCTATTTGAAAATATTTGTAGTACATAGAATTTACTCTTATGACTGAAAAAGATAAAAATATCCTATAATATTGAACGTAAAAAAAAAAAAAACAATTTTACCATTGGACAATAAATTGCACATCTTTTCATTTTTCTCATTAAATATTAGAATTAGAATTAGTATAAAATATAATATAATATATAATAATATATAATGAATATATATACATACATATTCCGATTGATTCCGTGCCATTCCGAATTCGCTCCGAATGAATCCGCCAGATAACTCGAGCTCATTCCGACTAATTCCGTGTCATTCAGAATAATTTCGAGCCATCCGATTTTTTTCTTTAACTTACGTTTCAAACGCAATATGGCAATTGTATTTGGGTCGAACCAGAATCATTCTAAATGTTGCCGGACGCACAGACTCGGAACCATTTGGCATGTACTCGCGTCATAATACGATTTCATATTGAATCGCCGTTTTATTTTAATAAGTGTGGAATGATTCGGACTGAGTTCGGAATGATGCGGAATCAGTCGAAATGAGCTCGCGTTTTTTGAAAGATTCAGACGGAATGGGCATTGTATTCTCATAAGTGCGGAATCATTCGGAGTGAATTCAGAATAGCACGGAATCAATCGGAATGAACTCGCATCATTTAACGAATTCAAACGTAATGAGAATTTCATTTCGATCGATAGGGAATCATGGGGACTGAGAGCTGAATGGCATGGAATCAATAGGAATGAATTTGCGCCTTGTCACGGAATGAGCTCGCATCATGCGATGGATTCATTCGGAATGAAACTTTTCGCTACGGAATCATTTGGACTGTGAGTGGAACAAACGGAATCATTCGGAATGAGCTACCGCATTGCGCCGGATTCATATGGAATGAAAATTGTATTCAGAATGGTGCGGAATCATTCTGATTGAACCTGAGACACCAATTCGGACTAAAAAAGAATCAATCGTGATCGGACGGAATCATTCGGGCTGGATTCAGCTTTCAACCAGAAGACTGGAATCAGTCGGAAACAGATTTCGCATTCGTTCGTAATCGATCAAAATGAATCGGAGTTGTTCGGATTCAAAATGACTCAATTTGATTCCGAGACTTTCACCAGGGAAGATTGTAACGCCAAACATACAGATATTAACACGAAACAGCTGCTATAGTTTTTATATATTGGACTTAAATATATTTTTATGTTAAACTGAAACATTCAAGAGGTTAAAATCGAACAGGTACAGATGGTCCAAAGATAGTGTAGCAACCTAGTGTCTGCTCACTGATGGGCTCAGTTTTCTTATACATTTACTATAGATATATAGTATATATAGTACACCATATAAATAACTACTGCTTAAAATGGCGGCATCCGGCTAGGTTTCAACACTGTCTCTGGACCCTCTGTACGAACAGGGAAACACGCCAGACCTCTGTCGGCCACTTGATTAAGTTTATAGTCAGTGTCGTTCGATGTCATTTCGTGTCGTATGTGAACTTGTGGAAAAATTATGATCACTAATATTTTGTTGACAAATATTATCACTAATGTTGTTAATTGTTTGGATAGAGCAATATGGTTGACGCAAGTACTGTACCTGGTTCAAAAAATTCTTCGAGGTAAGAACGCTCTATGTTGCATCCTTAATATCCACAGAAAATAAGCTTTAACATCTAGATGGTCGTCCTATAAATAAACATCATATATTAACCTGAAACATCTTTTATGTAGGTCTTTGTATAGCAGAAGATCTTTTTTGGTCATCAAGGTTATTAAAGCATTTTTGCACTTGACTTTTCTTCATTGTTTATTACTTTCGGATAGTTTGTAAACTCTTTAAATATCGAAAGAAAAAAAGTATCGAGCCGTTTTTGAAATAAGCAAAATTCATGTCTACTCTCTTTCTAAATAAACAATTTTCTATTGAAGTCTGTCGAAGATTTAAAATTTGCTTGGAACGACTCATTAATCCTTAGAATTCGTTAGAATTTGAATTCGTTAGAATCTTTTTAGAAGCCTCTAAGATTGTAGTTCGAATTTCAAGTGGATTTAAAGAGGAATCGTGGAAAGTAATGTATTGTAATATGCAGGCCCGGCGAAACACGTTGAGTACAGGTGGGTAGTTTTTCAAATGGAAGAAGAGGGGGGGGGTTGTTATAATGAAATATTTCATAATTTCAAAAAAATTTCAACATAAACGTAAAATTTATTCTTTTTTTCTTTTGTATAATTATTTCAGAAAACAAACAATCTTTCTATTGGGATATCACTATTGAGAATCATTCATGTTCGAAGTGCAAAAACAGAAGTGCTTTCCGAATTTTTACAGATAAATTCATCCATCAGAATTTTTAAATCGAGCTTATCAACATTTTCAGGCTCTGATTGGGTCAGATCGGATTTCCCGTGCAGAAAATGCCCTAATATTCCCTACATTAAACAGGGAACTGGTCGGGTGTTATAAAGAGTAACCTGACTAGTAAATGATATGTAAGCTCTTGTCAGGGGTTGGTAGGGTTGCCTCTGTTTGCTTCCTAGAGAATTACAGGGAAGTTTAGCAAGGTCATAATTTAGAATTTCGGCAGGCAATACTCAAATACAAAAGGTATTTTCTTAAATTTGTCAATATCTATAAAAATTGAATTTTTAATTAATTTTTAATAAATTAAAATCATAAGAGTCTTTATTTATACATCAAATTCAAATCCTGACGAGTAGAATGCAGTAGCGTGTTCAAGCCAATGTTTGATAGCGTTATGCTCCAAAAGTTTGAAGCTTTGTAAGGTTGGTGGCTATAAGTCTTTTATTATTGGTTTCGGTGAATGATGGTCGAAATGAGTGAAAACAAGATGATCGTATTGACCATCCAGAAAGGATACCTTGCTTATCCCTGATAGTGAGCCTGGCGTTTTTATAACAGTCAGACTAGTCATAAAATGAGAGCCTCTCCAAGTTCGAAAAAAAGGCACCTCTTAAGTCGTATACTTTAGACAGGAGCTAAGAATGATAATGGATAATGCATAACGAAAACTTCGCTCCTTGTCGGCAGTTTATCGAATTTGATATGGAGGACAATTATTTCCGAATATAAAACTGATCGTACTGGATATGAGTTTTGAAACTATATATATATATATGCATGTCTTAATCGCCAAGACATGATTCGTCTAGTAGCGGTCGAATTGGTGAGAATTAATGCCTCGGAACGGACGCCATATTAGCATATCCGCATCCAATCGTGGCTCACGTGGCAGGGCGCTGTGGCGAATCGGCCCAGGGCTATGACATTGTGATTATTTCACTGACAGAACAAGCATGCGCGCGATTCTCCTCGGAGCACGGGAAGTATTGCTAACAAGGGTGAGAAGAGCAGAGAAGGAGTGAGTAGGAAGAGGAGTACCTGAAAAGGACAGACAGAAAAGCCGCAGGGAAAAACTGTGTATAGTAAACTCGTAATCGCTTGTTCAACATGCAGTTTTTTATAATCTCTCTATAAAAGGCAGTTTATCATTTTTGGATCAGAAAATATATATGGGAGAGTGTGTCTACCAGTCGGTCAAGTAATTTCTAAAATCGTAATTTGGCGCAAATTTTACGTTAATAATGGTTTTAAATACGTTAATAATAAATATAAAGAAATGGAAGAAAAGAAATTGCAGGACAAAAAGTTCAGAATAGTCAATTTATGTAAAAATGTTGTAAAGTAATGAATTTAGTACCAGTTTACGTTTTAAGAGTGATTGAAAACCATAATATGGTGCTTGAATTTTAACAAAATGAATAGATCAGAAAAACAAATAAGATAAGAAAAACCAGAGTAACACTCTTTAAATATTCTAACCCAAACTCAAGCTAAGTTTTTCCAGCATTATCTCAATAACAGCTTTTTTAAACCTATTTTACTAATGAATTTACATAGATGACTATATCTTTTAAACCTAACGTGTTTGTATTAATTTTATTTAGCCCTAATGTTTGAAACAATTTGCTTCAATAATTTTTCAAATGATAAAAAATATCGGCTGTCAACAACGATCGGTGGAAAGCCCCTCTTTTGCGATTTCGAAATTGGTAGGGAGTGAAAAAGTTGCCTTTTTTATTGGAATCAAAAAGTCCTGACATAAAAGAATATTTTATATTTTCACGGGCCGTCGGGCTTTCAAAAGACTAATTTTCCTCCTTGGCCTTAGTACACAATATACTATAAATGTCATTAGGACCCTTTGATTCTAATAATAAAAGAAAACTTTCACATCCCCTTCAGGTTTTGAATTTGTTTTTTTTTGTTTGTTAACAACTCTGCTTATTACAGGACAACTAACTCTCCCATAACCACTGCTTTGCACTTTATATTAATTTGCAAAACTGTCAAAGTATTTCGCTACATTTGATGAAATATACTAAGATCCTAACAAAATCAGAAATTTTGTTTAATACAGAACACGAAATTTGATTTCCAAGATTGTTCAATGTTCAGGCTAGAAAGGAGATGAGAAAAGATGGAAAAGTGAGAGATGAATGTGGAGGGTCGTCACGCTTAAGCGATACCACTACACTACCGGGTGCTCCATATTATTTATCTTTATGGACCTCGGGCAGAGGGTAAGTACACTTACTCGCGAAGTGAGCTTAAGCCGATGAGGGCGGTAAGAGATTGTTTGTCGTATTGGCTGTGGTTCCGGGAAGCTCAACGTTATCCGTTTAGGGGAATCCTTTCGTTAGGGGCTTATTTCTGAGCAGAATTTCACTTATAACAGCCTCCAAACGTTCTCTTCTCTGAGCATTTTCTTCTTCAAGTCTAATCACTTTATCAATTCCAGGATATTAACGAGTACTGGTATAAAAAAAAGGACATATCTTTCCACTTTTCTCTTAGACATCATCAGTATCATTTATTGAAATTTTTCCGTAGAAGTGAATGGCGTGATTAGTTTCTCCTTAACTCTAAATGTAAACAAATTGTTTCATGTATTGAAAAATCAGATTCTCTTTCATGAAAAATTATCTTTTGCTAAAATGTACTCATCCCAATATTAACTTCTCTGCTATGTCTATTGGTCTGCTCACGGGCTTTAATAAATTATTTGGTCGTAGCCGTGTAAGCCTGGTTGCGCTGCCTCCACATGTGTGGAAATTGCCAAATGTTTGTCCAGTTGCAAGTTTGGCCCCAACTTGGAAAATTATTTTATGGCTACAACAGGGTTAATATCTTAAATCTAATTTGAACCAACTCTGTTTCACAGCTCTTGATTGCAGCGCCACCAACTTGGCTGTGCATCTGTTTTCAGTTGGGCTCCATCTTGTACCTCTTGAACACAAGTATGTTGGTTTGAGGTTATGTTGCCGAGTGTTTTTGTGATTTCGTCTGTATTATTATTAAAGTGTGATTTAAATGATCGAAAATTCCGAAAGTGAAAAGCACTTGTCGCGTTCAAAATTTTAATTAAAATTGGTTTAATAACTCCTTGTTTATTTAATAAACCTAAGCGTGCCGAGAGAGGTGTGAGGGGTAAGGGTCCCGCTGGAAGGGGAAGGTAACCCAGGTAGTTTGCGCTCGTTCGGTCATCGCCCGAGAAAGATCATGGACTTCAGGTACAATAGATGGTATATTATGGTCAAAGGGTTTCCGGAACCAGAATATTTGTGAACAATAAGTATATATTGATATACGAAATGGAGTCACGGGCACATGTAGTAGAGAGGTGTACGGGAGAGGAAGATGGATGGTTGAGTGTGGATGAATGTGCAAGATGGATTTTGGATGGTAATGGATAGGGAGTGATGTGGATGAAGAACATGGAAGAACTAAGAGATAGCAAGGTAACAGGGGAGAGCCAAACTGTTAATCCTAAAAAGAAAAGTAACGAGCAAAAACTTTAAATTTTAAAACCGTTGAAAATGTATTTTATGGTAAGAGAAAACGGAAGCCCTGCAAGATCGTGCATTTTGTGAAGTTTAAGAATTAATAGTAATAATATTATTGTTATTGTGAGTAAGGCGAAACGTTAGAATGTAAGCAGTAGTTAAGTTAGATTAAGGATGGAATGTAAACATGTGTACAGGGAGCGGAGGCCCTCAAATACATACGTACACTACTTATTTGTAATCTTGCTTTTTGAACTCAAATTTGTTTTATTTTACATAGTATCTAAGATTCTTAAAGTTCATACAAACTATTTGATTACGCGATGCTAATATGAAATTCTAGAAATTCCATCAGACGAAATGATCGACAACAAACAATTCAAAAAAATTCAGTATTATATGGATCTTTAATGAACATATATTGCTTTACTTTTCACTTTGGAATATTAGCATTCTATTATCTGATTTTTGAATAAAAGATATTCATTATTTCAAGTGAAATACAATATTTACGAAATAGTCTTCGATATAGTATAATCTAAGCTTATAATTATAATTCATGCGAGAAAAAAAGAAAAGCACCTTCAAATTTATATCCATGAGCCTAATCTGGAAAAATATCGCGTCAAAAGCAGTTACCTAATTAAAGTTACCCTTTACCCAAATTGCTTTCGGAATTCGACCTCATCTTCATTACTTTATGACCTGACGTTCTAACTGCCGTTATCTCATTTTGACCGAAAGATCTTCTTTTTCTTACACTGGACTATCGTTTTTAAGGAAAATTCGATAAAATAGCATCAAAATAATTTTAAATATTATATTAGTAAATAATTTTCAAACATAATAATAATAATAATAATACAATTACATAAAAATTTAAAAGTGCATATGTATAACTTTTAAATTTTTATCCAACATTTTTTCTGGAAACTAAATCGTTCAAGTCATACAAATTTAAAATAATAAAAGATAAATAAACTTTTTTTTTAAGGACAGCATTTTTTATAAAACTAATTGAAACTGAATAGTTTATTTTCAATTTCAATCTCAAGGTGAAAGGGTGTCACACGTTTGTAACTGAAACTCAAAGTTCTTTTACAAAGATGCATTCTTTTACAGCATGCATTTGAAAACATGATCTTATACATATTTTTATTTTTTTTATTTTCTCTATAATGTCAGGGGGGCTCATCTGGAGACGCTGATGGGTCTTATGAGGCCAGCTCTGAGCATTATATAGCTCTGTTGCGATAGCTCAGGGCTCTCGATAAATCTTGAAAAGACCAACCTGGTCATTTTCACGAAAAACTATAAAATTCCGAAAGTTGACGCTCCTGTATTTTGCGGTGGGAAGCTGACGTTTTCAGATTCAGTTAGATATCTCGGAGTAATCCTGGAGAGCAAGCTGAACTGGGCAAAGCACCTGGAGACCCAATGCAGGAAGTTTGTCATGACTTTTTGGATATGCAGGAGAGCCTTTGAGTTGACGTGGGGTCTAGGGCCTAAAATGCTTGCATGGCTCTACTCTGCTGTCCTAAAACCCAGGCTCTTACATGCGGCCGTGGTCTCGGGGCCACGGGCGGAACTCAAAACAATGCAGGACAGGCTGCAAAGATAACAATCGCTAGCATTTAGGGGTATGACTGGAGCAATGAGGACTACGCCCACAGTGGCGATGGGATTTATGATCTGTGAAGAACCCCTACATGTTGCGATAACCGCTAGAGCGGCACGCGCGATGGGCCACCTGGCAAGAGCAAATATATTGACTCGGTGAACGAGGCACACTAGGCTCCCGAGTGATATCAGTGCATTGCTAATTCCACAGATGAGGCAAGATAAAATAACGAAACGCTTTAACTTTGCCAAAGCTTTCCGCGTCTGTATCCCAAGCAGGGATCTGTGGAAAGTGAATGATAACCCGCTCCTCCAAGGGGAAATCTGGTATACGGATGGCTCCAGGGGTGAGGAAGGTTCAGGAGCAGGAATCTATGACAGCAAGAGAAGGAAAGGGTTAGGAATACCACTTGGTCGACATGCTACTGTCTTTCAGGCGGAGGTCCTGGTCGTCCTTCGCTGTGATGAAACTCTAATAGAAGGAAACGCTGCTGGCAGACAGATTACTATATGTTCCGACAGCCAAGCGACACTAACTGCAATAGGGAAACCAGACATAACATCAGAACTGGTTTGGAAATGCAAAAAGGCATTAAACCAACTTGCAGAAAGAAACAATGTGGCTCTCATATGGGTCCCTGGTCACACAGGGATCAACAGATTCTTAAGAGATCTTATTACATCCAGTGGATCACAGTGAGAGATTTAGAATCTTATATCGATATAGCTCAGTTGTCAAATAAACTATTAGCAATTAATACTTGGTAACCCCGTAATAATTATTAATTATATTGATTAGACTATTTTGGGATGAAGAGCATATAATTCTAAAGCTCTTGCTAGAATTTATGAAATAAAATCAGCTACCTAAATATTATAATGGACTGTAAGGAACGTTGAAATCATCTTTCGCATCATAGAGTAATCTGCTGAAAAGATCCAACTTACTTACTTGGAACATTGAAATAAAGTATCATGAATGATAAAATAAATTCAGCAATATTAAAATCTAATGCATGAATACTGTAAATCAAACATCAAAAAATGATACAATGTCCTAGTCATAACATGAACATCTACTTTCTGAAACTCTTAAATCAACATTTAGTGATATGGAAATTTAATTCAATAATACTAAAAATGCTTAGTGTAGTAATGATTACGTATATTAAAATATGCTATTATATATAACAGCTGCGAATCTTGTTTTTCTCTTAGAACCAACACTTTTTGCTTAAAATGTAGTTGAGAAAATTAATTTAAATAAACAGGATTTCTGGTTAACAGAATAATGGATATACAGTTGATTCAACTGTTTCAACTTAGTAGACGAAACTTTGTTTCGCTAAAACGGGAATCTGAGTTACCAAAGATTATCATAGAGTGCGCCACCATT
Source organism: Andricus grossulariae (assembly GCA_011634705.1). Classification (NCBI taxonomy): domain Eukaryota; kingdom Metazoa; phylum Arthropoda; class Insecta; order Hymenoptera; family Cynipidae; genus Andricus; species Andricus grossulariae. The sequence goes on along the minus strand of JAABKJ010075445.1, from coordinate 80,210,257 downwards.
GGATACGCTGCTTTTCCTTGCCGTCGTAATAAATTTCTCCCTGTTGAATCTTGAATTATTCTGATTCAAGTGAAATAAACTATTTAAATTTATGTGAAAGAATGAGAAAGAATAGAGGACGAGGAGGAGGATACGATCAATATTACAGTTAAGTCAAGTCGGTACTGAAAATATTAGATTCAATGATTATATGCTTTAAATCGTCTGTTAGAGGTTTTAGAAGCTGTGTTGTGATTCCTACACTTTGTTCTTGAAAATTTTTTGTGTATGTGTGGCATTTGAATGTAAAAATAAAGGAGCACATCGGCTTCCAAATGACAAAAAAAACTTAAGAAACTGTAGGTATAATGCCTTGTTCCTGCATACAAGATGTATCGACACTCTCGGTGCTGCCCTCTGCGTTGAGCTTGATAAATCGCCTTCCTCATATAATATTGACTTCATGTAAGTCTTAAACCAATCTCTAGTAAAGAAAAAATCTAATTTGATGGTAATAATGCTTAGCGAAGTATAAATGAAATTAAAATCTGCTTTTATATAACAGCTGTAAAATTATTATTTTTTCAGAACCAACATTTAATTGTGGTTAAATAAATCCAGTTAAACAGATAAGGATTTCAGGTTAACAGAATCATGAACATACCGTTGATTCACGTAACTTAGAAAACGAAAACTTAGTTTCATTAAAAAGGTGTCTTGGATTAATAATGATTATAATAGAGTGCACTGCTATCGAATATGCTGCTTTTCTTATAGCTGTAACCAGGTTTCTCCCCTTCAATTTTAAATTATGCTCAATTAAATCAATTATTAAATCGTGGAAGAAGGGAATGTAATGGAGGAGGAGGAGGGCAGATGAGGAGGTGGGTTTGATAATGATGTAGTTAAGACAAGCAGAGCCTGAAAATATTAGATTCGAATAGTAAAAAGAAAAATTAAAATGTTAACTACAGGAAATGTTGAATTAGTCATTTCAAATGTTAATTTAATTACATTTTACTAGTTGCTAAACTTCTGTTTTTGCATCTATTTCATTTTCAGAGGAAATTCCACTTTCATCATCATCATCCTCATCGTCATCATCATTATCATCATTATCGTTGACATCCTTATCACCAGCATCATTTTTGGTTATCACAGGTGGAGAATGCTCATGCTCGCTTCTTCCAGCTCCTCCTCCTCCTCCTCATGCCCTCCTCTTCCAACTCCTCCTTCTCCTCATGCTGTCCTCTTCCTAACCTATTCCTTCTCATCCTTCTCCTCTTCCAACTCCAGCTTCTCCTTCTCGGGCGTGAGGAGGAGGAGCTGGAAGAGGAGGGCATGAGGAGGAGGAGGAGTAGCTGGAAGAGGCGAGCATGAGGAGGCAGAGTTGGAAGAGAAGGGCATGAGAAGAAGGAGGAGGAGGAGTTAGAATAGGAGGGCATGAGAAGGAGGAGGAGTTGAAAGAGGAGGGCATGAGGAGGAGGAGGAGCTGGAAGAGGCGAGCATGAGGAGGAGGAGTTAGAAGAGGAGGGCATGAAGAGAAGGAGGGGTTGGAAGAGGAAGGCATGAGGAGGAGGAGTTGGAGGAGGAGGGCAATAGAAGAAGAAGGAGGAGAAGGAGTTGGATGAGGAGGGCATGAGGAGGAGGAGTTGGAAGAGGAGGACATGAGGAGGAGGAGGAGTTGGAAGAGGAGGGCATGAGGAGGAGTTGGAAGAGAAGGGCATGAGTAGGAGGGCATGATGAGGAGAAGGAGGAGTTGGAAGAGGAGGACATGAGGAGGAGGAGGATATTAACTCAGTTTTCATGAATGAACAGCCATTTTCACTGTGCTAGTGAGAAGATGACTTCTTCATGTTCGAGTTGTTCCAGAACTTATTCAAGACTCGATAATTTAAAGAGACATGAGAAATACTCTTGCTTAGCAAAAAATCATAATTCACACGTCAAGTGTTCAACCAAGATGATAACAGTGCATGCAAGGATGTAAAAAATATTCATTTCATCACTCACCGGATCCTGATAACAATTTTTTAAAAGAACTTTCACTTTTTTGTGTTTCTTTCTCAGCCAAGTATTTTCCTTTCCGATTTTGTGCACCTCATAACTCTGTCCAAGTTCAGTAGACTGATGAGAGATGAGAGAGAACGGAACTGAGTACAGCTCCTGTATTTTCATAAATTGGTGGTACGTGCAGCGAAATTCAGGACTAAATTCACTAATAGAACTTCAGAAACTTGTTGAAAATTTTAGGTTAGGAACCTAATATCAATTTCAGAAAATTCATCCATAGGTACTTCATATCTAAGCTCCATCAAAAATATTCGCAAATCCTGTTATAAACCGTGAATAAAGCTGTCAAGACCTATTAAGAGAGCGCACCCGGAAATTCTCAAGACAATACAGTACAGTGTAAACCGTAATTTCAGCGCCACTCTAGAGCTGCACCCTGGGCGACCGACTAGCTCGCCCAGCCCTAGGGCTGGGCCTGAAGAAAAGTCTAGATATCCAATTATAATGGAGGATGTTCGATATGTCCGTATTTGGTGAATGACGCAGTGGTCTTAAATGCGTTATAAAAAGTTGATCCTTCGAGCCTTTACTTGCGCGAACTCGGGAATGAGTTCAGAGAAATCCAATGATTGGGGTGCTTCGTTTTCTATTGACAAAATCGCGAAAGAGCTCAACCTATTGTCTGTCATGGTTGATCTCAGATATGTTTTTATCCATTTGAGCTTCGAAAATTTTTGCTCTACACCCCTAAAAATTGTTCCATTTAGTGAAACAATTAATGCATATTTTTCTTTACTTCTTGAAAAAATTTCAAACCGTGAATAAATTGATGTTAATTTACGTAATATCATAAGTGTTTGCCAGAAAATGCAACTGATTGTACGAAACGTTACGGAAACAAAAATTTGACACAATTCGCCCAAAAATACCACCCTTCCGTTTCAAAAACTTCTTATTATAGGGGTTAAAACATCATATTTTGTATTTATAAGATTTTATGCGCCATTATTTAGATTTGCTGGTACTTCAATGAATTAATAAGATACAGGAATATAATTTAATATTTTAAGCATTATAACCAGTAGTTTTTGACTCTTAATTGTAGTATTTTTGGTCTAATTGGATAAAAATTTTTCCTGAACATATGCTATCATCTATTGTATTTCCTGTCAAGTTTAGGTAGAGCGTCATGAAAAAATTAGTTTTTTTAGGATACCTTTGTAGAGCCTATACGTATACATTTTCATTGTAAAAAAGAAATTGCGCTTAAACCGAAAACATGATATAAACTGTATTATTAATTTTAATGTATTTACATATTACATTTTTCGTCTTTAAACTGTATCTAATACAATGTCAATATCTGATAAGGGAACGCTTAATGCCTACAATCTATGAGATAAGGACTATACAATATATGTATGGTATCATATAACGAAGCACAAGAATATGCATTAGTAACATTACGAACGAAATTCTATAATAACATATTAAATAGTTCCTTCACCAATCAGAAAATATAAAGATTATTTTAACTTTCGTCGCATCCCTTGTGGCTGGCCTCAATTCTATTGGTCACTATAATAATATAGAAATATCTAGCATTTCAAGAATTTGAGCAGAATTTGAGCAGAATTTTTTCTAGGGGAATTCAGAATGTAAAAAAAAGAATATAAAAAATAGGTAGATTTTGAAAAGTGTTCCTCTTGATACGGTATTCATACCATATGTTACCACGTGGACATATGATATAATCCTAAGGTTTCGTGAACAGATTTTTTGAGACGAATTGGGGAGTGAAGGGGTTTGGCATACACTTACTATTTCTTACTTGATCTATTTTGATTTGTTTTAAAATAATTCCATGTATTGAACCATGTAACAATTTTCCCGGGAATCGACCGGAAATCAAACAGTAGTTTACTCTCTGGAATCGAGCGGAAATTGACCGGACGTCGATCAGAAAATTCTTGGGAATCAAATCCCAAACTCTCGGAACATAAAATCGGTGCTCCAGGTGTAAAAAAAAATTCGGGGAAGTTTGTTTTCACGAGTACTTAAGGGTTGAGAGTTCTGAGAGAACAAAATAGTTAGATTTTTAACCAAATAGTTGACTTTTCAACGAAAGAGATACATTTCCACAACAACTAGGGAATAGTTAAATTTTTAGTATTTAATTCAATATTGAATCAAAAACAATTGACTTCAACCGCAAAAGACGTATTCCGACAAAATACTTCAATTTTTAACCCGAGAATATAAATTTATAACAATAAAGTTAATTTTAAAACAAATTTTTCACCAAAATAGTTTCATTTTCAACCCTAAACAAGAAAAAATATGCTGAAAGACAAAAAGAAAAACCACCAAATAACGCTGAAAAAAAAATATAATCCTCTGTTTTTTGTTTCAGAATACAGTTCACAGTTTAACTGTTTAGCTGACGGTGCGCCTATTCCTGGAGTTCTTCGTTCCGGAACTTCATAGTCACCTGAAAGACATCAATCTCCTGGAAAGTCTGTTCCTCCTACCATAACCGATTTGCCGATCAGGTCTTCTCCTCCTTCCGAGCCTCCTCTTCGTTAGGCTAGTAAAATTACATCAATTAGGTGATCGATCGAAATTCCTATCGCCCCGTGGTTTCTTAGGTATTCCTCTAAGTCAGAGATTAAAAGGCGAAAAGGAGAGGACTGAGAATCTCGCGCTGCAGAACCCCTAGAGTAACCTTAACTGACGTGGTAGGGCCAGACCTAGTCCTAATAGTCACAGAAGCGTTATCATATAAACTTTTGATGATTCTTACGATTTTTGTACTCACTCCCTTCCTGAGCAATTTTTTCCAAAGAAGCGAGTGGTTAACTGAAGGAAATGCTTTTTTAAAATCGATGAAAAACGCAAAGACCTTAAGTTTCGGAATAATATGATGGATTTGAATTAATGCATTTAGAGTGAAAATGTGATCTATGCAACTCCGTCCAGCCCTGAAACCCGCCTGATTCTCGGGAAGGCTGTTTTCTAATTCAGCCCATCTACTCAGCCTTGAGGACAGAATTCGGGTAAAAATTTTTGCAATAGAATTGATCAAAGCAATTTCTTTGTAGTTTTGAGGATCATCTGTATTACCTTTTTTAAAGAGCATAAAAGTTTGGATGTAAGACCAGTCAGAAGTAACTTTTTCTGATTCCCAAATTCTGTTGAAAAAGCTAACCAGGTAAGGGACCCAGTTCTCTGATGGATATTTATAAAATTCACTAGGGATGCCGTCCTCACCGGGTACCTTATTACTGATACATGACATTAGGCTGTATTTTATTTCATTTTCCTAGATGACCTAATCCAGTAAATGGTGGGAATTTATACACCACTTAACACTAACACAAATCTGTTCAGTATACAATGAATCCGAAATGCCTGCCAACGTTCAAAACTTATACCATTAACTAAAGAAGACTTTATTCTGAAACTATTCACTGCTGTCCAAAACGCTTTAGCGTTATCGCAAGATGCAAGGGTATTCAATAGACTACACTCAAAATTCTTTCTTTTAAAAATTTGAAGCTCAAAGTAAGCTTTCTTTATTTTCCTATGCTCACTAACATCTAAATCTGAAAATTGAGATAATTTAACATTTTTTAGTGATTCTTTTAATTTACGACGCATCATATCACATTCTCCATCGAACTAGGGGTTTTTTCCTGGTAGTCGCCAAAAAGGCTTGAAAACCAGGCCTAACTTATTCGCTACTACCAAAATTGCAGATATGAGATTTTCGTTCAACACCTCCACATCCTCACCAGTACAAGAAACATTAGGCGAGACTAACATTTGCTCAGTGTATGCCCCCAACGCTCTTTCCCTCCAGACGAATTTCTTGTAATCAAAAGAGTTATTTAACCCACCATTTAAAATTAAATTATCATCAGCAATTTTAACAACCACTGGTAAATGGTCTGATAATGTAGGAATGCCCAAAACCGAAAAATCTGAAATCAAACCCAAGGAATCCGCATAACAAAATATGAGATCTACTACACTTTTACTCTGATGGCCTATACAAGTATATTGTGCTGGGGTATCATTTTTAGATCTGCTATTTAAAACAACCAAATTGTACCCATCCAAACAATTTATTAAGGCCTCACCTCTGAGGCTGATCTCTTTGTCCCAGGATGAACGGACAGGAGAAACTGCCAAATCCTCCGGTAAAGATTCATCAGTTAACTGATTCAGTTCCCCTATACGAGAGTTAAAATCACGCCCCAAAAAATTGGGATATTTAGATACACTGAGCAAATTCTATCAATCAACGTCTTCAGTGCTTCGAATAGAGCCTAGTAACCCAAGGACGGCTTGAAGTAAACATTACCAATAATAACTTGGAAGGCTTGGTGCCAACACTTAATAAAAATCCAATTAGAAGTAATGTCTAAAATTTCATAACCGAAATATGAGCGATCCACGTATATAGCTAAACCTCCACTAGGCACTGTCAACGAAACAAGTATTTTCCAGATTTGATTCCCCTTGGAGTTCATCAATTTTCAAATCAGAGAGAGGTTTATTATCGACCAGCAGATTCCTTCCCTTTATAAAAGCCTTACTTCCAGACTGTTGAAGCTTTTCCTTAGCTACCCACGGCTTTTTTCTCTCCAGTCTCTCCTGTAGCGATTAGTCGTGACTGATGCCGATGTTTTTCTCTGCGAGCTGTACTTGTTTTTCCATAATTAGTTGCTTCTCAAACCGAGAGCACAACTTAACCAAAAGAGGGCGATCACCCAGCCCTTTCCCAACGGAAAGGCATCCGTAATGTGTAATGTAAATGAGAGGATATTTCGCTCCTCAAGGTGGATACCTCCGCAGTTAGAGCCGAATTACTCTTTTCCAGCCTGTCACATTAAGCTTTTAACAACTGTGACTCTTTCACCAGCGAATCTTAATCAGTTTCTAGTTTGGAGATTGTTTTTTAAACAGACTTAACCTCCTTCTTAGTTTCTGCAGTATCAGCTTCTATAGAGGTTAAAAGTTCCATCATTTTTGAGTCCGTCATAATTTTGAAGGCGAAAGCGACAAATCCCGGTTCTCTCAGGTATATAAATTTAGTCCTTGTTAACTGTTGTGAACAGCTGCCACTGCCAGGACCCTATATATATACATATATATAATAAAAAACTAAAGGTTAACAACCACCGCTGGGTCCCACTGGGAGCAACTGTCATCTAAAAAATGACATCGGCTCCCAGTCTTTACCTTTATACACCTGTTTGGTCAACCGTTCATCTTTCATTCTTTCAAGATGTCCGAACCATCTTAACTGATTTATTTCCCATATATCAACTAGTGTCTCCCCTGCACCACATTCTTTGAGGATTATCTCGTTTGATAGTGAAAATACCCGCAAGTTTGATTTTCATGGTGAAAACTATGGAAAACCCATTAAAGTCATGGTTTTTCGAATTTATCTCGCTAAATGCAAAAAATTTCGTAAGCGTTTTTAGACAAAAGTTGTCGATCCAATCAAAATATATACATTTTTGATTTTGCACACTTTTCCTGTCAAATCGATAGTTTCTGACAAAATCGCTATTGAAATTTAGTAAGTACAACATGTTTTGAAGGCAATCCTAAGACTGGTCACAGTAATAATGTAGGTCACGTCCCTAACCCTTTCCAACGTCTCGTGGTGGTGGGAATGTACCCCTCTGACTGATCATTAGGGATGTTGAGTTTATGATTCTTGCATAATTACATAATTTTCTGGAATCTATTAAAATGATATAATGTTGGCTTAGTGAACATCATAAACTCAACCTCCCTGCTGATCACAGAAATAATTTCGGTCAAACCCCTGCCCACTTCCAACGTCTCATGGGGACGGGAAGGCACCCCTGTGACTGGTTACAATGTGACCGTCCGCGAAGAAAGCGACCTAATGCGCGGTAGCTACATTTTACAGGAGGAGCGATTGAAGAGGCGTTCTAATACAGGAACTGCATAAAAGGGCTTCACTTTGCAGATTAATTTTAATTCGAATTTTTCAGATATAGAAATAATATTTTTTATTATGAAAGAGCAAATAAAAACCTATCGATTGGTGTGAAAAACTAAAAATCTATTTTCTCCGCATTAGGTCCCTTTCTTCGCGGACGGTCACATATAGTATTTTATTCCGCTAATTTCATTTTCGCCTCGCTAATTTTACTTTCGTCCCGCTAATTTTATTTTCGCCCCGCAAATTTTACTTTCGCCCCGCTAATTTTACTTTCGCCCCGCAAATACGGGTTACGAAGAAAAAATTTTCTACTTTCGCCCCTATTTTCATGGGCGAAAGGTGGCCATTTCGTTCGAGTGTGATAGTACATTCTGTAACAAGAGGCGAAAGGAGCAGATTTTTCCCGCGGCTGGGTTTACTTTCATCCCGTATTGCATATATTATTTTATTCCACTTTCGACCGTGGCCACCTTTTAGCCCTGAAAAACGGGTCCGATGTATTTTCTATGGCATTGTTCGCGGCTCGAATTCTGATCGACTCGGAGCAACCCAGATTTTCAATATTGCGACCGTCGATCAAAAAAAGAAAAAAAGCCCATTTTATTTTCGTCCCGCAAATTGTACTTTCTACCCGCAATTTTACTTTCGCCCCGCAAATTTTACTTTCGCCCTACTAATTTTACTTTCGCCCCGCAAATACGGGTTACGAGAAATATATGCTACTTTCGCTCCTATTTTCAAGGGCGAAAGGTGACCATTTCGATCAAGTGTGGAATAAAATCATTTTCATATTCAGCCTTACAGGAATTTTTCATACAATTTATGTCACACCGCTACATATTGTGATGTATTTCTGTGATTTCAAATATTTAACGTCCATTTTCTCGAAAACTATCAGTCGTCGAGTAAAAATGTATTAAACATAGAATATGTATTTTTAAAAGATCCACAAGCTTTATTTGATGTTTTGTTGTAAATTTTTATTAATGACTAAAATATCTGATAAAACATGAAATTTTTATAGTTTTTTGGGGTTTTGACCTTGAAATTCAACTTTATTAGTATTTTCACTATCATTTTCACAATCAGCGCGTCGCAGTAGATAAATATACTGAGTTTCAAATCAATCGGAGATATGCGCTTTTCGGAAGTTTATGCAAAACTTCTTTAGGACAAAAATTAAAAATTCAATATACTGAATACATTCACTGCATCCTCACAGACAACTGTCCAATTCAAAGACACTGTAAATACACTGACAACTGTTTCGTTATTTTAGGCATTTATCAAATGAAATCAAAGAACAAATTTTTACCTAAAGTGTGGGGGCGTCGTATTTGTCACGTCAAAATGGGAGGTTCAAGTTTTGTGTGATGCTCAGTGACGAAGAAGGGGAGAGGTGGAAAAAGTGTTGAAAATAGGGTGAGGCAGTTTTTGAACAGCCCCTAATATTATTATTGATAATGATAAATTTGGAAGAGGTGGTGGGTGGAGTCTCTCGCAGCATTGTACCGCCTTTAACAAATACTTGGAACCAGGGTAGTAGGATGATAGGCTTTTTTCCCTTATCGATCGACAGACCGTAGCAGTCATTATCAAGCAGGCCGACGCAGGCCGACAGCTGCCACGTGCCTGACTGAGTTAGGTACACTTTTCTAGAGCATGTTCGCCTGCGATCGCGAGACTCGAGTGTGACCCGGCCTGGGGACATGGGCACGTCCTTAACGAAGGTCAGTGATCTCGCGGTAGACGTATTTGGCAGTTGGCACTGACTTGAGTAGTATTACAACATCGAATAAAAAACATCGATGTAGCGTCGAAAGCAACCATCGCAGTACTAAAATAACGGGGTCGTATTCGTCATATTACAGGTTTTACTACATGATCCATTTGAATTTTATAATAAAAATGGATCACATGGACAGCTAGGTGAATCAATGATGTTTTTTCGTGCAAGGCTAGCATTAAGTGAATAATGGTTGCTTCTCATGTGGCAGAAAGATACTATCCAATCTCTCCGCGCATTGAAAGAAGTAAACCATGGTTTATTACGCTGTTTATAGTAACGTTGGGTATAAAATACCCCTTTATTTTTTCCAACTGTTAAAAAAAAGAATGACAACTTTCATTCAGAGCTTTACGGGCAGTGGAAAAGAAATCTGAATGTGGGAGTAGAATATTTAACAAAATGCTGTCCTTGGCAGCCGATTTGGCAGCCTCGTCTGTTTACTCATTGCCCACGATGCCTATATGACCCGGGATCCAGACCAATGAGATTTGACGGTTCAATTTTTGAAGAGTGGCTATGCGGTTCCTAATGAGTAAAATAAGACTAGATTTTATGGAGCTAGGATTTGGAGCAGCTACACTTGTTATGTTACTCAGTGAGTCCGAGAAGATCACTGCTTCAGGGATATTCTGTTTGAGAACGTAGTCGAATGTGTATAGTATCGCGATGGCTTCAATTGAAAAATTGATGCAAAAGTGAAATTTTCCATGAAAATGAAAAGTTAACTGACGGGCAAACTAGAGCACAGCCCGCAGTTTGGTCGTCTTTTGATTTTGAGCCATCTGTATAAAAGTGTAAAAAGTCGTGATATTCTTGGTCTATGAGGTCGGTGAAAAGGTCATTTAGAGCAGGGCTAGTTTGGAACTGTTTACCTAGATTCGTGTCTACGCTCGGGGTGAACAAATGGTCCTCGCAGGGGAATTCGAAAAACGGGTGCATAAGCGATTTACGAGTTTGCCATTTGAAATTACGGACTTTCTCGAAAGCTCCTATCAAAACAAAAATGTTCCATACTTGATATGTGTTCTTCTGTTGAGTGTCATTCCAAAGGTTTAATAGGTTACCGGGAAGAGGGTGATCAAGGTTGGAAAATTTTTTAATAAGGTATTTCCTTGCAAGAAAATTGAATCTTTTTCTGAGAGGTGGCTCACAAGATTCTGCTAAAATGACATTAATTGGTGTGCTCCTTCTATAGCCTAGGGCTAGTCTGAGGGCTTGGTTTCGAATTTTTTCTAGTTTGTCAAAAAATTTATATCTTTGGAAAGTGAATATGTGGGAACCATAATCGAAACAGCTTCTGATCAAGGCATCATAGACAGTCTTGAGGATGTATGGGTCGGCACCCCACCACGTGCCTCTCAGCACTCTGATGATGTTCAAAACTTTACGTGTCTTTTCAGTCAGATAAGCGGAATGTTCGTCAAATGTAAATTTATGGTCTAAAAATATTCCAAGGAATCTAACCGATGTTGAAGGCATGATAAAGTTGCCATTCACTTGAAGGGCTAGATTAGGATTGTTTGAGTCCAATTGTAATTTAGAGAAGAGGACTAGCTTGGTTTTATCTGGACAAAGTTAGAGGCCTCTCCGAGGAAGAAAATCCACGAGAATGTTTAAACAGTTTTGAAGTGATGCGACGCACACACTCGGGTCTGCAGATCTGCAAATGATGGTTCTTATCAATTGAAGGAGATAATGAAGACGAAAATGAAGATGAGGTTATCATTGATGCAGGATGCGCAAAATGGCTTGTGAATTTTAACGATGGTATGCATGGAGAAATTAAATGGCCTCCCAATCCACATACCGTAATTCGCGCTGCAAGAAAAAATATAGAACCTGAAAAAGAGTGGCCAACGCACAAAGTCATTATCAGAAAATTCTATGGTAAGATAAAATTCAGAACTTCAAAATTTGAATATTTATTTCAGTGTAATACAAATTTATAAAATGTTACTAAGAAAGAGTCTCGGAAAGGGAAAGAGAAGAAAAAGGCTAAACCATCAGCTTCAATCAAGTTCTGATGAAGAAGAGTCTAGTTTTTCTAAGCGTTCTAACAAAACAGCCGTGGAAAAATCGTCACCACACCTCCACCAGTTAAGGCGCCACCAATTACCTTGTCAAAGACAAAGCTGTCAAAAACGTAATCTATTTCAATTCAAACGCATCAAAGTCAAAAACCGAAGTCAAGGAATGCAGACATTTTAAGTAAGGTCTAGGAAAAGGCAAAGCTTAAAAAAGACAAACTCTTGGAGAAAATCATTGCAGGAAGTTCTAAAAGTTATCAAGAAATCGCATTGCCTGAAAACGCTACTGAGTTAGCACCATCAAAACTTTTCAAAGATAAGATTATCAATAAAAAAAGTACGAAAAAAATTCCGCCTAATATCCAGCAGAATATTACTTCTAAAAAAACTGCATTTAGTCCCGGTGCGGATTATATGTTTGATGTCGAGGAACCAGATCAACTTATCAACAGCGGGGCGAGTACTTCTTCGAAGAACAACTCCTCTTATGGTTCTGCGCGTAGTACAAAGAAGCTGTCATCTCAGACTCCAAAAATGACAGATATAATTCATCGGCAGAAACTCTATTACCATTAACCAGGGACGATGACGACTCACATTTATTTAATTCCTCGAACAAAAGTATGAGTGCAACCAATGTTCTTCAAAGTTCTGATCATTTTCCCTCCTTACCGCAATTAAAAGAAATTTACAACGAATATACGACAGCAGGTATAATTTTATATTTATTATTAAGGGCATGTGACACTTATTGGTTGAATATTGAATATTCATCTTTTTCGGTCAAAAATTCATAGACTTGGTCGAAAGTTGAACTACATACTTTGTTAAAAATGTATCTTTCATGAAAATTTCTAATTTTTTTTGTTAAGATTCAACTGATTTTGATTTAGAATATTTTTGGTTAAAATATTAATTATTACATTTTTGATTAAAAATTCATCTTTTTAGGTTGAGAATTCAACTTCTTGGCTGAAAATTGAAATAGTTTTTAAAAAAGTCCATTTTTAGTTTAAAATTTAAATATTTGAGTGCAAATTCAACTATTTTGTAGAAAATTGGTCTTTTTGGCTTTATATTAAAAAATTTGATAAAAAACTGAACTATTTGGTAGAAAATTGAACTTTTTGTAGACAATTCGTTTTTTAAAATTAAAAATTAATTTTTTTTTAAATGAAGATTTAACTATTCTTTTCCGGTTCATTTTTTTTCAATGCATTTATTAGGTTGAAAATGTATGTAATTTTTTGAAAATTAGTTTTTTTATAATGCAATTTTCAGGTTGAAAATTGATGTAATTTGTTGAAAATTAGTTGTTTTTTTTTGTATAAAATTCTTTTTGTTTGGAAATTTGACTATTTATTTGAAAATTCACTTTTTTTTGTATAAAATACGTCTTTTTGACTAGAAATTTTTCATTTTTGGATCAACTGTCTTGTAGGAAATTTGTCTTTTTGGCTTGAAATTCAACAAGTTGGTGGAAAATTCATATATTTGGTGGAAAATTGAAATTTTTGTAGAAAGTTCGTCTTTTTGACTTGAAATTTGGAATTTTTGGATCAATTTTTTTTTCCTTGTTTGACAAAAAATCTTTCTTGTTTGAAAATTTATTTATTGTTGAAAATTCAACTGTTTTGTAGGAAATTTTTCTTTTCCGCTTCAAATCCAACAATTTTGTTGAAAATTGATATATTTGGTGGAAAATTGAACTTTTTGTAGACAATTCGTTATTTACAATGAAAATTTAACTATTCTATTTTTAGTTAATTTTTTAAATGCAATTTAATTAATTTGATTTAATTGGTTGAAAATGTTTGTAATTTGTTGGAAATTCGTTTTTTTTTTAGAAAATTCTTTTTGTTTGAAAATTTGACTATTTGTTTGAAAAATTACTTTTTTGTAGAAAGTTCGTCTTTTGACTACAAATTTTACATTTTTGGATCCATTTTTTTTCCTTTTTTGACAAATAATCTTTCTGTATTGAAAATTTAACCATTGTTGAAAATTCAACTGTTTTGTAGGAAATTTGTCTTTTTCGCTTCAAATTCAACAATTTGGTGGAAAATTCATATATTTGGTAGAAAATTGAACTTTTCGTAGACAATTTCTTTTTTTTTATTATTGGAAATTAATTTTTTTCCAATTTAAATTTAACTATTCCATTTTTGGTTTAAATTTTGTCGTTGTTTTTGTTTTGTTTAAGAATGCATTTATTAGGTTGAAAATTTACGTAATCTGTTGAAAATTAATTTTTTTAGTAGAAAAGTAATACTTTTGTTGGAGAATTGGGCTATTTGCTTAATAATTAACCTTTCTTTTGTAGAAAGTTCGTCTTTTTTATTTGAAATTTTAATATTTTGGATCAAATATTGGTTTGACAAAAAATCTTTCTTGGTTGAAAGTTTAACTCTTGTTGAAAATTCAACTGTTTGTCGGAAATTTGATTTCTTGGCTTGAAAATTTAATAATTTCGTGGAAAGTTTATATTAAAAATTCATATTAATCATATTAACAATGCACTTTTTGGTGCAAAGTTCGTCTTTTTGACTTGAATTTGACTTTTGATTTGAAAATTCAACAATTTGGTGGAAAATCCATATATTTGGTAGAAAGTTGAACTTTTTGAAGACAATTTGTTTTTTTTTTCTGAATTAGAAATAAATTTGTATTCGAATGAAAATTTAACTATTCCATTTTTGGTTCAAATTTTATTTTTTTTTAAATGCATTTATTAGGTTGAAAATTTACGTAATTTGTTGAAAATTCGATTTTTTTTTTGTAGAAAATTAATCTTTTTGTTGGATAATTGGACTATTTGCTTGAAAATAGTTTTAAAAAATAAAGTTTTTTTTTGGTAGAAAATTCCTTTTGATTGCAAATTTGACTATTTGCTTAACAATGCACTTTTTTGTGCAAAGTTAGTCTTTTTGACTTGAATTTTTGAGTTTTTAGATCAAATTTTGTTTTCTTTTTGACAAAAAATCTTTCTTGGTTGAAAACTTAACTATTTTTGAAAATTCAACTGTTTGTAGGAAATTTGACTTTTTGACTTGAAAATTAATCTTCTTGGTTGAAAATTTAACCGTTTGGTTAAAAATGTATGTGTTTTTTGAAGATTCGTCTTTTTTGGTAGAAAATAATCTTGTTCAAAAATCCATCTTTTTCGTTAAAAATTCGATTATTTGGTTTAAAATTCACTTTTTTCTAGAAAGTGCGTCCTTTTGACTTAACATTTCAACATTTTCGATAAAATCTTCAGTCTTTATTGACTGAAAAATCTTTTTTTTTTATGAAAATTCAACTACTTGGTTAAAAGTTGAACTACTTAATTAATTCATAAAAAACAGTAAGATTTCAGCCAACTCCTTCTCTCCCAAATCGTCTTACGTTATTTTTGGATGGCTCCTAAATTCTCTTACCATCCTCTTCCACCACCCTCTCTCTACATTCTCTCCCTTCACCCTCTCCATACATCTGCTGTCTCAGTTCTCTCTCTCCATCATCTCCCTCCATCCTCTTATTTCATCTTCTTTCTCTATCCTCTCCCTCTATCCTCTGCCTGCTTCCTCTCTCTCTCCATCTTCTTTGTTCATCCTCTCCCTCTATCCTCTGTCTGCTTCCTCTCCCTCCATCCTCTTCCACCACCCTCTCCCTACATCTTCTTCATCAATCTTCTCCCTCCATCCTCTACCTTCATCCTCTTTCTCAATCCTGTCCCTCTCCCGCTCCCTGTACCTCCTCCTATCTTGGAAAAAATACGACTAACGAACCGAAGAACATAGCTTCGAATTATATAAGGGCTTCCTCCTCTGGCTACGAAGCACTAAAACAATTAATAATAGTAATACAAAATGTTTTATTTTATCTAAGATAATAGAAAAGAAAAGCAAGAACAATATTTTTGATCATTTATCTCCTTCTCCCCCTCTCCCTCTCCATCCATCCTCTTCCTCCATCCTGTCTCTTCATCTTTTTCCTCCATATATCTTCTCCCTCCATCCTCTGCCTCCATCCTCTTCCTCCATCCTCAACCTCTTCCTTTCTGGATTCCCACCCTCTCTCTCTATCCTGGACAAAAAATACGACGGTCGGACGGAAGAACATAGACTTGAATTATATAAGGCTTTCTTCCCGCGGCTACAAAACCCTTAAATCAATATTAAAGATTTTATTTTATAACGTCTAATTATAATCTCCGATAATAGAAAAGAAAAGCAAGGAGAATACTTTTGATAATTGATCTCTATCTAACTTTTCCCCTCTCTCTCTTTGGCCCCATCCTCTCCTGCCATCCTTTCCCTCTATCCTCTCCATACATCTGCTTCCTCAGTCCTCTCCCTCCAACCTCTCTCTCTCTATCCTCTACCTCTATGCTCTGCCTGCTTCCTCCTTCTCCAACCTCTTCTATTACCCTCTCCTTCCATACTCTTCCTCAATCTTCTCTCTGCATCCTCTCTCTTCTTACTCTCCCTTCATCCTCTTCCTCAATCCTGTCCCTCTTCCGCTCACCGGTACCTCTCCCCATCCTGGGAAAAAATACGATTAACGGACCGAAGAACATAGCTTGAATTATATAAGGGTTTCTTCCTCTGGCTGCGAAACACTAAAATAATTAATAATAATACTAAATATTTTATTTTATCTATCTATGTAAGATAATAGGAAAGAAAAGCCAGAAGAATATTTTTGATCGTTCATCTCCTTCTCCCACCTCTCCCTCTCCATCCATCCTCTTCCTGCATCCTATCTCTTCATCCTTTCCCTCCATTCATCTTTTCTCTCCATCCTGTCCCTCCATCATCTTCTCCATCCTTTCCATCTATATTCTTCTATGATTCTCTCTCTCTCTATCCTCAACCTCTTCCTCTCTTGTTCCCCGCCCCTCTCTCCATCCTGGAGAAAAAATACGACGGTCAGACTCAACAACATAGACCTGAATTATATAAGGCTTTCTTCCCGCGGCTACAAAACCCTCAAATCAGTATTAAAGATTTTATTTTATAACATCTAATTTTAATCTTAGATAATAGAAAAGAGAATCAAGGAAAATACTCTTGATAATTCATCTCTATTTAACTTTTTCCGCTTTCTCTTTTGCCCCATGCTCTCCTTCCATCCTCCCCCTTAATCCTCTCCCTACATCCTCTCCATACATCTACTTTCTCAGTCCTCTCCTTCCAGCATCTCCCCCCAACCTCTTTCTCCATCCTCTGCCTCTTTCCTCTGCCTGCTTCCTATTTCTCCAACCTCTTCTACCACTATTTCTCTCCATCCTCTTTCTCAATCTTCTCTCTGCATCCTCTCTTATCCTACTCTCCCTTCATCCTATTACTCAATCCTGTCCCTCTCCCGCTCCTGGTACCTCTCCCTATCCTGGGAAAAAATACGATTAACGGACCAGAGAACATAGATTTGAATTATATAAGGGTTCCTCGTCTGGCTGCAAAACACTAAAATAATTAATAATAATTCAAAATGTTTGATTTTACCTATCTAGGATAATAGAAAAAAAAAGCCAGAAGAATATTTTTGATCATTAATCTCCTTCCCCCCCCCTCTCCCTCTCCATCCGTCCTCTTCCTCCATCCTATCTCTTTATCCTTTCCCTCCATCCATCTTCTTCCTCCATCCTGTCCCTCTATCATGTCCTTCCATCCTCTCCATCCATATTCTTCTATCATTCTCTCCCTAAATCCTCAACCTCTTCCTCTCTTGTTCCCTGTGCCTTTTCCTATCCTGGGGCAAAAATACGACGGAGGGCGGAAGAACATGGACCTGAATTATATAAGGGTTTCTTCCCGCACTTACAAAATCCCAAAATCGACATTGAAGAATTTTTTTATTTTATAGCATCTAATTATAATCTCAGATCATATAAAAGACAAGCAAGGAAAATACTTTTGATAATTCATCTTTATCTAACTTTCGCCCTGTCCCTTTTGTTTCATCCTCTCCCTCCATCTTCGCTATCCATCCTTTTCCACCACCCTCTCCCTCCATCCTCTTCCTTATTCCTCTACCTCCATCCTCTCTCCCCATCCTCTTCATACATCTGCTTCCTCAGTCCTCTTAAAAAAATTAATTTTCAAGAAAAAAGTTAACCGAGTAGTTAAATCTTCTGCTTAAAAAGGTGTGTTTTTAACGAGCGGAGTAATATTATTGAAATTTCAACCGAAAAAGATTTTAATTTTAAATAAAAAAACAGTTAAATTTAACCAAAAAAGACCAATTTTTAAGAATAGTTGAGTTTTCAATTAAAAAATACTTTTCATTAACAGAGAAAACAAATTTAAAACAATCGGTTGGATTTTAGATAAAAATTATGAATTTTCAACAAAGGAAATTAACCAGAATAAAAATTCATTTCCTATAACAAACATTGTAAATATATATGAAAAAAGATATTGAATAATTATTATTTATTAATTTTATTTAATTAATTAAATTAATTATATTATCTAAATCATCTGAATTATTTCA
This sequence comes from Andricus grossulariae, assembly GCA_011634705.1. Lineage (NCBI taxonomy): Eukaryota > Metazoa > Arthropoda > Insecta > Hymenoptera > Cynipidae > Andricus > Andricus grossulariae. The sequence goes on along the minus strand of JAABKJ010075445.1, from coordinate 80,191,980 downwards.
AATAATTAATCAATTCATTAAATTAATTATTTCAATTAATTTAATTAATTGAATTAACTCAATTAATTAATTCTATTGCTTGATTTATTATTTTTTAATTATTATTTAAATAATATTGAAAAATATAATTCAATCCACTTCGTTCGTGGAAACTACCCTTTATCTGTTAGGTTTGTCAATTTTAACAAAAAATATTATTCAATTTATGTATTTCTTTGAGCGAATGGAACAAAAGTTCATTGCACTATTTAATTATATGCAATGTGAAAAATAATATAAAATAAGTTATATTATTATAAAAAAAAAACATTTCTCTGCTGTTCGATAATAAGCACATGCAATATGGAATGACGGCACAAGAGTCCAAAAATTTCTTTCATAATAGGTACATTAGAGTGGTCCAAAAAAATAATTGTTTCGATTTTTGAAAGTCTCACCCTCTCATTTTGTATTTTTTGGTAAAAAAATGCCTAATTTTTTTTAAATTAGAAAAAAAATGTTTGAAGGAAAGTACTTTAATTAAGCACCTTTAGAGTACCGCAAAGTGTTGAAAATGTAATAAGTCCTTGAATTTTGAAAAGAATCGTAAAAAATTTACAACGGTGATTTAAAACTATTATGTGAACAGAACAAAGCCTGACAAAATTGTTTCGAATTGAATCTAACCCTAACGTGCGAAAATTCACCCCTTACGACAATAAAAAGTAATTTTTAAGTGTCTTTTATGAATGTTATGAAAGTAAAATTAAAATTTGAGTGGAAAATTATATAAAAAAATTTCTTGTACAAATATGAAAAATATTGCCCTCAAAATCAACATTGTTCTCCTTTTCGCCCTTGAAAACCCATAAAAAATTACATTTTGTTTCTTTAAAATTGCTTATTGAAAATATTTAAGATAAATTTCTTTATATTGCAAGAAAAAGTTTTGAAGAAAGAAAATGCGGTTTTTATGGATTATTAAGGGTCAAAAGGGGGAAAATTTTCATTTTAAGGAAAGTATTTTTCATACTTGTATAAAAAAATTTTACACATGGTAGTTTTACATCATTGTTGTAAATTTTTTACGATTCCTTTTAAAATTCAAGGACTCACTGAATTTTTGATGCTTTGGGGTACGTTGAAGGCCGTGCCGTACCTTTAAATTTTTTTTAAATCAGAAAAAATTAGAAAAATTTCTTTTAACAAAAAGACACAAAATTAGGAAGTGAGACTTTGGGAAATTGGAAAAATATATTTTTTTGACTGAATTAAATTTTAATAGGCGTCTCGCATTCAGAAAATATCAGCCCATTCATTGATATAAACATTTTGAAAATATAATCTACTATCGTTCAAAAATTAATAAAAATACCAAAACGCCCTCAAAATTTGTCTCATGGTAGGTACCTTCATCCTATAAAGTGACATTTTTCTCAATGTTTTTTAGAGAAACAATGTTTTTTTTTCGACTTTTTTCTTATCTGTTGTCGCTTTGGCAAAAAACCTGGATTTCTATTTTTCAGCCAAAAAACAGTTGTCTTTAGGTAAATTGACTTTATATATTCACAGAACCACCGCTATTTAATCAATTTCGATGTCTAAAAAGAAAAATTTACGGATTTCGAAAAAATACTTCAAGAAGCATAATTATATTCTGAAATATCATAACTCAGAGTCAGCGCTGGACCGGGAAACCGGGAGATATGATCGGAATTTTTTAAGAGCGAGAAATGACAGTGAATTTATTTTTCGACTCGGATTTTCATAACTTTTTAAGAGAAAAAAATATTCAATCTCTTGAAAAATCACAAATTTCATATCACAAGATATATAATACAATTTGAAATAAGTTTAATTACAAATTTTTTTCACAAAATTTTTTGACAAAAAATGTTTTAAGGTAATCAGCTGAAAACATAAATTAATCGAGTTCGTGTATTCGAAATTGAACAATAATTAATTGAGTTTACAGGGCGATTCCGAATCTGATGAATTTAAACAATTTAAAGATGTTGACGTGAAAAATTGAACTGTTTCAATTCGACAGACTTAGTAGTTAATCAAATTTAAACTTCCGATTGAAACTTTATGAACTGTCTGTTTTTTCATTTCATTTCGGAGATCTAAACTTAAACTATGAACGTTACAATTTTAATTGTTCTGATTGAAAAAATTTTATTTGTGAGTGAGAATGTTGAATTTTGATGTGTAAATATCAAATAAAAATGTATTCATTTAGAAAAAATCGAGTAAGTTTAGGAGATATTAATCGAGAATTCCCTCGAATTCAAAAAGAATAACAATTTTAAATTCAAATCACTATAAATTGATTAGAAAAATATTCGAACATAATATAAAATTTAGTGAAAACCATTAAATTAATCTCCGGAACCTGTCAAAAAGTCCTAAAAATGCCATGATTTATATGAGAATAAAAAGAGCTCTGAAACTTCCGTCTAACCACTGAATACAATCGAAAATTCCCTCGAATTTACAAAAATAACAATTTCAAATTCAAATCACTATAAATTGATTAGAAAAATAATCGAACTTTATCATAAAATTCAGTGAAAACCATTAAATTAGTCTCGGGAACCTGACAAAAGTCCTAAAAATTCCATGGTTTCTATGAGAGGAAAAAAAGCTTTGAAACTTCTTTCCAACCATTGAAATCAATCGAGAATTCCTTAGATTTCAAAAAGAATAACAATTTCAAATTCTATTCACCATAAATTGATTGAAAAAATATTCGAGCATTATTATAAAGTTCAGTAATAACCATTCAATTAATCTCTGGAACCTGTCAAAAATTTCTAAAGATGCCACGCTTTTTATGAGACGAAAAAAAAGCTTTAATTCTTCCTTCTAACCATTAAATTCAATCGAAAATTCCATCGAATTCACAAAAAATAACAATTTAAAATTCAAATCACTGTAAATTGATTAGAAATATATTTGAACATTATTATAAAATTTATTAATAGCAACTAAATTAACCTCTGGAACCTGTCAAAAAGTCCTGAAAATGCCACGATTTTTATAAATGGAAAACAAAGCTCTGAAACTCCCTTCAAACCATTAAAATCAATCGAGAATTCCCTCGAACTAACAAAGAATGAAAATTTCAAATTCAAATCACTATAAATTGATTAGAAAAATATACGAACATCATTAAGAAATTCAGTGGAAACCAATTAACTAATCTCTGGAACGTGTCAAAAAGTCCTAAAAATCCCATCATTTTTATGAGAGGAAAAAAAGCTCTGAAACTTCCTTCAAGCGATTGAAATCAATTCAGAATTCTCTGGAATTCACAAAAAATAACAATTTCAAATTCAAATCACTATGAATTGATTAGAAAAATATTCGAACCGTATTATAAAATGCAGTGAAAACCATGAAATTAGCCCTGGAACCTGTCAAAAAGTCCTCAAAATGCCATGATTTTAATAAAAGGAAAAAAACGCTTTGAAACTTCCTTCTAACCATTAAAATCAATCGAGAATTCCCTCAAATTCGAAAAGAATTACATTTTTAAATTCAAATTACTATAAAGTGATTGGAAAAATATTCGAACATTATTATAAAATTCCGTGAAAACCATTAAATTAATCTCTGGTACCCGTCAAAAGGTCCTAAAAATGCTATGATTTTTATGAGAGGAAAAACAAGCTTTGATACTTCTTTCTAACATTATTATAAAATTCAGTAATAACAACTAAATGAATCTCTGGAACCTGTCAAAAAGTCCAAAAAATGCCATGATTTTTATCAGAGGAAAAAAAAGCTTTGAAACTTCTTTCCAGCCATTCGAATAAATCGAGGATTCATTAGAGTTCAATAAGAATAACAATTTCAAATTCAAATCACTATAAATTGATTCAAAAAATATTCGAGCATTATTATAAAATGCAATAAAGACCACTAAATCAATCTCTGGAACCTGTCAAAAAGTCTTAAAAATGCCATGATTTTAATAAAAGGAAAAAAAGCTTTCAAACTTCTTTCTAACTATTAAAATCAATCAAGAATTTCCTCGAATTCGAAAAGAATTTGAATTACAAATTCAAATCACTATATATTGATTAGAAAAATATTTGAACATTATCATAAATTTCAGTAATAACGACTAAATTAATCTCTTGAACCTGTCAAAAAGTCCTAAAAATGCCATGATTTTTATAAGAGGAAAAAAAGCTCTGAAACTTTTTTCAAACCATTAAAATCAATCGAGAATTCCCTCGAATTAAAAAAGAATAACAATTTCAAATTCAAAACACTATAAATTAATTGGACAAATATTTGATCATTTTTATAAAATTCAGTAATAACCAATAAATTAATCTCTGGAACCTGTCAAAGTCTTAAAAATGCCATTATTTTTAAGATAGGAAAAAAAAACTTTAATACTTCCTTCTAACTTTTAAATTCAAATGATAATTCTCTCGAATTCACAAAGAATAACAATTTCAAATTGAAATCACTGTGAATTGATGAGAAAAATATTTGAACATTATTATAAAATCTAGTAATAACCACTAAATTAATCTCTGGATCCTGTCGAAAAGTCCCAAAAATGCCACGATTTCTATGGGTGGAAAAAAAGCTTTGAAACTTCTTTCTAGCGATTTAGATAAATCGAGAATTCATTAGAATTCAAAAAGAATAAAAATTTAAAATTCAAATCACTATAAATTGATTAGAAAAATATTCGAAAATTATTATGAAATTCAGTCGAAACCATTACATTAATCGCTGGAATCTGTCAAAAAGTCCTAAAAATGCCATGATTTTTATAAGAGGAAAAAAAAGCTTTGAACCTTCCGTCTATTCACTGAATTCAATCGAAAATTCCCTCGAATTCACAAAAATAACAATTTCAATTTCAAATCACTATAAATTGATTAGAAAAATATTTGAACATTACACGAGGTGCGACCTTCACGACGTACGACGCACCTGTCACGCATATGAGGACGCATCTGCTTCATCGCTTGCGTGCAAGCCGTGCGATAAAATCCGCACGCGTGCGACGCCAATGCGTCACACTATGCGCGCATATTGACTATCTGAGTATATCTCACGTGAAACTAAGAAACTAGCTTAAAGCTGGTTCCTTCGTTCCCCGTCACATATGATAATCTTCGAATTCATTCTTTTACATTGTCTACATAGAGGCTGTCCATAAAATATTCCTAAATGTCGGTGTTATGTTTCATACTCCACACTAGGGCAAGGGGAAGAGAGAGGAAACGATAGGAGGAAAAGTAGGGGAAGTGAAGAATATAAGGAAAATGAGGGAAGCGAATGAAGGGGAATTGTGGTTAATAAGAGGTGGGTAAGTAATGGAAATAGGGAAAGGCCTAAATGGAAGAAAGTACTAACCTTGGTGAGTCCTGTAAAAATCTTTGTCTGTAAAAATTAAATAAACATTTGCGATTTCAGACAAAAATATCAATCGAGAATTATTATAGATAAAGAGTGTAAAGCAATTAAACAAATCATAAAAATTATATATGTGACGTGGAACGAAGAAACCAGCCTTAGGCTGATTTTTTCGTTCCACGTCACGTATGATGATCTTCAAATTCATTTATTCACATTAAATGAAGCACTTTTGAATATCGGTGTTATATTTCAGACTCCAAACTTGGGGAAGGGGAAGTGAGAGGAAATGATAGGAGGAAAATTAGGAGAGTGAAGAAAATAAGGAAAATGAGAGGAGTGAACAGAGGAAAAGTAATGTTAATCAGAGGTGGGGAAGTAAGGGGAAATAGGAGAATAGTTATTAGAGAAAATAAGGGGCAATGACGAAAGAGTAATTAACGAAAACTAAGCAAGGGGAGTATGGAAAATTAGAAAAGGGTGCGAGGTGAAGTTCGGGAGGAGAAGTAGATAAAATGATCAGAAATGAGGATGAGTACGGAAAGCGAAGCTAGGGCTGGGGGAAGGAAGTAGAGGAAGAGGGGTGTCAGTTAAAGAAGCGAAAAGTGGAAGTAGAGGAGGAGGAAGTTGAAAAAGATGGTGAAACGGGAATTGAGACAAAGTAACGAGAGGAAAAGTAGGAGAACTGAGGGGCAGCAAATGTATCTAAAGTGAGGGAAAGTGAGAGAGAGTAGGGGTGGGAAAAAAGGGTGAATAAAAAAAGGGGTTGTAGGGGGGTGAGGAGAAGAGAATTTGGAGAAGTATAGTATAGAAGTTGTAGCGAAGTTTTCGAAAAAAATGCAGAAAGTTGTGAAGACAACTTTTCGGTGTTTCGCCGAAGCCGTACCAAACCTCGGAACCTGAGGAACGGTCGGCCAGAAAAAATCAATAAAAGCACTCTTAATGTCCAGACAGGAAAAATAAGTATAGAATAGGCCAACACATTAGATATTATACGTTGGGATCGACGCCAGAGTACCCTCGATTTTAATATTAGTGTAGCCCTTCACAGTTTTGCGTCAACGGGGTCGAGATCGAAACTGGGTATTAAACTGACATCTCGTAAACACTGAGCAGACAGCGCAGAAAGCCAACACCAAAGAAGCAGTACGGGAGGATGGAGCACAAACAACACGGCGCACCAGTCCCGCGCATGAAATGACGTCACCACCGAACGGCCATGTTTCACCGTAGAAGTGGGGAGGTGCCACAACCAGCAGCCATCTCCCATCGTCGATACCATGACATGGCGTCACTAGCCGACGACCATGTTTCACCGGCGAAGTGAGGAGGTTCCACAACTAGCTGCCATTTTCAATCGCCGACACCATAAGGCAACATCATTACCAGACGGTCATGTTTCACCAACGAAGTGGGAAGGTGCCACAATCAGCCACCATGTTTTGTCGTCGACATCATATCCCAGCCTCAGGACCGGTGGCGAGTAGCGGTACTTAATCGATCAACGAGTCAGGACGAGCCACCCGTGCACACCATTAAGCTCTACTAGCAGTATGGCTGGACGACCCTGCGCTGCTAGCATCCAGTAAACGTCCATGTTCGAGGCAGCGCGTGAGGACCAATGGGCAGCACGCAGCAGAAGTATGAAGGCACCCATTGGCCGAGATGGACAGGCCAGCCATCTTCACTCCAACCGACCAATCGACAGAGATGACGCTAAGAGTCGAGAAGGAAGGAAGCGGAGAAGAACGCGGGACCTGTCACTTGTTTCTCTTGATTTGGTGGCGGTACACCAGGTGCAACCGGAATTGAAAGACGGAGGAATAGAAGAGCTAACGTCACTTTCTTAAACAATACACTCTCTCACTCTATCTATTCCATCCCTCTTCTCGTGCACGACAGAGAGCTAGTTGATTAGCCTAGTGGTTGCGACGGGACCGGAACCGACGGGGCTCGGATAGGTTAACCTATCTAGCGCCTGTGAAATAAATACAACGAGCTTCGTGGGTTGTTCGTGAGTCGAAAGAGTGTGACTCACGGACTCGGTATAGTCCAGTAATTGGTGTCGCAGGCACAGTTAAGTGGCAGCCTAATTTCACATAAGTGAGTTTTCCAATTCTGGGCTATCCCCAGCCAGGACGTGGTTAGACCGTGGTGCACACGAGATATTTGGAAAACTTGGTTATAAAGTATAGCAGGGCGTGGGAACAACAATGGCACCACCAAAACACCAACAAGTTGTAGATGCGGTTCAAAACGATCGAACGCGCAGAGCACTCGACAATGAGTCGGCAAACAATGCCGATCATTCTAGAGTTCGGGGTGCTGAAAATAATTCAGATGGAAACACGACGACGAACCGGCGAAACGCCCACATTGAGTGGACAAATCGACTCAAGGATAATTTGCTAGACTGCTACGATGCCAGCATTATCCCTGTTCATCGAGGTGTGTATGTAAAGACGCTGCAGTCCATCAACATGTTTTCTGAAAATTAACTTTTTGTATACAAAATTCCTAAAAAATCAGCTGCATGTTTTGTCGAAAGGATTTGTTTGAAATTTCATTTTTGATGTATTGATACAAATATTGGTAATTAAACACCAGATAACTGACTCCGTACTTGACACCCATCTTTTCTTCTTTTTCTTTAATTGCCTAACCTCTTATCTTTTTTTAAACAGTTTTCTGACCACATTCCTCTTTCTGAAAGTTTCTGAATGCAGTAAAATAATGAAAATAATTCAAAGAAAAAGCCCTGAATAAAACTATTTGTTACTTCTTCCAGTACGAAAGTACCAATCCAGTTCCAACCTAAAATATTAAATCTTCATTTTCTTCAAAAAGCCACTTTCATAAGGTTTTTTCACTTTACTTTTTGTCTGACGATGAGGAACGAAAATTCTTAAAATTATTAGCATCTCTTTACAAAGAAATATATACCTTTCTTCTTTTTATATACCTTGTAGCGAAAACTCGTCTGTTACAGTGCAAAACCGTCACACGTGATCTTTACTTTCCCGGAACAGAATCATTTTTTTTCTATGAAAACTTTTTTATTCTTATTCAGCCACCCCATATCTCAGGGGCAAGTTTTTATTATTTTTTTTATTTGAGAAATAGATTTTTAGTCGCTATCTGAACACAATTGTCGAAACCCATTATATTTCAACCTCGAAATTCTTTAATGATTTACTTAGAATTGATTAACTTTTTCTGATTAAACTAATTTTCTCAAAATTTAGCAACTCAATATCTCGGGACTAAGTTTCTTTTTTGTTGGTTTAACTTAAAATTTTACTCTTTATCTTCGTCCACAACAGAGCCTGTTCCATTTTTAGGTTCCTGTCACTTTGTGATTGTAAGCTTCCACATTCTATTTCCCGGAACTGGATAATTTCCTCTAGTTATACTTTTTTGACCTCAAATCAGAAATGCTTCAGCTCGGGAGTAAACTTTTGCTTTATCTTTTATTCAATGAGTGACAAGTTTCCAAGTATTTTTGAACTAATTTTGAATTCGTTAAACAATTATTATTTGTTTCAACTGAAAAATTTTACTCTATAATTAGAGCAAAGTTATTATTTCTCGAGATAAATAATACAGTTGATGAAATTTAAGAGTAATATTTCTTTTTGATTCGATTAATTTGAGCGTTCTCATTCCGCCCTATTATATATGTAATTGATAGAAAAGTAATTTTCCGTCATGGTTTTTTGTCGCAGTTGGACCTGAAATAGAAATGGAAGGTGTTTTGATTGCCAAAAATCACTATCATTGGAAGAAGCATCTAAAGAATTAGAAGCAACATCTCAAGTTGAATTTTTATGTGCAGTGTGTGGAAAAAAATGCACTTTAGCTCATTCGTGCGAAGTATGTGGCCTGCTTGTTTATTTGAGTTGTGGAATTGCGACAGCAGAAATAAATGTAGGTTATGAAAGTAAAATAATATGCAGTCTCTGCGGAAAGAAGACACAAATTGAGAAGAAAAGATTTGCGGCTCATCTAGGCTTAAGCAAACAAGCAACCAAAATTCTCAAAAATGCGGACTGTAAGTTTCCTCCAGCAATAGTAGGTGACAACGTTCGCGTGCGCATACCAGATGTTGATAGAGGTTGTGGTGACCCAAGAAATATCCTAGCTTGTGTTATGAACGTAGAAGATGGAATGTATACTTTAGGTACTGAACAAGGAATATTTAACCAAAAATATGTTAGGAGCGAGTTTTCCACTCTCAATGAAAGATTGATTAACGTAGATTCAATTCCGACAGAAAAAATAGCATTGAGGACTGTATGCAGAAGTCAGTCATTGACAGGAGGACAAGGATACATTCGGTGTCACTGCACTAAAAAATGTGTAACTTGGCGTTGTAAGTGTAAAGCGTCAAATATCTTATGTAATTCTAAGTGCCAGAACAGCCCTGATTGTACCAATAGGTAAGCAGAAATATTACACACAATTCTCGGTTGGATAGATATTTTAATTTTGATTATCAAACGTTCAATGCATATGAATTTCCTTGTATAATTATTTGGATTCTAAACTTCCAATTAAATAAAGCGTTAATATTATGTATGTGAAATACATCAATTTATATATGATTACTTTTATCCTAAACTTTTGCTCAAATAGAAAATTCGTACATCAAATAAAAGTATTTCTGGCTTTGGCCAGTATACCCTGGTCACCTCGCGATTTGGCCGGCCGAAGCCCGAAACAGTAATACCACGTCATTCATTTCCGGCTTTGGCCAAACATTTTGGCCAATGCGCGAAATGGCCGGCCAGTTCGCACATTGGCCGCTTTCGAGCTTTGGCCGTATCATATATATAAATATATATATATATATATATATAACACTGTGCCACTTAACCCCCATTTCCTTCATTTCCATTTCATTTCGGATGGCTGAATGGAAAATGCCGGGTGTCCCGCTTTACCCTACTGTCCCACTCTATCCCATACTGTGCCACTTGACCCCCATTTCCTTGATTTCCATTTCATTTCAGATGGTTAAATGGAAAATGCCGGGTGTCTCGCTTTACCCTACTGACCCACTTTACCCCACTGTCCCACTTTACCCCATACTCTGCCAGTTAACCCCCATTTCCTTAATTTCCATTTCATTTCAGATGGTCCAATGGAAAATTCCGGGTGTCCCGCTTTACCCCACTGCCCCACTTTACCCCACACTGTGCCACTTAACCCCCATTTCCGGTATTAGTGAGAAAGTGGCGCAGATTAAAAATAGAAAATAGGTGAAAAGAGAGAAAAATAGAGTCCTACTTGTGAGAATGCTAGAAAAGCTGCTGGTAGGGTGGCAGGTATGCAGAGCAGATAGTACATAATATTCTGATATCGGCCTTTCTCTCCCACGTGTAGCAGCACCTCGTCGAAGTCTATGGAGCTCATCTTTCCTTAAAATAAGGAGCTGGCTCGGGCTGAAAAAATTATTCAAGGCGGATGAAAATCCTTGAAAATCAAGCCTGATCCTTCTCGAATCACTCGGCATGTCCGCCGTTCATTCTCGAGGACACTTCCTTTGACCAGCACCGGAAGCAGCACTTCACTTTCAATTAAATCACTATTACTTCACTATCTATTGACTCAACATTTATTTCACACTATTTATCAATTTACTCAGCATTAATTGGATTAACATTAATTTGTTTAACATTAATTTGTTGACCATTAATTTGTTTAACATTAATTTGTTTAACAATAATTAATTCACCGGAAGTTATTCCACTGATGAATAATAACTGGTCCGGTGTCATCGATTCTCTCAGCACTGAGGATCGTATTGAACAAAGAGAGCCTGAATTTGATCACTAAATAGATATTATTATTAACAATAATAATAATAATAGTAATAATATTAATAATAAATACTAGAATTGTGTATTTGCACGAGGCACCGGTAAAATTAATGTCCTCTGCATCACCTCGCGTTTCACATTTCATCGCGAACACCCTCACCTCCACACTCGTTTGCGTCACACTCGCAATCACATTAGCGATTGTGAAGCATGATCGCCCAGAAGAGTCGCTGACACTTTGTGGATTCACTGATAATAATTTTCCTCTACTTCCGCACTCGCTTTTATTTGTTAACTAATTTTTTTTTTAATTTATTTTTATTTTTGATATTTGAGGACTGATTTTGAAATTTCGAATTAAATCGGGAATTATGGTACACTTTTCACATGTTCTCACTGTGCCACTGATATTGAGAGTCAGCCGTTTCCTGAGAAGACTTCCTCTCTTCTGCCTGCCTCGAGCATTTTCCTGATTTCCGCCGTTCTTGATCGGCTTCTCCTTCTTCTGAAAAGTAAACAAATTTTTTTTTTAAATAAAGTTTTTTTTTATTAAATATTTAAAAAAATAGATTTACAGGGCAAAATGGCGTAAATCCCAAATATTGGAAACAAAAAAATGGTAACTATTGAAAAAAAAGTTAGGGTCCGTAAATTCACCCCCCCCCCTTCCCCCAAACCCAATTTTTTTTTCGTTTTTTATTTAGGGGTTTGGTACAATCATACTGTTATTTTATGAATTACCAAAGTAGGTCAACTTTCAATCAATTTTTTTTAGAATTAAATAAACAACGGCTAAATTGTATTTAAAAAAGGACGAAATTTCAACAAAAGAGTTAAATATTTAACCGAAAAGTTACATTTTCATCAAAATAATTAAGTTTTTAACAACATTGATTTCCACAAAAAGGTGAATTTTTAAATAAATATTTGATTTTTTAACTAAAAAAGTTAAATTTCCAACCAAAAATGGAATATATCAATGTTAACGTTGAAAAAATTAATTTTCATAAAAAAAATAACTTCTCAACACAATTATTTAATTTTGAACCTGAAAAAATGAATTTTCAAATAATTTTAAATTGAAAAATAATTTTTTTGTTAACCGAAAAAGGAAGTTTTTAGTAAAAAAGATAAATTTGGAACAAAAAATGATGAATTTTCAAACGAAAAAAATAAATTTTCAAACAAAGAGATTAATTTTCTACCAAAAAACTTAATTTTCAAAAATAAAGAGGAATATATCAATGTTATCGTTGAAAAAATTCATTTTCAACTAAAAAAAAAAAATAACTTTTCAACAAAATAATTTAATGAATTTCCAAACAAAGAGATTAATTTTTTACCAAAAAGCTAAATTTTCAAGAATTTTTATCACAAAAAGATCAATTTAAAAAAAAAACATATTTTCTACTAAAAAGTTGAATTTTCAACAACAACAAAAAATGAATACTCAACAAAAATAGTAATAGTTGTTATTTTAACCAAGAACAAAGTTTTATTTGAAATTAAAAACAGTTGAATTAAATAAAAAATAATTTGAACAAATTAGATGAATTTTTAACCAAAAGTTTGAATTTTCAACAACAAATTAATTCTCAACAAAAATAGTAATAGTTGTTATTTTAACCAAGAACAAAGTTTTATTTAAATTAAAAAATTTTCTACCAAAATAGTTGAATTTTTAACAAAATAATTGAATTTTCAATCAAAAAGGATAACTATTTAACAAAAAAGTGTAATTTTTTACCAAATAATTTAATTTGCAACAGAATAGTTGAATTTTTAACAAAATAATTGAATTTTTAATCGAAAAGGATAAATATTTAACAAAATAGTTAAATTTTTAACCAAATAATTAAATTTGCAACAAAATAGTTGAATTTTTAACAAAATAGTTGAATTTTCAACAAAATAATTGAATTTGCAACAGAATAATTGAATTTTCAACAAAATAGTAGAATTTTCAATTTAAATAAACGCATTTTCTACCAAACTAGTTAAATTTTTAACAAAATAATTGAATTTTCATTCAAAAAGGATAACTATTAAACAAAATAGTTGAATTTTCAACCAAATAATTGAATCTGCAACAAAATAATTGAATTTTTCAGCAAATCATTGAACTTTCAGTCAAAAGAGAAACGAATTTTCAAAAAAATAGTTGAATTTTTAAACAAATACTTGAATTTTAACCAAAAAATATTAATTTTCTATACAAAGAGACGAATTTTCTACCAAAATAGTTGAAATTTCAATCAAAAAGGATAACTATTTAACAAAAAGGCTGACTTTTTAACAAAATAATTGAATTTTTAACAAAATAATTGAATTTTCAATCAGAAAGGATAACTATTTAACAAAATAGTTGAATTTATAACCAAATAGTTGAACTTTCAAGTCAAACAGGCGATTTTTCAATAGAACAGTTTAATTTTGAACCAAAAAGATGACTTTTTAACTTAATAGTTGAATATTTTTCCTAATAATTGAATTTTTAACCGAACAAAAATATTACTTTCCTACTAAAATAGTTGAATTTACAACCAAAAAGGCTGACTTTTTAACATAATAGTTGAATTTTCAACAACTAGGTTCTATTAATTAAGTTCGCATTTAAGCAAAAAACGAGAAAATGGGAAAGTTTCATGAAAACAGGGAAAAAAGGAATTTTTTAAAAAAGGGGAAAAAGGGAATAAGGGTGTAGTCTGTAATTGAAAATTAATATATCGGCTTTTCTTACTCCATAAATATTTTTCCAAATATTTTATATAACCATTACTGTATAAACTTTAAAGTTTTTTTTAATTGAAAATTAAACAAAATTCCCAGTCCACGTAAAAATTGCCGGTTTCCTGGTCCAGTGACCCAGTATTTTTTCCCTCGTGAAATGATTCTCTAAAATTCAACTACTTAAAATCTGATCCAAAGATTCTAAAGTGATAAAAAATAATCATAAACAATACAAATTTGTTTAAAACTTTGTCGCAAATGAGATATTCTCGGATCAAGGTTATCTAGAGGTTATGTTTCGAAAAAAGAAAAGAACAATTCGACTCGTAAATCAGATTAATAAATCGAATCATATGAGAAGTGTCTTAATTAAGTCCAAAAATTATTTTATCTTTATCGACTTACCGATCTTGATATATAATAATCACAGAAAAAAAGAGGATGAAAAGTCTTAAAGTTCTTCATTCAAAATACATATTTGACCAATTAATAGCAGTTTTTATAACCATTTAGGGCAAAATAAATACGGGATTGAAATTCACTCTTTTCTGTTTAAATATTTTACACTGACATGCTCACGTTTTGATAAAAAAGTCACGAAAACAGATAACGAAATTATCAGACAATCGGCAATCGGCCGACACGCGGTTTAAGGAGGTTATGTTTGGCAAAGAAACAGCTGATTCACAGCTGAGATTTTTGGTAAATGTCAAGGGGTAAGTCTTATCTACATCTTTTTACTATTTTTACTCTACTTTTAGATTGACCCAGTTTTCCCCTATTAATTTCCAGTATTCTATTAGCGTGATGATTGTTTAAAATTTTAATATTCTTATTTTAATGCACTCCAAAATCGTATTTTTGTGACTAAAAAATAGAATAAAAGAGATTTTGTTACATTTTTAACATTCTTAAAGTTTTTAAGGAGAATAATTGAAAGCAGTCGATTTAGTTCATACAGAATTTATTAATAAAGCAAATTAATTATGTATAGATTGTCCAAAATTGTAGAAAAATGTAGGTAAGTAAGTGATTTTTCACGAAAATAGGGTAATAATGGAGCAATAAATTGTGTGCTTTCAAATAAAATTCCTTTTTTCCCCTGTTTTCATGAAACTTGCCTTTTTCTAGTTTTTTGGCTTGAATGAGAACTTAGTTATTAGAACTTAATTTTTAAAAATTCAACTATTTTATTAAAATGTCAGCCATTTTGGTTGAAAATGCAACTATTTTAGTAGGAAATTAATCTTGCCGGGTAGAAAAGTAATATTTGTGTGGTGAAAATTCATCTCTTTAGATTGAAGATTCATCTATTTTGTTAAAAATTCAATTATTTGAGAAATAATTGAACTATTTTGTTTAAAAGTAATCTTTTTTGGTTGGATATTCAACTGTTTTGTTGAAAAATCGTCTTTTTGGTCTTAAAGTTCAACTATTTGGTTTGAACCAAAAACGATTTAATTTTCAACAAAATAGTTGAATTTTCAACCAAATATTCGAATTTTTTACAAAATACTTGAATTTTCTAGCCAAAAACACTCATTTTCAACAAAACAGTTAAATTTTAAACCTACGGCTTGAATTTCTTCAGAAAATTTTTCCTCAGAAAATTTACTATCGAAATTTTTAATGTTATTGTTGTTATTGAGGCCTATAGCGCTATTGACATTTTTCGGAAAAAAATTTTTCTCTAGAAAATTTTTCCTCAGAAAATTTACTATCGAAATTTTTAATGTTATTGTTGTTACTGTGGCCTATAGCGCTTTTGAAATTTTTCGGAGAAATTTTTTCTTCAGAAAATTTACTATCGAAATTTTTACATCGGAATTTTTAATGTTATTGTTGTTATTGAAGCCAATAGCGCTTTTGACATATTTGGAAGAATTTTCTTCTTCAGAATGTTTTTCCTCCGAACATTTACTACCGACATTTTTATTGTTATTGTCGTTATTGAAGCCGATAGCGCTTTTGACATTTTTGCAAAAAAAATTTTTCTTCTGAAAATTTTTCTTCTCATAATTTACTATCGAGATTTAAAATATTATTGTTGTTATTGAAGCCGATAGAGCTTTTGACATTTTTGGGAAAAAAATTTTTCTTCAGAAAATTTTTTATTACAAAATTTATATCGAAATTTTTAATGTTAGTGTTGTTACTGAAGCCGATAGCGCCATTAACATTTTTTGGAAAAGAAATTTTCTTCAAAAAATTATTTCTCAGAAAATTTACTATCGAAATCTTTAATTTTATTGTTGCTATTCAAGCCGATAGCGCCTTTGACATTTTTGGGAAAAAATCTTTTTCTTCAAAAAATTTACTATCGAAATTTTTAATGTTATTGTTGCTATTGGAGCCGATAACGCTTTTGACATTTTTGGAAAAAAAATTTTTCTTTCGGAAATTTTTCCTAATATAATTCACTATGGAAATTTTAAGGTTATTGTTGTTACTGGAGCCGATAGCGCTTTTGACACTTTTGGGAAAAAGTTTCGTCTTCGGAAAATTCTTCCTCACATAATTTGCTATCGAAATTTTCAATGTTATTGTTCTTATTGAAGCCGATAGCGCTTTCGACATTTTTGGGAGACATTTTTTTTAAAGAAAATTTAGCATCAGAAAATTTACTATCGAAATTTCTAATGGCATTGTTGTTATTGAAGCCTATAGCGCTTTTGACATTTTTGGGAAAAAATTTTTTCTTCAGGAAATTTTTCATAAGAAAATTTACTATTGAAATTTTTATTGTCATTCCTGTTATTGAAGCCGATAGCGCTTTTGACATTTTTGGGAGAACATTTTTTCTCCAGAAAATTTTTCCTCAGAAAATTTGCAATCGAAACTTTTAATGTTATTGTTGTTATTGAAGCCGATAGCGCTTTTGACATTTCTGGGCAAAAATTTTTTCTTCAAATAATTTTTCATAAGAAAATTTACTATTGAAATTTTTATTGTCATTCTTGTTATTGAAGCCGATAGCGCTTTTGAAATTTTGGGAAGAATTTTCTTCTTCAGAAAGATTTTCCTCCGGAATTTACTACTGAAATTTTTATTGTTATTGTCGTTATTGAAGCCGATAGCGCTTTTGACATTTTTGCAAAAAAAATTTTTCTTCCGCAAATTTTTCCTTATATAATTTACTATCGAGATTTAAAATATTATTGTTGTTACTGAAGCCGATAGAGCTTTTGACATTTTTGGGAAAAAAATTTTTCTTTCGAAAATTTTTTATTAGAAAATTTATATCGAAATTTTTAATGTTAGTGTTGTTACTGAAGCCGATAGCGCTTTTTACATTTTTGGGGAAAAACTTTTTCTTCAGAAAATTTTCCATCATATAATTTACTATCGAAATTTTTAATGTTATTGTTGTTACTGAAGCCGATAGCTATTTTGACATTTTTGGGAAAAAATTTTTCTTCAGAAAATTTTTCCTCAGAAAATTTAATATCGAAATTTTTAATGTTATTGTTGTTATTGAAGACGATAGCGCTTTTGACATTTTTGGAAGAAATTTCTTCTTCAAAAAGTTTTTCCTCAGAAAATGTACTATCGAAATTTTTATTGTTATTGTTGTTATTGAAGCCGATAGCCCTTTTGACATTTTTGGAAAAAAAAATTTTCTTCTGGAAATTTTTCCTCATATAATTTACTATCGAGATTTTTAATGTTATTGTTTTTATTGAAGACGATAGCGCTTTTGACATTTTTCGGAAAAAATTTGTTATCCAGAAAATTTTTTCTCATATAAGTTGCTATCGAAATTTTTAATGTTATTGTTGTTATTGAAGCCAATAGCGCCATTGACATTTTTTGGAAAAAAATTCTTCTTCAGAAAATTTTTTTACAGAAAATTTAGTAACGAAATCTTTAATGTTATTGTTGCTATTGAAGCCGATAGCGCTTTTGACATTTTTGGGAAAAAATGTTTTCTTCAGAATATTTTTCCTAAGAAAATTTACTATCGAAATTTTTAATGTGATTGTTGTTATTGAAGCCGATAGCGCTTTTGTCATTTTTGGGAAAAAATCTTTTCTACAGAAAATGTTGCCTCAGTAAATTTACTAGTAGTATAAACGTTTATTCTTCAGCCTTTTGTCCTTAAAAAATTGACTTGCTTACACGTTCCTTTTTTTTTACCCAGTTTTACTTAAAATAAGCCTTAAAAGTAACATCCTTCCACACCTTATCTCTAGGATCGCACGCTCTTATCGACTTGCCTTCCTCGCCTTGCCTCGCTTCGCCTTTTTCCTATATCAATAATCCCTGGTGAGGAGATTTGAATTGTTCTCGAAAGATGCTGGTTCCCTAGGTTTATAAAAAAGCCAGAGAAAGAATAAGGAAAAGTGAGAGGTTGGTTTTGCTTGAATTTTTTCCTTTTTGCGCTCTTTTTTTCTTTGTTATGTATTTGTCTCTAATGAGCCGAAAGAGAGGTAGTTTGGAAATCTAATTTTAAGTTTTTAATCTTTCTCGTGCTCTGATTCCGTTGCATAAAATTATTCATGAGAAAGTAGATTTCATTTTGATATTAAATAAAAATTTCCAGATAAAGATTTTAAGCACATGATTCGTTCTCAATATGCAGGGTTTGCTTGTAAATATTTGAAGAGTTTTTTAACAGAGGCCAAATAATTTTTACCTTTTTTTCTTGAAAGAAATATTTTCATTAAAATTTTTGTATAAAGAATGTTTTAAATATTAGCAAGTTTATAAATTTTTGGATTTTTTCTTTTTCCATTTGGAAAATGTGAACATCTGAATATATTGGATCAAAATTAACGACAAAAAAATGTCTAGCGTTGTTTTCAACCCAGTTATCGTGTTTCAAGGCCATCAGTAATTTCTAGTGACGCTCGTGCTAGCTGATAAGATAAGTTCCAACGATAATTTAAATTTTCATAATATAAAATTGAAGAAAGTATTAGATTCGTCTGAAATTTTACGATACAGTTTTCGAATGAATGTTCACGTTTTGACATTTGCTGCAGCGAAAAAAAAAAGTTTTGACGATGACGTCTACTGTCTATCTGTTCGGCGATCCTCATTTGTAGAAGATATCTAATTTCCAAATGATTTTTTAATAGCGTATCTAATGAATATTCTACAATATTTTTCTGTTTATGCTAATCCTTATCTCACATGACCTTGTAATTTGAGAATCGGCAGATTTAACATCGGCTTAAGAAAAATACTGCCTAATAGAAATGACTAAATTATCACAGACGATTTTATTCCATCTGAAATATTCCGCATATCAAATTATTTATAAAAATGGTTGAAGATGAAAAATTAATGTATGTAGATAGCTATAAATATTCTTTCGAATTATATCAAGTATTCAAAACCCTGTGTCTGGAAATTTTCGGTTTACTGGGTCTGGTAGTACTGCCAATTCTGTGATGAAAATTCTTAAGAATTACGAATTTTTTAAATTCATTTTTTGTTATTCTCACGATATTTAATGGATCAATCCCAACATTTTTGGTCAGAAAAGGATCTATAAACAAAATTAAAAGAAATGATTACTATTAAAAGATAAAGGAAAAATATAATTTGCTTCAAGTGCCGAAATATACTGCGATTCAGTAACATAAAATAAATGTTTTGGCTTTTAAAGCACTAATAATGAAAAAAACATTTTTGTCATTACTAGATTGAAATATTTCAATTATTGACGTCCCAGAAGTAGAATATCTTCAATAATAATAATATGCATTAAAAATATGTGATTACAAACATTTTTTTGAAAATGCACATTTAGCGAGTCTGTCTTCATATAGGTAATACATCGCAACCCATGCATTTATCAATTTTGAAATACATACAATGTATTATACTATAAATACAATTTAAGGACAAGTGCAAACTATTAGTTATTATTATAAGAATTAACGAATGTTACTATTACAATTGAGAAACTACGTAAACAACATTGACCATATTTCTTCTTACTAAAATAAAAACTAATACTAATTATTGGCTAGGTATAATCACAACAAGCAATCTATGGGAAATATACGTATAAAGTTATATTACATATAAGACTAACCCATTTCCAATTATCCAGCTAGCCCCAGTGCTACACTTTATCTTACATAAAATTTAGTAATTCTAGAAATCGCTTATATACAATAAGTTTCAGTAATTAATTCAAAGTCCACTATAAAGAGAGGCCCGCCAAACTTGCATTTTCAAGAAATGTTTGTAATCATATATTTGTAATACATGTTATTACTGAAGATATTCTACTTCTGGGTCATGAGTAATTGAAATATTGTAATCTAGTAATGACAAAAATGTTTTTTTTTTCATTAATAGTAGTTGGCGAATGCTAGCGATCTCAAAATATTCTATTGTGAAATGTTTATTGTATTGCCTCAATGCATGCTTAGTAATACAAAATTATGAAAAAAAGACTAAAAATTACTGGCAATAAAATGTAGGGAAGATTGAGAAAATAACGATTTTTCTCTGCCTATAGATATCCATAGTATTTTTTTAAATAATTTATTTATATAATTTTTTGTGTCATTTCTTCATAAAATTAAGAAATAGTATTTTGATCTAGTTCGAATTGTCGATTGAAGCGAGTAATTTTATCGTCAAAATATATTGTTGAGAAGTAATATTCAATAATGTTCACTATTTGATATTATAATTTTGTTATACCGAACAATATTGCTTATAATGTCCAAATTTTAAAGTTCAAAAAATTTAATTTTTAAAAATATGGTCATATAGGAAAGGGCAAGGCGAAACTTTTTTATATGTGCAGTTCTTTTGTCCGATAAATATTTTCAATAGTAAAAATGAAAAAGTGAAAAAATGTCCTCAAATTCAATTATTTTTTAAAACATAAATCGTCAAAACTCAGCTAAATATTATTGAAACTGTTTAAAATTTGGATATTTCATTTTGATCCATATTTACTGTCGCACTGCACTTTAACTAAACTTTGAGGTTACGTTGATCCCCGTTAATCACTGGTTAAGTCGCTAACCGGTCAAAAATGGCCGATTAAGTTGAAGAGCGATTCGAATACTTTAATCATGGTTTAAAAGATAGTGGAACGCAATGTACTGATTAAATAAAGTTAATCAAGGATTAAAATTTAATCACGGTTGATGGAATCGGCCCTAAGAGTCGTATCGGAAAAGAAAAAACACCTCTAGATTTGTCTCTGAAATATCTGGATGCGATTTCTTTTTTGTTTAAAAAATTCTTAAACAATTACGTTATTTTTTCTCGTTCTGTAATTGTTACAAATGAAGTAATTTCATGCATTTTTATTTCGCATTAGACCATTTTTAATTCGGAATAGACATAAGAGGTCGTTCAAGTATTACGTAAGCATACTTTTCCCTATTCTTGACTGCCCCCCCCCCCATGTCTCATTGTAAGCATATTTTTGCATTACGAATATACAACAATTAGGTTATTTCACTTCAACCATCTGTTAACTTCACTTCGTTGAGTGCTGAGGGAAAACAATGGACCAAATGGATGGGACAAAACTTTATTTTTGTAATATCTTCGTAATGAATAATAATTATTATCATTTTATTATTTTATTGAATAGTTCTTGAAAACTAAAAACTATTTTTCGAATACATTCATACAAATTATCTCATACAGACACTATTTTGACATTTTTGAATAAAAGAATATATCCGATAACTTTAAATATTACCTAATACTACATGATATGATACTTATTATTATTATATATATACCTTGCATAAAATGTATATAATTCAAATTCAACATTATAGTTTGAAATGCGTAATTCTGAAACGTTCGAATCTTTGAGGCCTCAAAAGTAAAATTGTTATACTTTAAAAGTTTAAATTCGAAAATCTTTGGTTTGAAATTTCTTAATTTTTGGAGGTTTGGAATTTCAAATTTCATAGTGTTGTAGTTGCCAATTCCAATATCAAAAATTTAATAGCAGTTTTGCTACTAAATATTTCAAAATTTCATATTAGAGCTTTTACAGGCAGTTTGAAATTTATTAAATTCAGGTGTAAATATAAGCAATTTCGAATTAACAAGGTTAAAATCGAGCACTTTCTGAAATAGGCATCATGTTATAGCACGTTTGTCTCACATTATTTTTTGTTCAGGCTTAATTATTTTCAACGTAATATTTAAAAATCGTCCCAAGTTTTGTTAAGATTTAGACAAATTATTAATTTCAACTTGAAAAATATTTTCTTGGAAGACTTCTAAAATAAATAATAGTTCTAAAAGAAATGTTCAAAATCAAACGATTTGAAACGAAAAAATTAAAAATTGTATTGTGCAGAATCAAAATAGATAAAGATAAAAATAACTGAAATTGATATCTGATTAAACAAAATTTGGCAATCCAAAATGTTTACAATTTTCAAGCATTGAGTTTTCATTCTAAACTATGGATGTTAAATAATTCTCTTTCATAAACTTTGAGTTTGCAATTCAAATTACAATAGATTTCTTGCAGAAAGTTTGCTGAGGTTCATCGACAACTGTATTTCTTCATATCTGAAAAAGTGTGGATTACACAAAGAGAGCATATTTTTTCAAACCAGGAGATAACTCTAGTTTTAAGCCGGAGAGTCGATATAAAGCCAGAAGACAGAAATTATAAAAATGGAGGCCATCCTGAAACGTTTCTAATAAAAAATATCAATTTTAAACGCCTTTAATTATTAATTATTTATTTAATCTGGAGATATGTATTTTAAAATTCTTTAAACTGAAAATGTACACTCACAAATAAAGACCTAAAATTAAGATTTTTTCAAAGTATAAGCTTCTAAAATTACCTGGTCACTCTTTGCATTGAAATTGAAAAATGTCTATAAGGCACTTTATAAAAGACTTCTTCATATATTTCATTATAACTATTTTTCCTCAAATTACTTAACCGAATTTCATTTCACAAATTCATGCCTTTGAATTTGCGAATTTTTTTCATCGCAGAGGTTTTTGTCGGGGCTTTATTTTTGTTTTTTGAAATACTTTTTTCCATAATAAATTTAAGCGAAACTTTTGATGTCCAATTTCAATGTAATCAAAATTGAACAAATTATAAATCGAGGCCTTAAAATTAGAATAACCGGACAATTGTCCAACATCTGGAATGACAATGAAGTTGAAAAAGCAAATAAAAAATGCGTTCATAATAACCTAGTAATATAAGGAAACTATAATTTCTCTTAATAATATTTTCATTTGAATTAATTTTACGCGTCTTCGAAGTTGAGAAGCTGTAAATTTGAGAGTAATAAACTAGATAGAAAATTTCGAAACTGGAACCGAAACTGACAAGAAATTAATTTTATTGCTGGAAAATACCGCAATTATATCAGTGTAATAGTACTCGGAGGAGGTTAGTTGCGCCAAGACTCTTCAAGGGACCGATTAGGAGGATTAGAAGTTCAACGATGGGAGGTTTCTTTTAAGATAAAATGAGGTGTTTAATTAAAGAGCGAAATACAGACTGTTATTAGGAAGAGGGAAAAATAATACAGATACATAATAACATAAGAATATTTATTTGTGTTGGTCCCATCCACACTATGACCACCCATCTCACGGTTGTGAGACGTGGCCATGAATGGGATTTACCGCGGTCCTACTGGAAGCCGATGTCATTTCTTAGATGACAGTTGCTCCCAGTGGGACCCTGCGGTGGTTGTCAACCTTTAGTTTTTAATTATATATATAAATTTTTATTTCTGAACCTATTAATATTTTTCGGAAACGTTAAAATTTGATGTTTTTTCGTACAACTTCCAGTAAAATTAACAGATACTGCCTTTCATTTATGCCCATAAAACGGGTACTTTTATCACTTTTCATGCAATAATTTAAAGAAAATGTACAGTTTATTATTATTAAATCTAGGGTACTTGTTCAACCTATTGGAAAATAGATGCCTGAAAACTTTTGCACGGCATTACATGTAAAAGAAAAGAAATTTTTATACTCCTACATGTACGTGAGTTATTACTTGCTTGAGGTAAGATTTGAATTACAATTAAGGTTTACGTGGCTTCTCTGATGTCTAGAGCGAGACTGAAGAAAAGGTTACCCAAGCGGAAAATACGTTCCTCCTTCCCACGCATGCGCTAGACTAAAGTCGGTTCCAAAGGTATAGGCCTCTCACTTTTTTTGATTGCAAATCGCACAAAAAAAATCTCTGAAATATCTAATAAAAAGCACCTGAAAGCTTGAAGTCTTCCGAATGCAGCGATATGTTCACTTTTGTCCTCAACAATTTTTTGCAATAGTTCGAGGGAAAAACGTCCCACAAAAAAAGAGTTTTTCGGCCTCCTTTTTCAAGGGTCTACTTTGACCTATTCCCAGAAGGAGGGCGACGTTAGGAAAAATCTGAAAAAATTCACAGATATTTTTCGAACATTTCTGAATGCAATGCATTTTTCAAAATGGTGAAATATGCAATAGTTTACTTTATACGGTGATTTATTCACAAAAACTTTATCTTGCGAACGATTGGAGATAGGAAGCCGTTTAATGGCTCTAAATGTGGAGTTTTGTCATGCGATTTCAGTGCAATAATGAAATTGATGATAAAATCATTCTTACTCAGGAGATTTAATTTGAAATATTTCTGACTTTAATCACTTTGGGCACGTGACCAACTCACCGGGACAAGTGGAAGCAGAAAAAGTACCCTTTCTATGACAATAGTAATTCCAGAAGCAAGCCAAACGGCCGAAAGAGATGTGCTTGAACGAAGCAGGGCCGTCTAACCGTCTTGAAGATGCATTTACGGAGCGGGTCCTCAGAAAATCGAAACCCAATTGCGAATATTAACCCGATTAAAAATATTTTCTATATAAGAAAATTTGTAACAAAAAATTTCTTTTAACACTCATGCAATCCTGAATGTCTCTCAGAATGACTTCAATTTTTTTTGTGAAATTCACGTTATTTTTTAATGTTTCAGAAATCTTCACAAATATTTATGGAAGCATGACTTTTCAAAATGAAAGATTATTAAAAATTTCCCAAAGAATCTTTACGACATTTTTGTATTGTTTTGAAAGCTTTGAAAATACTAAAAAGTTTATTTCACATTTAACAAAATCTATATTTCGTTCTACATCGTTGGAAACCTTTTCAAAACTTAACTTATTCAACAAATATTTTCGGAACTTCTAAATATCTTTCTACATAATTTGAATGTTTCCTGCAAATTGGAAGTAATTGTCTTTAAATTTTGTAGATTATCTTTAGGCAATTTGGAAAATATTTTTAAAAAGCCATTGTAATTTCCCCATGAATCTGCAGAAAATTTTCTTATTCTTCTTCAACCTATAAAATTCTCGAAAAGCTTCCAAATTTTTTTTTGAAATCTAACAAAATTTATAATTTGTTGAGAATTTTTAGAAATATTTCCAAACTGTATATAGCTTTACAATTTTTTTCAGCACTTGTAAATATCTTTTAGAATGATTGGTATTGTTCATAAAGTTTGAACAAAAAATGTTTTCAAACGTTTACATTTCTCATTCATACCTTAAAATGCATTATTTGAAATAAACAATTATTTCAATTTTTTTACATATTTTTTACATAATTTGAATGTTTCCTTCAACTTTTTTTTACATAATGTGAATGTTTTCTGCAAATTGGAAGTAATTGTCTTTAAATTTTGTATATTATATTTCGATAATTTGGAAAATATTTGTTAAAAACCATTGTAATTTCCATATGAATCGGCAGAAAATTTTTTTATCCTTCTTCAACCTATGAAAATTCTCGAAAAGCTTCCAAATTTGATTTTGAAATCTAAAGAAATTTATCATTTGTTGAGAATTTCTTTAAATATTTCCAAACTGTAAATAATTTTACAATTTTCTTCAGCACTTGTAAATGTCTTTCAGAATGAATGGAATCGTTCATAAAGTTTGAAAAAAAAAAATGTTTTCAAACGTTTACATTTCTCATTCACACCTTAAAATGCATTATTCGAAATGAACAATTATTTCAATTTTTTTACATAACTTCTTTTTTTTGTACACAATTTGAATGTTTCCTTTAATTTTTATTACATAATGTGAATGTTTTCTGCAAATTAGAAGTAATTGTCTTTAAATTTGGAAAATATTTGGACAATTTGGAAAATATTTTTGAAAAACCATTGTAATTTCCCCATGAATCTGCAGAAAATTTTCTTATTCTTTTTCAACCTATGAAAATTCTCGAAAAGTCAAATACTTATTATTACAGTCAATAAAAAATCTATTTCGCTCAACGAATATTTCACAGTGTCAAGTAAATTTTTCGGTATCCTAAGCATAGCGTTCCTTAGATACAAATAAAACATTTCTTTAAAGTAAAGAAATACTTCTTCGAACACATTCTGCTCTACCATTTCTTTGAATCAAACAAAATTTCTTTGATTTAAATAAGTTTTTTTCTCAGTGACGTACTATGGCCCAAAACCACCAAAAGTGGCAAAAATTCGATTTTAAGTCGAATTTGTCTGAGACTTGGTGTAGGGATTTTTTTGGTTTCGTTGATTTAGAATTTTAGGATCCGCTATTTTAAATTTGTAATTTTTGACGTCAAATTCGTAGTAAAATCGAATTTTGGCCACATTTGGTGGTTCCTGACCCCTTGTGCCTTGCCATTATATCGTGCGTACGGCTCCATGATTGTGTACACGCACAGTTCTTTGTTGGTTTTCTCACTATTCCTTCGTGGTTTTTCTTCAGAATAGGAAAAGGCACAAAAAGGCGCATTTCTACGTCAAATTAAAAATCCTAAGGAATCCATCTGTATCCTATTTTTTCACGCTTTTAGATAAGTTTTCGAGCTTTTACACCTTTTCTTGAATTTATCTATCAAAACTAGATTTCAAGAAGTTTTCCTTTTGGTAAATATTATAAAATTGTATCATGCCATTTTAGTAATCAAGCAGAGAGAATCAAGTTCCATTTTTCGGTTTTGAATGTTTTCAACAGAACCCAGGGTAGCTGATTCATATGAATAACTTCAAATACAGGTACTACGAGGTGTTTCAATCACGAAAATATATTCATTTAACTCAAATTTGCATCTTGATTTTTGGCCAAAAAAGGGAGATCCTGGCTCATAGTCATAGTGGGTTGGGGACATGAGGGTTAGTGGTACCAAGGTATAGGACAGGTTATTTTTTTCTTGGAAGCACTCGCTATCTATAAATAAATACTAAAATATAAGTTATTATTTAAATAATGTGACCCTTTATGTTTCAGTTTTTCAAAGAATTAAATGTTTTAAAACAATTACTAATCACGAATAAAAAATACAAAAAATTAAGAGTACCTTTCTCCCGTCCCACCTCGGGCCTGGGCGGAACGGCATACGTAACTAGGATGAGACAGGACCTTTAAAATAATAATTATTTATTAATTTAAAAAGTAATTTTTCATGTTATTTTATATGGAGAAATGCTATTTATAATTTTTTTCATATATAAATCGTTATCAATTCTAATATTTTTAAAAAATAACATACAATTTAATTTATTTCATGGCGAAGCAATAAAGATTAGTTTTGCAAAAAGTATTCAATTTAAATATTTATTTGAATTAGAAATAAGTAGGAAATATGATAGTAAAAATATTTTTAAAATTATTTTACAATCCTTGAAGGTTTATTGAAGGAACGGTGCCAAATTCACACATAGGGTTAACAATTCAGTTCCAGTTGAATCGACACTTAAGAGGTTTTCCATATTTTCCTAGATGGTTTCTGTAATAAGAATACTTTTTAGGGGGATACACGGAAAAATGTGATATTTAAAGAGTATTCAAATCAGTTCTTACTCTAATCACCATGTACATTTCGCATTGGTGCCGGTTTTTTTATCCTAAAATAACGATTTTGAAAATAGCTCAATAATTGCTGTTGTGAGGTTTGAAAATTTGGTACGACTTTGATAACGAAGTTACTGAATTTGGTAACGAAGTTAACTCGTTATTCTACAAATCTACACATCATTGCATTTGAATTTGAAGTATTTTTAAATTTTATTTTCTTCATTAAAAATGTCATGTAATTGAAGATTTACTGATTATACAGTGTATAATTAATGAGTTCTGTAAATTAAGTGACTTCCCGAAACAAAAAATGTATGAACGTTAATTATTTTGACATCTTCGAAGCTTGGTGATACTGATCTTTTTAAATAATTAATTCACACTATTTTCAATCCTTATTGTACAAAATAAACAATGTCACTGACATAATAAAAAAAAACAGTTATCGCATGGTAAAGATTTAATTTGGTCAGTAATCTATATGGAAGTGATTTTGAAAGGAGAAGATTTATCAAATTTCAGTAAAACGTACCCACATAAAATTCACAGTGTGATTAGATCAAGAATTGTTTTAAATATTCAATATAAATCCCAAATTCTTCCATTTTTCTTCCGGAGAGTTATTCATCTCGAAAAATATGTAAAACCTCTGAAGTGTCGAGTTTTAAAGTGAAATTTTTCATATTACGGGATCAAGAGATTGTAATGTAATCGTCCAAATATTCGATCTCTAGTTTTCAACAGATCCTTACGTTTCAGCCCTCGCCGAGTCCGTAAATCAAACATTTTGTTGGTGTTTTTCTGTATGTCTGCAAGTATGGCTGTGTTTTTACGTGAATGTTGTAGCCACGCTAACTTTTGAAAGATTTGTCGAATCGAATCAGCCTTTGAAACATTGTTTTAGGGTCCCAAAATAAGGGTCAAGTTTGTTAACTATACAACTAATTAATGTGTGAAAGCAGAAAATTAATTTTTGTCCGATTCCCCTTGAAAACGCGCCATTGCATGCACGTGAAGCAGGCGTAATGTGGCCGCTTCCAGTCCAGTGACGCTCGCACATGCTTCAAATTCTGCTTTCTTCACCTCGGCTTTCAGAAGTGAAGCATCTAGATGGAGTAATGCACTTTCCTCACTTCTGAGGTCAAAATTCAGGCCAAGGGTCTCAGCTGCCTGCTCCGCGGCTTTGTAAAGGAATGCCCCTTTGCCAACCATCTCGTTATTGCTGACCATTTTTAGAAGAAGATCTTTTCCGTTTGCAACGATGTAAGCTGTAGTCAAAACAATTCGGTTATAAAGACACTGGAGATTCAGAGTTCCGCCTCCGCCTTGCGGCGTGAAATATGTAATCGCGGAACTGACGAATTGATATGCAAGCTTTTACCCGAGGACGCGTCCGATGGCTTCGTCAGAGGCCCTTCAGTTCTATTCCAAAGGAATCAAAACTAAAAATATAATAAATATATATAAATATATATATATGTATATTTATTTATCTATTGTGTTCCTTCTAACATATCTTTGGCGATCGGATAATCGAATCAAATGTTTCAGCTTCTCTGTAAATCAGCCACAACTAATAAACCATTCATTAATGATTATAAAGTGAAGGACATGAGGGAAGCCCATATTATATCCCTATGGATTAGCATGTCGTTTCCATGAGGGGCCACGCCTCCATTTCCCATATGGGACCCTCAGGGTTTGAAGTCAATCCGTGAGGCATACTTTTAAAGCTTCCACATTTAAATTTAAATTAACACACCTTCTTACAAGTCATATGTGTACTATCAATATTACTTTATGCTGGGAAACTTAGATCATTTAGTGACCAAATAGAACTCAGATTAAAAGTCTCATA
Source organism: Andricus grossulariae (assembly GCA_011634705.1). Lineage (NCBI taxonomy): Eukaryota > Metazoa > Arthropoda > Insecta > Hymenoptera > Cynipidae > Andricus > Andricus grossulariae. The sequence goes on along the minus strand of JAABKJ010075445.1, from coordinate 80,162,386 downwards.
AATTCCGACGTGAGCACAGTTTTATTGTATAGGTACGCAAATTATGTAAGCTTAGATCCTCTACAGTTTTGAAATCTGTCTTAGCAACAGTAGTACGTTTGTCGCAAACTTATCGAATCCGCAGGCTTTAAAATAAATATTGCCTTCAAGATAATGATAATCTTATTAATTAGATTTAGACGAGTGGTTAATCGTTTTTGAAGTCGGATCTACACTACCCATGAAATCCCTTCATATCCCACTAAAATCCTTGAACCTCCATAGTAGTGTTTGTTGAAAAGTAGACCATTTTAGGCAATGAGATTTTCGGAAACACAAAACTTTCGAAACCGCCTAAAATATATTTTTTTTTAAATAAGAGAAACCTAGCAGAATATCAAAATATAAAACTGATCGATGAAGGAATGCATTTATTCTAAACCGTGTACCAAATTATTTACGCAATAAAATTTAGAATTTTATTGCGCGTTATGAATAGTTTGAGTAATTATTTCCGAGTTTGAACCGAAAACAGCTATACAGCGTGACCAGACAAAAAAATTTGTCGCAGACTTTGAAGTGATTTTTTAAAATAATAATCTCTACTCTTGATCGTCTCTATTTGATCTAAACTTTTTGACCCTAAATTAGTGAAGGACGCCTAGAAAACCCCTCAGAAAATAAGTTTCATACGAGTCAGATAGTTTCGTATGTATTTTGTTCGCCACATTGAATTGGACACTTCAAATTTTAACTTATTGAACCCGAATTTGTAACTTTTGACTCGAAACCGCACCAAAAAACAAGTTTTATATGATTTGGATGATTTTTTATAAAAGTTGGTCACTATTTATTCAAAAAATGAACTGCGTTTCTCAACGTAAAATAATATTGATAATACACATATTAGCCCACGACAAATAATTTACAGCTACACCAGCGATGCTTATCTATAATCTAGTTACAAACATTTTTCGAAACGAACCAAAAATATTTGTAAAATTACTAAAGCAGGTATTTGCACCAAAATTTATTATCACTTTTATTACCGCTGGTGGGAACCCAGATTCATTTATTTTACATTGAAAATATACTTTCATGTTCAATGTGAAAAGTTGCCCGATTCAAAAATAGAACACACTAAAAATTATTCCATGAAAAAGAGATGTCTAGTTTCTACAGTGCAGTTTGAACGAATTTTAGTACTGCAATTTTCTCTCTTGGAACTGACTCTGATGAAATGTAAATATCTCAGAAGGATAAGATTGACGATTATTATCTATGTAATAATATTCATAGGTTTCTGTCTTTTACAAATTGGTTGTTGAAAATAAAAATACAATCTAATTAATTCCTAATTGCAAAGATACGAAGCGAAGAATGGTTTAAATAAGTTTGAACAAATTAAAAGAAATCACGAATCTCAGAGGCGGTAATGGTATTAAAAAACATTAGCCAATATTATCCAACCACAACAGGATATACAGGATTTCTAAGAAATAGAGCCCTAAAATCGTAGTAAACTCAAATTGTTGAAATTTGTTATACCTTTGTTGCAAAATCCACCTCTAAAGTTGCACTTCGTATTCCTGAAATTAATGTCTAAAGCGCTTTTGAAAAAGAAATTTTAGAGACGAGTTGCGAATCGTGCAAACATGCTTAACATTTTTTCAGAAGTAATTCTGTCCACAGTGAGAACGTGTTCAGTGTCAGGTGGTGAGTGAATTTTACAGAGTTTGTGTGGAAGGTGTGAGTGGAGTGTGAGGGTGAAAGCCTACGAGGTGAGTAGGCTTGTGTGGGGTGAATGAGGGAGATAAAAAGGGATTTTCAGCGTGGGTGTGAGGTGGAATTTAGCTTTTTAGAGAAAGTGAGGTTAGGTTGGCAATATATATATATATATTTTTTTTTTGTTTTTTAAATTAAGTGTAGAACACAAAACAAATTAACATTATTGACCCTAATGCCAATAAAAAAATCTTCTTTACACTTAAAAGTGAGTATTTTTTCTCGGTGCATGCACGCACACTGTCACAAAAGCGGCTCACCTAAATACAATTTAAAACCTCTGTAACGCCCTGTATATTGATTCAGTGCCGTGCCTCCATGATTCCGAGAATAAATATGGCGACCCATGTTCTGACCTGTCAGTTATCAACACGAATCTTATGCCTTGAATATTTTCATTATGAAAAACAGGCTAGACGGACAGAGTACGTGGTGACCAGATGGAAAAATGGTAGACCACCATTCCTATCGAGCAATCCCGTTAAGGCCCTTTATCAGAATGGGTATTCGGTTCTGAATTTTCAGACCACAGGGTTAAATATTTTTTTCTAATTTTTTGCATACGTCATCTGCATAGTAATATCTCGGAGCAAGCAGAGCCTTGTTTTTCGAAAAAATGTTTATATTTTGTTTGGTAATCGAAAAGAAGAGTACAACAGCAGTGACGTTCTGTGTTAGCTTTCTGTGCATTTTCGCCGCGTGACAAAAACAGACATTATAAAAGCATGGATTATTTTAATTTTAATTAACAGTATTAATTTATTTATATAAATAGAAGAAAGCGAAAGAAAACATTCATGAAAATCGGTTAATATTTGCCGTAATAATGGAAATGTTCAGGTAATAATTCCGGATAATAGATAAAATTTCCGTTTTGTCAAATGTGAACGGTGATTAAAAATACAATTTTTGTATCACAAGAAAAAGCAAAAACGGAGACCCCAAATACTGCAGTGCTAAATTGAGCCAAGAAACCTATTTCATGGCTTCAATCAATTCAGAATTGTCATTGAATACGTTTTCATAACAATATAGATAATAACAGTGTGATACATAATTTTATTTTAAGAATTGTTTATATCAATGACAAATGTTCTTTGATTACAGCATACCAAAATTGTACCAAAATGTACCCAAAAATGTGTATTGCATGAGCAAATATTTGGTATAAATACTCATCAATTACATAATAATTAATCGTGCTCATCATTTCCATTTGCTGCTTAGAAGCTTGACATTTGTACGTAGTTTCTATCTTCTTTGAGACCCATCCATAAGTAAGAGATAGTAAAACTGAAACTCAAAAAACTGAAACTCAAAACTGAAGGATTTGCAATTGTAAGTGTAAAATTGGAATATATTGTAATTTAAAATCATGAAAATTAAAATATTTCAGAAGAAAATATTATAAATTGCATCATTTTGTGTTAGGTACATCAAATATTGAAGAGTAATGATATAACTTTAAAGTACGTATTTATTTATTTTGACAATCATTTAATATTTGATTTTATAACATGTTTTTGTTTCTCCTACAGCACTTTAAAAATTGTGCCTGCATTCTTTCGGAAATCCACCCTTCAAATATGCAGAATAGGGAAAATGTTGTTATCTTTTCGTTCTATTTTCCATGTATGGAATTTCCATACATGTCGATTAATTCAGAAATTTGTAGAAAAAATCATTTGAATATTGTGGGTTCCAAGTTAACTGGACTGATAAAAATGATACATTTTTCATGTTTTATGAATCTGTTGCGTCCATTTACTAAGAAATGAACAGTTTATATACACAGAAGTTATCTATTACCTAAAGATTTCCATTATTACTGCAAGTATAAACCGATTTTCATGAATATTTTTTTTTACTTTCTTCTAATTGTATAAATTAATTAATTCTGCTAATTACAATTAAATTAATATATGCTTTATCAATTTCAGTATTTGTAACCGCCCTTAATCTAATAACAATGAAAGGGTCATTTATTCCAGATAATTTGACACTTGGCCAAGGGTCCACTGTCACGTGGCGAAAATGGAGAGGCAGCTAACACTGAGCGTCGCTGCTACTGCGTACTCTTCCTTTCGACTATTCAAAAATTATTTTTTTGAAAAACCTGCTCTACTTGCTCTGAGATATTACTTTGTAGATGATGTATGCTAAGAATTAGACAAAAATATTTAACGGTGCGGCTTCAAAATTCAGAACCGACTACCCATTCTGATAAAAGGCGTTAAGGGTGCGTACTAGTGACATCTATGCTTAATTTTTCTGTGGGTGGTCGTTGGCTCGGCAAGATAAGAGTATAAAACGAAAAGAATACAAAAAAAAAAATAATAATCTCTACTACGATAAGTGAACAGTTTGTACATTCTCATTTTAGATATCTAGCTTTTTACGGTTCTTTACATTTTGACATGTTTAATATTGATTAAATTAAGAATAGTAACTTATTCCAAATACTTTTAATTGTCTTTAGTCAAATTTATAAAAATGTTAATTTAAATATATATTTTTTTATCATAAGAGCCATTTTTAAAGTATTTGTGCTTACAAATATTTCTTTCATGTTTTTTAAAACAATTTTTTGAGAAATGTATCAGTCGTTTTTCAGAATCTGCATTAGTGATACGATTTCCATCAAAATAAGTACTCTACAGTTTTTGAGGTAGCTGAATCCGAATTTATTATTATTATTATTATTATATCATTAAGCCGTTTCCCTTTCGGGGTAGGCGTGAATTGCTCGGTTGGATAGCCGACTCACCGACGCTACGCTTGCATGTATTCTCCCATATGGGAAAGTGGTGGGGGCCGAAAAATCCCACGTTCTGGGGAAACTGTTTCTGCGCTGTCTGCTTAGTGTTTACGAATTGTCAGTTTCATACACAGTTTCGATCTCGACCCCCTTTACGCAAAACTATGAAGGGCTACACGATTAATTAAATCGAGGGTACTCTGGCGTGGACCCTAACATACAATATCTAACAGGTTGGCTTATTCTATACTTATTTTTCCTGGCTGGACGGTAAGAGTGCTTTTATTAATTTTTCCTGGCCGACCGTTCCTCGGGTTCCGAGGTTAGGTACGGCTTTGGCGAGACCCCGGAAAGCTGTTTTCATAACTTTCCGAGTTTTGCTGCAAAACTTCGCTACAATACATACAGACGGACAGACACCGACAAAATTCTATGATTTTCGGACTCTGTGCGTGCCGAAACGTAAAGATCCTTTCAAAACCAGAGATAAAAAATTTGGACGATTACATTACACTCTCATGAATGAGAATGTAAAAATACATCTTGAAACCAGTTTGATTCAAAAAGTTGATATTGCTTAACTTAGAAACTTGTCAGTTTCAAAATTTTAAAGATGTATGTATCAACAACGTTTAGTTTTTGTACTCTAAAGGTCTTTTTCCAATTTCAAAGCCTCGACATTTAAAGTTTTCCATCTTGAAGGAGTTTTAGTCTCCAATATTTTAATTTTGAATTTTTCAATTTAAAATTTTTCAGATACAATATTTCGTTCTTTTAGAAATGAAACTTATGACAACTAATTTGATTACACGAATTTAGAAAAAAGTTTTAAAATATCAGAGATTAAAAAACTTTTTAATTTTGAAACGAAAAATTCGATTTTATTCAATTTCGACTGACTTAAAATGTTGGTGTTTAATTTCGAACATTTGCAACTTGAAACCAGTTTTATTTAAAAGTATGATACTGTTGAACGTAAAAACTGGACAATTTCCAAAATTTAAGGATTATTTCATCTACAACTTTCATTTTTGAACAGTATTTTAATTTTGAATCTGTTAATTTTAAATTATCCAAATTAAAAATTTTGGGTTAGCGAAATTACACTGATCAGCCGTTTGCTTTTTCAGAAAATCATAAATAAATATCTAATAAATTTCAAACCATTTTGGGAATCAATACCGCTTTTATTAAATATATCTATAGCAATTACTTTTACTCATATCAGAAAAGTACTGTTTTTCATCAGCAGATTTTTAATACAAAAGCCTATTAAAAAAGATTAATGATGAAATAATTTCATCGTATATTTGAAAGTTACATTTTATAGTCGAGCCAAATCGAACGATTGTTTTAACTTGCTTGAAAATTCGCCAAATGCTGTAATTTTATGCGTATATTATCATCAGTACTTGCCACATTAGTGATTCATCATCGATAAGAGATCACAATTACTGTGAACCTATAAAAGTCCTATAAAAAATAAGCACAGGCCAAAGATGAAGGGAAAACATACAAATTGGAAATTTAATTATTTTTTCCATTACACGTCGTTATTTGAAAACATCTCATAAAATTGACCAGCACCTTGGAAAAATTTTAATTTTAACTAATTTTTAAATTAATGAATTTTTCTGTGTAATTTAGATCATTTAACCGCAAATTCTAATTTAAAAAACGTATGTATTGCAAACAAAAATGAAACATGTTTTTTTTTTAATTGCAAAATTAACGTCAAAGCTATTTGAATTTGCACTTTTAAATCATGCGGGAAATCACGGAGCCAATGAATGTGTATTCCTTGCACATGCGCACGAAGTTTAAGATCTCTGCCGGCTGTTACCACCATGTTACTAGTCTGGTAGGTAACGGATACAAAAAAGCCTCCCTAGTAAACTACGGCTATTATCCCGTTACCCGCTAGGAAACCAACATACAAGTCACAAATCCTCTCATAATATGTGATCACTTAAGAACTTTTCATGGTAGTAACAGGTTAGCTGGGCACTGTGACATTCACAAAAAAATGTTGTTGTCTCTGGCCTTTTCTACTTTGTCTCGTAAAGTCAATACAGCTTTTGAGCAGATACCTGGAGAACCATCCACGGATTGGGACCACTGCCTAATGGTTCGTGAATGAGGTAGGCAATTATAAACGTTGCTCTTACATAATGGTAGGCCTTGGGAGAGTAAAAGTGTAACGAAGTCGCAAAAGATTTCAAACATGTTTTGAATGGACGCTCCTTCATTTTCGTGAACATTCGCCTTAGAATTGCTTTCATCACAGGTGACACCAAATTCTGAAATATAGCGTACCAAGATTCAAATGCACTTTATCTCAAGCTGAAAAATTCACGTTCAAATACAAGAGAATCTTTCAAATGAAAATAATATCTTTCCAATTTGTAAAATATCTTGATTTCATTATATTATAGTAAATAAATGTAACACATGAGCAATTTCATGGGAACAATTGACGAATGAATGACTTCTTTTCGACGAGCCAGCAAACGTTTAAATGTGTATTCCATTAAACATATGTAAGGCTAAGAAGTAAATATATGAGTAAGAAGCATTTTACGTTGTGCATACTATTAATGAAAAAAATCGAAGATTGTACAAAATTGTATTAAATATATATATATATATATATATATATAATTGGAACAATCTCTTACTGAAAGATATTTATTGATAAATTTCAATAAGAGTTACAAGAAATGTATGTAGAGGAACCATTTTCAAACACATGAAGTACATACTTTTTTTCGGTGCACGCAAATGGACCACTTTAATTACAATAGTGTACAAAGGTACATGAGTACTCCTGTCAAAAATTGCATTGCAAGAACGAGAACGTTTTCGAAGAGGATAGATAGTTCCCATACTCATAGGCTTTCGCCGCCGCTTGCGCAACTGTCCGTCAGAAGTTTGTGAAACAATTTATTTAACACTTACATTAATGTAAGAATATACATTTTTTTTGTTAAAAAGGTTTTCCTCGTTTCTTTGATTGCCCATTTTACACAAAAAAGTATAATTTACCGTCTTCCTTTCTGAAAACCCCAATAATTCATAATTATTGGCTTAAATAACTAAACAACAATTAGCGCACAGCGATTTTTGTTTAACTTTTCATTGCACACTTTCAGCTGTGCAATGCAAAAGGATTCATCAAAATCGGTGGAAAGCCGCCGGGTTGAAAGAATTTTCATTTTTAACGTCTAACGTGAGTCAAGTGTCACGTATGTCAATTCTGAATTCAAGAAAATGTTCCGAGAGAGTTAAGTAACGTTATATAGTAAATTTATTTTCAAGGAAAAGCGGTTAGTGTCTATACCTATTTTATAATTTATATAATGTCTGTTCATCAGATCGTAACTTGTCGCTCATATGTGAGATTCTGGACGCATATGGAACAGGTTCCAATGTTGGATGAGGAGGTATTCCTAGTCTGTCGCTCCACACGTGTTCTGCTCCTACTGTGAGACCCTGCCTGACGCTGGCTTAGATACATTGGCGAAAAAATCTTTTATATTGCATTTATTTATCAGAATTTCGTACCTGGAAAACTTGGAAAACCTGGAATTGTCAAGGAATTTGTATATGCTTGGAAAGACCTGGAAATGTCAGGGATTTTTTTTTTTAAGTCAGGGAATTTTTTCGAGAACGTGCTTAACTTTTTTTTTAAATTGCAATATAAAATTGAATAACAATAATTCTTTATTTGTGTAAGTAGCTTTATATTACTGCGCATTTAACTTAATATTTAACTATGCCAGTCAATTATTCCATCATTTTAGTTGAAAATACATCTCTTTGGTTGAACATAAAATTTGTTAATTAAAAATTTAACTATTCAATTTTTGGTTGACAATTTATCTTTTTTAGTTGAAGATTCGTCTTTTTGGTGGAAATTAATCTTCTTGGTTGAAAATTCATTTTTTTGTTGCCGGAAAATTCAACTATTCCAGTTGAAGATTCATCGCTTTAGATGAAAATTCATCTTTTTCGTTTAAAATTCAACTATTTCAGTTGAAGATTCACCGTTTTAGTTGAAAATTCATCAGTTTGGTTAAAATTAATTTTGTTAATTGAAAATTTATCTATGCCATTTTCGGTTAAAAATTTATCTTTTTTAGTTGAAAACTCAACTATTTGGTTGAAAATTTGTCTTTTTTAGTTGAGAATTCACATATTTGGTTGAAAATCGTATTTTTTTGGTAGAAAATTAATCTTCTTGACTACTTTAAAAAAATTGTTTAGTATCTTGTAATATTTTTGCGAAACTAAACGTGTCCAAGAACTTCTGTAATTTCAATTAATTTGTTTTAATCCAAAAATACTCAATTAAACTGCACCCGTAATGGTCCAGTAATATTAATTAATAATTATTCACAGCACAAATTATTATTTTATAATTATACACAGAGGTTACGTTTTATAGGCCGTACTGGCCGGAAACGTTAAGCGCTATTTCTATTCGTCCGGCCGGCCGTACAAATATTCTCAGCCATTGAAAGGAATGAATTTTCAAGATTGCAAAATTCAACCATTTAAGATTCTGATTTATTTCAGGTTTTGGAAATTGTACAGTTTCAAATTAGGTGCGTTTTAAAATTGAACAAATTTAAATTTAAACATTAAAATTGTACAATTTTCAATTGAAATCGTTCATAGTTAATCATTTTAAATTGAAGACTGAAAATTTAATATTTTCTGTTTGATGTGCATTTTATGAATTTTACAAATGTTTTAAATTAGTAGCGTTTGAAGGCGAATCCTTCAAAATCATAAACTTTTTATCTCAAATTGGGAAGGGGGGGAACTGTTATCGATAGCGTTGCTTCGAATTTAAATCGTTCGAAATTGTGAAAATAAAAAATTAAAGCCTTTTAATTCTTAAACGATTATAAATTTACTATATTCAAAATCGAATACAATATACTTATTATTCTGCCGTCTTGATGAAGAAACTGTACAACTGCATTTTAGCCGAACAGAGATATTCAATAAAAACGCGTTTGCATCTGTACCTCTTAACGTATGAGAGTTTTTGAAAAAAAGTACTGTTCTCGGGTAAATCGGGGATGCTCTATTCATTAAAACAAAAATGGTGAATTCCAATTATTTATGTGCAAAACTGTAGATATGCTAGATATTAATGCACAAAGCCGCCGAGAATCCTTACTAATAAATGCATCTGCGCAGATGTGCTGCCGAATACAGGAATCACCCTCAATAAAAGTAATTAATTTGATATTTTGATCATTAAAATCATTGTGTGAGCACAAAATAAAACAAAAGAGTGTACAGACATAATATATATATAAAAAATATAAATATATATTATATATATATATTATATTTCTAAAAGATTGAGATTAAATTTCTAATTCTTGAAAATATAAAAATTTACTTTTAAAATTAAATTTATGTTTACAAAATTATTCTAAATTTAGATTATGTCTTCAATTTTTCGTTCAATTTTTTTATTTTAAACTAAATATTGTTCAATACTGTTCCAATTGAATTAAAACTTTAACTGCATATTTACAATTTATTTTTTACCATAGAACTTTTGTCCATACTTCATCTCAAAATTTAATATCAAGTTGGTTAAAATATCTTTTATGTTCTTATCTTTTTTTTTATACTTCCGAAAGGGTCATTCAAGAATATTGAGTTGATATTTCGCCTAGGACTACCCTTTGTAACCCAGTTAAAAGTCCTGAAAGTATTTTTGGCTCAGAATAATAAAAACAAAGTTATTAACATTTTTTACGGTTTGAAGAAAAATGTTAATCTCGAAAAAGATCGATCTGAGTAAACAATGTATTGCGTAAGAGTTGTAAATCTAATCAAAATACATATTTCTTGTGTGAACACTTTTTCCCTAAAACTAATATTTTTCAAGAACAATGAAAAAAATTAATGTTAAGATTTTTCTTTTGAAAATGTTTTAAGTTTTTGTGAAATATTAATTAATTTTAAACGGCGGCTCTTGAAAATTTAAGAGAAATGAGTTGACACATGTTCTGGAGGGCGAGAAATATGTGGTCCACACCCCCTCCCCACTCTTTCGCCGAACCCCTTTTCCAGAGGCCCAAAAAGAACCACGCGTCCTACTCCTAGAAGGGTGGGAGGTGATTTAAAATGTCCAACACTAAGACGCATGGTTTTTTTATCCCTGAAAAAAGGGCCCGCCACGGCGTGAGTTGGGGAGCCGATGTGCCGCCCCGCCATGTTTTTAGTGACTAGTATCGGAAGAGTTGACATTTTTTGTGAAAAAAAAATATATAAGTGCATTTTCTACCTTTTTCACGCAAAATATTAATTAAAAAAAAAAAGTATAAACAAATAAAATATGTGCCTTAATGAGATCCACAACTTTTATCTGCAACATTTTTACCTCAGGTTAATATTTTTCAAAGTTTAAAAAAAACTAGTTTTTGAACACAAATTGTTAATAACTTTATTTCTTGATGGTTGATTCTGAACCAATCTATTTAGATTATTACATTTTCCAAATAGGAAAATAAATAATCCAAAAATTTTAATGTATTTCTAACATTGCTAACATTTAATGCATTCTTCTTTCAAAATTTTTAAATAAATAGATTTCTTTCAAAAAGTTGAGGTAAAATTATTTAGACTCAATTAAAAGAATTTTGAAAATATTTATAAGCACACCCTGCAGATTGGAACGAATCATAAGTTTAGTGTCTCTATATTTTATCATGAATAATTTTATGCAAAATGAGCATGAAAAGGATTCACAATCAAAAAAACAGAATTTCGAAGTACCTCACTTTTCAGCTCATTAGAGACAAAAATAAACAAATGAAAGAAGAGGCAGAAAAGTAGAAAAAAAAGTCAACCAAAACCAACCTCTCACTTTTTCCTTTCTCCGCCCTTTTTATACTACCAGGGAACCAACATGTTTCGGGGCCAATTTAGACCCCCTCATCAGGGATCATTTACAGGAAAACTACAAGGTCTAATTGAAAAATTCTTATGCAAGTTAAATAATCAAAACATAATACCTGCAATTAAAAAGAGACATATACATACACAAATACACAGAAAAATACATACAGATACATATGTATACTTTTCCTTTTAAAGATTACTATATCTTATTTTGTATTCATTAGTGAAAAAAAGAAAAGTGAAATCATTAATTTCGCGTGTATGGATATATACATGTCTTATAGTCCAATCTGTTTCACACGGTACATCACGACACCACTGTTGAAAATCACAAACACAGTCTCGGAAAATTGAGGAAATTTGACTTAGATATATATTGAAAATGAAAAACCTTTTTTATAAAATGAAAAACTTACTATCAAAATTACGTAGTGAAGTATTCAAAGTCACGAGGCCAACTAACTTTCCTTTCTGAAACGAAATCTCTCAAAGCATAGCCAGATTTTTTAAATAGTTCCATCCCACTTTTTAGAGAGAGAGAGAGAGAGAAGACCCTTTTTTCTCATAGCCCTCCACTTGCCAGGAAAAGTGACACCATTTTTAAGGAAACCCATCGAAATAACCCAAACATCGTAAAACGCAGACGTTACAAGAATTCTTACAGATCTAAAGGAAGACCCAAACTATAAGAAATCGTTCAAAAATCACTATCAATTTTGCAGAAATGAACATAAAAAACAAGATATAAAAAATAATCTGAATATGAAAAGACATAATTAAAAAAAATTTTAAAACAAACTCAGCATAACATTATTATAAAAGTACTCATTGGTATATAGAAGCAATTATGCACATATTTTATATATGCCATCTTCCTCAGACTATATTTGGTTATATAGGCAATGAGGGTATACAATTTATTTTTGATAAGCATCTGGGTGATTTTTTAAATTAAAAAATTATGTATATCCTATATGGCAACCTTATTTTTAGATAAGTACCAGGATGACATTTTAAATAATATGTACATCCCATTAGCAACCTTTAATTATGAACTGTAGGGTATCTGTAGGGTATTATACCAAGGGACAGAAGCGAAGCTTTCAGAAAGCACGTTCAGCTTTGCTTCCTGCTTTGGGAATCGAACCCGCGCCAGCGTGGCTGCTAAGGCTGCAGTATTGAAACATTGGACAATCACTATACCATCTGAGCCACGATGACTCCCTGAGACAAAAGTTGTTAACCCCAAAAAGATCTACATATTTGTTGTTAATCATTTTTCGATAGGACGTGTAGTTCTTGTTTTAACTGCAAATTATAACATTAAAAATAAGAAATTAGTTTTTTGAAAACGACACAGAATAGGACAAAAAATGAAGAGATCCGCCAATTTACTCTAGAACGAGGGTTTTGGGTTTTACTCGTGAGACGTAACTTTGTAAATAACAAATTAAATTTTTGCAAAAACGACAGAGGATGCACTACAATTTTTAATAACAACATTTTTCGACTAAGTTAGATCTAGAAATTGGCTTTCGACCATTTTTTGATAGGACGCGCACTTTTTTGTAAATTATAAAAACAAGACAATGAATATACATCTGTTTCAACACTGAGAAAAAAGATTAGTTGGGTCAACTAATATAATTATTGGAACAAATATTTTAGTTAGTAAATAATGGTACTGCTATTTAGTTAATCGTGAGAACTATTTTTGTTAGTTAAGGTACAAGTAGTTGCCGTTACTATCTAATTGGGTAGACTAACTATTTTAGTTTATTAAAACGACTGTCTGCAGGTAGTTGAACTAACTATTATAGTTAGTCATGTCCACTAACAAATTTGTAGGTATAACTATTTTCTTTTTGTTACAGGGACTAATTAGAATATATATCACTATACTATCAAAATCTGAATTGAAAAGATCCCAGTGGGCACGCGGGAATCTTTTTTTTTTTTTTTCTTTTTCTGACATTTTCGGGGCGCTGATGTCAGTTCAGCTGATAAGATGTTTGAAAAAATGTGTCCATATGCCCAATGGGATCTTTCTAATTGCAGATACACTTTGTAGGCTAGGATTTCCAGTCAAACTCGTTTGATCTTATAATTTCTTATACATACCTACGAATGCTTCGATATTACTCCGAAGCTTAAACTTTGCAACACTTCTGATACTTCCATCATTGATATACAAAAAAATAAGCTGCAATCTAATCATTGTCAATCGTACCAACCAAGGTATCGAATAAAATAGTTACGCATCCTACTTTAATTATTTAGAGAAATCAGTAGTACAGATGACTAATTTATTAGTAACTCTGACTACTAAAACGTTACTAACTTAAACTAGTCACGAGTACTTCAAACGACTTCCTAAACCGACTACATGCTTAGTCGGTGTTTCTAACTGAACACTTGTAAGAATCAATGAATGCTTTACTAATAAAAAAGTATCATCCCCAAATATTCATTTTTCAAAGTGAATTTCAATGCATTATGAACTGTAATAATATACATTTATAAAAGATGAAATTGGAAAATGAAATTTGTACTTTATTTTGCAACATCTTAATAAGCATCACTGGAACAAGGTACATAAACTAATATAATATCATCTTTGATGTAATAGAGTTGAACGTGATATTAAAAATTTCGCGTTTTGTACCAATTTCAATCGAATGCGAAGCACGACATACGTGATGAGAATGTGTTCGTTAAAGGTGAAGGAGCTTTAACAAATGTGGATTCACAATCACCAAATCGCAGTTGTCGGTGGGTTGACCTTCAATTTTAAAATGTCTATGTACAACTATGTGAAAAGTGCAAAAACCGAGCGCGTAGCGCGTGATGAGAATGAACAATTCTGTTCATTAAAATTTTATTTCAACTTGTGTCGTTTTTCCAAAAAGATTTTTTTTTTTAATTTTAGTTTTAACGATAAAAAAAAACCAAGCGTCTTATGAAAAAATTATTTATAGGAAATTTATAGATAGTTTTTGGGTCAAAAACTGTTGGCAATTCATTTCTTTTCGTAAGTTGTGTCGTTTCCTCAAAAATTTTAATTTTTTTATTTTCAATATTATTTTTTATGATTCAAACAAAAACTACCTGTTTTGTCAAAAAATAATTAACAATGGGTTTGTGGATTTTTTTGTTGTCCTTTCCTTTCAGGCCTTAAAACAATGTGCCAAGGGCAACTAAAGCGGATAATTCCTTCGAAAGTTACCATGCCTACAGACTACAACGAAAACGGCGACGACGTCAGACAGACCCCAAAGTAAAATCCATTTTTTCTCAATTAGTGAGGCCAAAAAACGTCGAGATTTGGCGAAATCGGCGAAACTCAATTCCCACATAAAACCAATACGTTCTCATAGAGATGAGAATGTCGAAAAGACTAATTCTAAGGTTAAGTTTGCAATTTTTCTCAATACCTAAATTGATCTAGGAATTTAGAGAAATTTCCTGAAAGTGTTCTAAATCCCTGAATAAACCTGAACTCACGCAATTTAGCAGATTCCCTAGAATTTTAACCAAAACCCTGATTTTGCAAAATCCCTGCGATATATGCATACAAATAATAAACCAACCCACCCACCAACACATATGCATACATACATACATACATATATAATTAAAAACTAAAGGTTAACAACCACTGCAGGGTCCCACTGGGAGCAACTGTCATCTAAAAAATGACATCCAGCTGACGGGGGCCCACACAATCGGTGTGTACCCGGCTGATCAAATACCGAAAACTTGGACACGTCCTGCTGCTATCATTATCAACACAGATGACCATACAAAACCTGGCTCACATTGGGTCACCATCTTCGTCGGCAGCACAGGCAGAGGAATATATTTTGACATTTACGGTTTACCACCTCACATTCCTCAACATCATCATCGTTTACAAGGAAACTGTACCCTCTTCAGGTGAAACACAAAACTACTCCAGAGTGCCTCTTCGAACGTGTGTGGTCAGTTTTTCATTATGTGTCTGCATTATGCGTGTAGTAGGTATTCTTTGCGCGAGTTTAATGCACTTTTTATCGATGATCTCGTGAAGAATGATCAAATTGTGGTACGATTTTATAACAAACTTTTGGCTAAACATAAACTGACTTATAAAATAAAAGTATCAGGAAGTGAAAATGGTGGCAGAGGTTTTAGTCACTGTGCCTGCTCACTGCATAGCTTCAAATAAATAATATCGATTGACAATTCTTCGTCACTAAACATCACCACTTACGTAATTTGAAGACGATTAGAAAGAAAAACGATCACTTTCTATCTATAAATGGTCAAACTATGCATTTGTTCATCAAATTTGTTTATAATATGAACAAATAATATCGATTTACAATTCTTCATCACTAAACATCACGACCTATGTAATTTGAAGACGATTAGAAAAAAAAATGATCACTTACTATCTATAAATGGTAAAACTATGCATTTGTTTATAAGATTTGTTTATAACATGAACAAATAATATCGCTCGACAAGTCTTCATCACTAAAAATCACCACTTATGTAAATTGAAGACGATTAGAAAGAAAAACTATCACTTTCTACCTATAAATGGTCAAACTATGCATTTGTTCATAAAATTTGTTTATAACAAACACAAATAATATCAATTGACAATTTTTCGTCACTAAGCATCACCACTTATGTAATTTGAAGACGATTACAAAGAAAAACTATTACTTTCTGTCTATAGATGTCCAAACTATGCATTTGCTTATAAAATTTGTTTATAAAATAAATAAATAATATCGAATGACCAATCTCAATCACTAAATATTACCACTTATATAGGTTTGAGGTACTAAGGAAGAAAAGCGATTACTTTCTGCCAATAAACGCCTAAACTACGCATTTGTTCACATAATTTGTTTATAAAATAAACTAATTATACCATACAAGGAATTTTCATGTTCAAACGTGATCTTCTTGATGAAATCAAGCAATTTCAACTTACAAATACACTTTGCAAGCAAAATTTCGAATATATTGACATTTTGGTAATATAATTTGTTTATAACAATAAGATTCAATATACTGTGAATTATTTATATTCTTTGGATACTTCGTCATTTATTTTCGTCGGGAATGTGATAATTGAAAATATTTATTTGCAGATAAAAAATAATAATTAAAAAATGTCTCGCTTTCGCTCGTTATTTATTTATATAAAAAATAGAAAATGACAAAATTAAAAAATCGAATCCATAGACGCCCTTGTGCAACTATCGCTGATCACTTTTAAGCAAAAAAATTGAAAATCAGTTGAGAATTGTAGGCTGTAGGTGATTTTGAATAGTAAATTCCCGATTCAGCCCACTGTGCTGCAGTGCAGAGCCTGTACGACGAATTCTGACACCAGATATATTTCAGTTGTATATAATAAGCATTCAATAGAAAGGCAATTCATCGATGCACATGTGTACGTATCTCTTTTTATTTTCACTTTTTTTTCATTGAAGTAAAGTAAAAAATGTTAAACTTGGAAAATGAAAATGGAGAGTGACTAATCTTTCAGCTTAGATATTTTGTTATCTAATTACTTGAAAGGTCGATACTTGAATGTTCGATACTTAAAAAATATATTTATTTTTTAATGATAGATATGAGATGTTCCTTTTCTGTGTGATTATAAAAAAATAATTCGTCGAAGCACATGCGCTCAAGGCTCCTTTCTGTTTTCAGAAGATTAGAGATTCCTTTGTGCGTAATGTTGGCCCTTAAATTGGGATTTTTCAACTATCACTTGGGATGCCAACTTTAAGAGCCCTGGAAATCGAGCGTAAATCGCAAAAATGGGATTCAGGGCCAAACGGTGAAGCCATTTTGTCTGATTTTTTGTATACGGACTCTGAAGCAAAAATTAAAATAAATAAATTGTCGTCGACAGCATCGTTGTTGTAATGTGTTCTACTATTTAGCGAAGCAGGGAACAGGTAAGGAAGTTATATTTCTCGGGTTTTCCTTTGCGCACTCCAAGCGAGAAAAGGAAAAACTACTGATGTATTTAGGGGCGAACACACCGTAGACGAAAAGTAGGGGCCTCTACCCAAATGAGTGGATGAATTCCCAAAAGGTTGGGTGGGTGTAGGTGGTTGGGGGTGGATAATATTATTAAATGCAGACTGTGAAATTAAACTGTAAAGAATATAATGTCTTATAGTCAAATCGCTCCCGAATTCATGCATGCCATATTCACGCCGACTCAGTGTAACTGTACAATTTTCGGTAGCTTACTCCGAAAGTAGTACCTTCTTACATTAAATGACAATATACAAGCTCTCTGTATAAAAAGGCAGATTATACAAACATGCAAGATATCAATAATCTGTTGAGACGTGGTTACAGCTGAAATTTTACCGCGATTTCGCTGGGAGCGGGTGCAATTTTTAAGATTAACACCTGCTCCCGGCGAAATCCTGCGGTTGTCCTTATGACAAACTTTTATATATATTTTTTAAATAGGTTAAACAACCACCGCAGAGTCGCACTGGGAGCAGCTGCCATCTATGAAAATGACACTGGCTCCCAGTAGAACCGCGGTAAATCACACCTATGGCCACGTCTCAAGACCGTGCGAGATACTATAAGTACTTGATTTTCGTGCCCCAGAGGTTCATTGCGTGACTGAGAAATTGAACCACGCTTGGGCAGATCTTGTACGTCCGGAGAATCTCAAGTAAGTAATCAAGGAAAGGCTTGTTTGTTTATAATCAATGTATGTAATGAGCAGGCTGCGTCGATGTTTACGAGAGTTACGACTATGATTGAGACTACTGCTGTTTATACCATAGTTTGGGTGATCCCGATCTTTTCGTCATCAGCCACGGACTAAGTGAAGTGCCTGATGATTTGAATATGTTAGGAATTAAATACGATTTCTTGCGACGATGTTGTATTAGGCACAAAAAGTAGATGTATGGTGTATTTTAGAGTTCGTCCTTTACCGCTGTTGTCCTTACGCAGCAGCCAAGAGCGTTGGAGCCCGAAAAAATCCTTACTACATTTTCGTGATTTTGTAAACAAATACGCAGTTTGAAAATTTATGAGATGGAAAACTGGATAAGGATAATTTTGTCTTCCTCCCTCCCACACAGAAAGAAAGTTTTCGTAATGTTTTCACACCTTCAATGTACAGATCTTGAGGAACACATGGTTTTGTACGTTTATCAAAATTTTATTCTGTAAATCCTGTAAACTTACTTCTTTGTTCCTTATCCAGTTGTCATTCTCATTTCTTAATTAGAGAAGTTGTTTTGTGATAAAGGTGTGAGTGTATAAAAATAATTTGTTTTTAATTTTGGGGACATTTAAATTGTTGATTAAACAAACAAAAAAATGTGAACGTTAGCAGTTAGAGATATTATTAGAGAAAAAATTCAGTTCTTGTAAATTTTCATTCTAAATGAGAAGGCATTAGTTTTATGTAAAATTTGACTTCATCGGTTTTCATCAAATCCCCTCGTTTTGAGATCCGTAAGTCAGAAAAAAACGATTTTTGCAAAGGAGTCTGTCGTCTGTAGTAGTATGTAGGCACGATAACTTTAAAAATAATAATCAGAGTGGATTGAGCTTTGGCACACTTTTCTGGGACATAAAAAGAAAGGAGGAATTCGTTAACCATCCTTTTGTGACCAACGGTTATGGTTTTATGCATCACAAATGCTTTTTAAAAAATTAAAAATTCATTTTTCTAGCCAAACTATGCGAGATATGAAAAAAAAAAATTAAGAGGTGGAATTATTCATCTCAGAAAGATATACAAATTCAATTGATATCATTTTTTGATAAAATGCACAATTTTTGTTTTAATCGTGAAAAATGTTATTTAAAAAAACATTCCATTTTCCAGTCAAACTAGGCGAGATACGAAAAAAATATTAAGAGGCAGCATTGTTTATCTCAAAATGATCTACAAATTTGCTTGAGACTATTTTTTTACAAGACGCATAGTTTTTGTTTCAATCGTGAAAAATGTTATAAAAGATTAAAAATTCCATCAACAAAACAGGATTTATCCAAATATTTATATATTAAATATTTCGTACACTGCTTTGTAAGTATTACACTGTACATTAAACTGAGAGTGAATCGCGAGGTTCATTTTCGAGTAACCAATCCCGCGCTTCCTATAGACACGCTCAAACTTGCCACCGAACCGCGTAATGAAGGCCTTCTCATACTTCGCTTGCCGGCATTGGCAGGCAGCCTTTCACTCTTATGGATTTTTTGCAGCAAGCTGCCTGTCACTGCGGACAATCAGATGTATGAAAAGGCCATGAGAATGTGCCCGCGCAGTGAGCAGATTTGTATCATAATATATTTATTTTATTTTTAAATACCTGTACGTTCTTAGTGACGTGTCTCTGACTTTGTTACGTTCTTCTAACAGTCTTTTTATTGATTCCTGAAGATCAGTCGTCCTCTGGCACAAAGCTGCTTTCCACCTTGCAAGTTCTTCCACCATTAAGCTGTAAATTTTACGCACTTTAATTCAAATCCCTCACAGGGGCCGCACCTTATATTTTCCTGAGTAGAATTTTTTGGGCCCCCTCTCATCGCCGGAACAAAAAAGCGACGTTACGGGTGATGACTTGGTTGAGACCCAACTCACTTTTATAATGGGTATAAAAAAATACAGTAAACTTCCGTATATTTTAAATACCGCATATTTTAAAGTTCACTTAATTTAAACCCTCTACACGCACTTGTTTTAAAATGAGCAGTTTCCTTATCTCCCACCACGGTTCCTGTACACTTTACTCCGCGTCAGTGGATGACACATAAAAAAAAGAGGCCCGAAGAGCGCCCTCGTAGGTTTAAATTGAATATTTTTTCACGACGTCATTGGTACTCTCACCTCAAATTTCGTATAGTTGATTGTACAGTCCAAACTCCGGGCATTGCCGCATTTGGGGCTGTAGGAGAGTATAATTCCAAGAAGCCATAAACCCCCACTCTAAGCGCGGTCACGCTCGAATGCGTGGAGAATATTCTGAAATTATAATATTTTGAAATATTTTAAAATCTTCTACTTAAAATCATTTTTTAACCATTTCCAAAACTTTTAAACCTTCTAAATATCTTTTAAAATTCTTCCAAAATGTTTCTTGAAGTTCTGAAAAATTTAAAAACTTGCCTTCAACTCTTCCAGATTCTGTTTTAACAATTTTGAAAATCTTTTAAAATGTTGAAATATATTTTTTTATTATTATCTTAAAATTAATTTTTCAAACTAAAAAATCAGCTTTAATTATCTCATGAATTATGAGAAATATTTTTTTTAATCCTGAAATATATTTAGAATTTTTTTTCAAATTTTTGATAAAATTTTGCCGTCTTTCTAATGGAACGATTTTGCTTGAAAATCTTTCCCATTCTTTTTCGAAATTTTAGAAAATAGTTTAAAATCTTTCGAAATCTCTGTCAATTTTGTCTTAAAATTCATTTTCAAAATAATTAATCAATTTAACTTTGTCCAGGAATTTAAAAAGAGTTTTTTATTTTCTTGAAGCCTTTTAAATTTATTAAAAAGCTTCAAAATATTGTTCCAAATCTTCAAAAATTTACATTTTGTTTGAAATTTTTTGAAATTTTTTAAAATTTCAAATTCTTTTTTGACCTATTTCCAAAACTTTTAAACCTTCTAAATATTATTTTTAATTATTCGAATTTTTCCAAAAATTTTCTTAAAATTCTAAAAAATTACAAAAAATGCCTTAAAATCTTCCAAAATCTTTCATGACGAAATTTCGAAATTTCGAAATAAACTTACTCGCATTTTTGATAAATTCTTGTAATCTTGCTATTTGAAAGACTTTGCTTGAAAATCTTCGCCATTTATGTTAGAAATGTTAGAAAAAGATTTATAATTTTTTGAAATCTATTTCTCAATTTTCTCTTCAAATTTATTTCTAAAATAAAAAATCAGTTTAGATTTTCCCAGAAATTTTAAGATATTTTTTCCTTATCTTACAAATTCTTTTAATTCCTAAAATGCTTCTTCACTTTTGAAATCTTCATAAATCTAAAAATTACATCTTGTATGTCAAAATGCTGGACGAAATAACAAATAAAGCATCATCCAATCACAAACACGGTTTTTTTTTGGGATGAATGTGAAACTCAATAATTAAATATGATTAACAAAAATGGAAAGTCTTATCGTATAAAGTTAAAGCCTGATGGTATCTAAAAGTTTAATAATTTCTTTCTTCTCACAATTTATATGATCATGTATGTATATGTATATATATATCATGTATGTATTGTTTGTCTTCTTTCACGTTCTAAAGGAGTGCAACGAAAATAAAGAGGGTTTGCGTAATAATTGGAAACAGTTTTTATTTATTACAACTAATGTTTGAAGAAGTCTATTTACACAAGATTTATCATTCTTTTCTCCATTGCAAACATTTCAAACATTTTTACAGTTTTACAAGTGTTGGCAGTGGATTTAAATTTGATCACGTGTTCCACGTCAACTGCCACGCAGTCCACACTCATTGGTGCAGACTTGGACCAATGAGAAGAAAATTTAATGAAAGTATGTTTAGAAAAAAAAAGGAAAGGAAATTCCTTTCCCAAAATGCTCCTCCTTCCTGGAGACGATGATATAAAGTATATATACCACAATAAAGCACCAGAATATTCATTAGTTCTACTGTTAAGCAAACTCTTCAATACTGTAATAAATTTTTTCTTTACTTGGTGAAATGAAGATCATTTGTACTTCGGTCTTCGCTTTAGTGGTCACCTTCAATTTTATTGGTGAATATAATGATAATCAATATCAATTATCTATATAGCTCAGGCTACAGGACCAGCTTTAGAGATTTTGCCGTCATTGTTATAAACCAATCTAATGAATAACATTCGGGATCCTATTCAGCAAAAGTGGTTCCTTTCGGGTGGACAAGAAAGACATTATCATCCTGAGGTTCTACCAAAGATTTAGGATGTCCATGTCAGTCCAATTGATGTCTCAAAGACGTCTCATGTCCTGAAGACGTCTTTAGGACACCAGACACCTTTTGGACATCCATCGGACACACATGGACGTCACTTATATTTTTAGCTTCCCATACGCCCTGATAAGGTTTTTGTATATTTTGAAATCCTTCAATATCACTTATTGCATATCTATCATTTCGCAGTTTTTTAGAATTGAATATTGTCCTTTAAATTCGGGAATAGATGCTTTGGACGCTTTAGGTGTATTATCAATATTTCTCAACATAACATAATCTCCTTCACAATATTCATAAGGTTTCTTACGTCGTTTATCTACAGGATTTTTATTATAAGTCTGAGTCTGTTCTATATTTTCCGTGGCAGTTTTCCTTAAACTTTCTAGATTCCTAAGTTTTCCCGCTTGAATATGGTCCTCTAAACATTCTTCAGTATCATCGGTTGATACTTGTACTCTTTTAATTGGACCAAAATGGTCAACATGTTGTGACGTTTCGCGCTGTATTGTTATCATAGTTAATACTATTTTCTCAAATATTGTGATGATATTTTTTTTGAAACTCTAGCTTGGCAAAATGTTTAAAGTTTTATTTGGTTTCCCGAAGGTGGAATTCTCAAATCCCTCCGTCTTCAATATGCTTAAGTTTCAAAATAAAACGAACCTAGTTTTCACAAAGTCCTCTAACATTAATTTAGCAGCTTCATCGATACGATGGATCTGTGCAGGTTTCGAGCATAACAGTTTTGCGACTTCTTACCGCATTGGCTGTCGCAAATCGGTCTTGCCGCATTTTCCATGCCCCTTGTTTATTGTACATTTAAATTCCACGCAATCTTCAAAACTCTCATTGTCAATCTGACATCGTAGAGTGCTTCCGCAATCACAATACCCTGAATAAGAAGAAATTCTGCTATATTCTATAATAATGTAAACGTTGCATCCCTAATCTCACGCGCCCTACTGTAGGTTCCAATAATATCGATCATAAATATGGAACAAAAGTTTCATTAGGTCAGTGAAAAAATCTCGAAAAAATCTTGAAAAAAATCTTCAACGCTTCTACAAAAATTCTCCATTTATTGTTCGTCATAATACTCTAACAAGAAATTATTTACAGGCGCCCGTCTCCGATTTAATTGGTTCTTATATATCTAAAATTTAATACTCGAAACCTGAACAATTTTTAATTTGAGTTTAAGAGCATTGAAGAGCGTGGTTCAAATTTATATTATCAAAATATTAGTTATAGTAAGAACGAAATGACAAATCTTGGAAAGAAAAATTCAATTATACTTATAAGTATAACAATTTAATTATTAGTGATGGAATTTGTAAAAAAGAAAATATTTTTGATTATGAGAGCGATTTAAAATATATAAAAATTGTTTATTTAACCAATTAAAAATTTTTTCGGACTTTTTTATATTTTCAACGACCCAAATTTATCCAATTTTTATCAATCAAATTCTTTAATGGTAGAACTCACTGAAAAATCATTCAACATTATTTATAAATATAACATTTCTTATAGAATGATTCCCTGGTGGAAATTTTTTTACAACAAACTAAAACAAGTTTTACAGTAATCTACAAATAAATACAACAAATTACCACCAAAATTACAGGAAAGTACAACTTTATTCTATCATTGAGACGAATTTTGTATTTTAATTTATATTGTTGTATTATCTTGTAGTTTTAGTTTCCTAAAAGAATTTTAAAAAAGTACTACTTCAAGAATTTACATTCACAAGAATCTACAGGAATTCACCATTTTTGCAGCCAAAAAGTTGTTCTTTTTCGACCTAGAATGAAAAATATTTCGAACAATGCCAATGAGATAATTTTAACTTAAGGTGTGTACATGATCGCTATGAAAAAAAAGCTTCTATGTTTAAACTTTTAAGGAACGATAGAATATAAAAAGACAATAAATAATCGTTATTAAACAACAAAAAACCTGACGTTCAAAGCTTTTTTTTGAAATATATAACAATCGATTGCACACCATATATGTCATTTTAAATTATGTCATTGTAATTAATTTGCTTTAAATTAACAATTTTCCAATTGAAGAATGTTAAAAGCTTCTATTTTATACGCGTAAATTATTGAGCGTTTGAATAAAAAAATGTTCAACCTTTAATTTTAAGTTTAAAATTCAAAACTATTCCACTTTGAGTGCTTTAATTTGCAGATCATTTTTATAATTTCAAATTGAAAAATTGGCATCTTCAAGAGTTCGAATCTTTTAATTTCAATTACCGTGATCAATTTTTTCTCTATTGTTCATTTTTGTTTGCAGACAAAAAGTTATTCTTTTTCAGCCTAGGATGACAAATATTAAGAACAGTGTAAATACATCATTTTAAATGTTTTAAAGTTAGGTATGTTAAGCTGGCACAACACAATTGAGGTATAGAGATGTAACCTATTTCATAATTTGGGGCTCATTTAGGGCTAATTTGGGCACCTATTCCCAAATTTAGGGCTCTATTATTTTTCAAACAAAAATAGTGTTTGCGCTAGCTTAACGTTAAGCTGGCCGAAAATTGATGTAAAACGTACTAAAAATGATTTTACAGAAAATTCACCTCATACAATAATTTAGGGCTCATTTAGGGCTTTGGTAATATAATAATAAAAAATAAAAAAAGTTTAAACAATTTTTGTTTAAACAATTCTATTAAAAATGGATTAAACATATTTATTTTCTTACCCTGCGTTAAGGCTCATTCAGGGCTCCCCAAATATGATAATTGAACATTAAAAAATAATTGTTTGAACAAATTTTTCTACTGTTCAGATATCATATTCAGAGAGCCCTAAATGAGCCTTAACGTAGGATAATAAAATAAATATGTTTAATTCATTTTTAGTAGGATTGTTTGAACAAAAATTGTTTGAACATTTTTTTATATTTTGATTATTATAATCCCAGGGCCCTACATGAGCCCTAAATTATTGTATGAAATGAATTTTCTGTAAATCATTTTAAGTACGTCTGACAGCAATGTTCGGTCAGCTTAACGTTAAGCTAGCGCGAACACTATTTTTTTCTTTAAATATTAGAGCCCTAAAATTGGGACCACGCGCCCAAGTTAGTCCCTAATGAGCCCTAAATTATGCGAGTGGAAGGAATGGGTTTTATGATTTTCTTCACGTGTTTTTTATAACGTTATGGTGGCACAACACTATACATAACGAAAAAAAAGGGCAAAGGAAGAATCGCGCGACTTTCGGTCGACAATATTTCAGGAGCCTTAAGGCCATGTGACGAGTGGGTCACGTGACCGGCTTCCTACCTTATCGACACTTTTTTTATTTGTAAACTTATAAATTCGATTTCTATTATCAAGAGGCGTTTGGTTGTCTGAATCGGTGATACAAATAGCTAATTTACAAACGCATGACACACGCTACATGCGATTGAAATATTGCATCCCAAGTTCGTCGCAAAGCGCTCAAGTTGAATAGCCAGACAAAAGAATCGATGCCCATCGTTGCAATTGAGCCCTGATCAACCAGTTTATGTCAAGCACTCTAAAGAACCTTTTACAGAATTCTCCTTTCGTGCCAACGCTTCCATCCAACGTTCAACGCTAAGCGTTTAAGAAAAGCACTCAGACAACATAATAAACTGCCAGCGTTGCTGTTTGGCTTTGATTTGCCAGTTTTAATCAAGCAGTCTAAAACACCCTATAAGAAATGCTTATCTCATTCTAACGCTCCGACTTTAACTTCAACGTTAAGCGTAAAATGTATGTATGTACGTAGATCACAGAATCAACCCCCAGCGGTGAGGTTTTAGTAATCATAAATAAATACCACCTGGAGTGGTTGCAGGAGAGCTGGATGAGTTGACTTTGTTGTCTGGATGCTGTTTTAAACGTTTAGCGTTGAAGTTAAAGTGGGACCGTTAGAATGAGATAAGCATTTCTTATAGGGTGTTTTAGACTGCTTGATTAAAACTGGCGAATCAAAGCCAAACAGCAACGCTGGGAGTTTATTATTTTGTCTGAGGGCTTTTATTAAACGCTTAGCGTTGAAGGTAGGATGGAAGCGTTGGCACAAAAGGAGAATTTTTTAAAAGGTGCTTTAGAGTGCTTGACATAAACTGGTTGATCAGTGCCAAATTGCAACAACCAAACACCTCTTGATAATAGAAATCGAATTTCGCGTTTGAAGCTCGATAACATGCAATTATATGAAAGCTTTTCGCATTTCCTAAACGCTTAGCGCATCGCCAGGGCGCTTAGCGCTTATCACTTCCAACGCGATTGCATCGCATTGTTCGTCCATGCAATTTTTTTTCTATATAAACTTACACAAGAGCAATGCAAAGGGTGGAAAAAAAGTATTGTGATATATTCCTTCCAAAGGTAAAAATATGTACCCCAATCTGATTTTTAAATCGTTGTTGCGCCAAAACTGTTCATAATTTGAGTTTTTACCATAAGGATTTTTTGACCAGGAGAGCATCAAATAAAAAATATCAAAAACTTTGAAAATTCCCCCGGGACCTTTTTTACCAAGTATTTGGTGCGGGGTCCTTTCCAAAATTTTCTGTAATTTGTGTTATCCAGAAAGTTTGTTTTTATTTTTAATTTTTTGGTTAAAGTGATGTTATAGTGATGTTTGCAGAAGGAGAAGTCGGCTTGCCTGCGGCTCACCCTTCAGTTTCATCTCCAGCTTTCCTTCAACTCCGTGCCTAAAAAAAACAGTCTTATGCACCTGCCGTAATAAAGTGTTCATCATGTTTCATTGCGTGTGCATCAGCACTTTCAAATCTACAAACAAAGCCCGGTATTGTGAGATTCTCTTATGCGTAACGTGGCAATCGACAATGATTTTTATCATACCATTAAGTCATGTCCCTTTCGGGGTAACGTGACTCACTCGGTATGGAAGGGAGTATTGTGGGAAAGAGGTATAGATTTTCAGATTGATCTAGAAATCCCGTGTTACTTATTTAAATAACAAGTTCGTACCGCTACACTGCTCCGACCCAGTTTGCCGATCAATCTCTCTAGTGATCACCCCAAGTGAAGAGCCTCATAAAGTCATCATCTGAAGCTCCCCACTCGGGCCCATTAGTATCCAAGGTCTTTTGGTTCATTCGCCATTCACCCTACTGACACTCTTTTTATAAACTATTTGTCGTTACAATTTTCTGTTCTGACATACACTGTAAAAAAAATTTCTGGTAATTTTACCACTTTCAGAGTAGGTCCGGTTATTACCTACTCCCAATGTAACGTCTTCACCGACAATAACGAATATCCACTTTTAGTATGGAATTCAACTTTTAGGTTACGTGAGTTTCCAGACAGATTCTCTAAAATTGCAATGCATTATGAACATTATGAATTTATAGGTGATAGCATTCTAACGAAAAATATTCGTGGTTTCATTCAACATGGTAACTTTAGCATCTGAATGAGAAATATAAATGACGGTATATTACGTAATTATAAAAAAAAATTGACATATATACGAATATAAATAAATAAATAAATTTGTTTGAATACATCTTTTAACTATATTTTTGATCAATTTTGTAAATAACTTTTTCCATAATGTATACCGTTCTGAAACACTCTTTGACAAACAATTGTAATTTTACAATTTTTTTTTCTTATTCTCCGCAACTTTGAAACTTTACAATTACTTGTACTTATACTACGTTAAGAGCTGTGCAAGTATGCCGCGTTATCAATTACCAAATTTCAAGACGTGAGATTATGTTATAAAAAGGAATTTTGAACAGTTTATGTACTTTTACCAGCGTCAAAAAATTCACTACTCTGAAAGTAGTTCCATTCATTACCTACTCTGAAAGTCACAGATTCACAAGCAGAAACTGTACTTCTACAACGCCTACTTATAGTGTCAGTCTAAAAGTGGTAAAGTTACAAGATTGGTTGGAACTTCTAACATGCAAGAGGTATTCACCCCATAATCAGAGTAGTAAAATTGCACCAATTTTTTGTTGGGTCACTTGCATCAAAGGAATCTTGTCAAAATCCGCAATGGTTTTTCCTGTAAAAGTAACAAAAAATGCACACGATTGCTATACGCTGGTAGAAAAATATTTTTTAAAACAATGACGGCAGTGAAAAGAACAGGCACCCTCTAAATTTTTTCGAGTGAAAGATGCACTCAATATGAGTGAAAATCCTGTAAATCTAGCTTCAGTGAAAATGTCACTCGAAATGAGTGAAAATCCACTCATTTCAGAGTAATGTTTCACTCTTGAATATGAGTGGATTCCACTTATTTTTAAGCGTGAAATATCACTCTAAAACAAGTGGAAGTTAAGTCATTTAGAACAAAATTTCCACTTGAGCACAAAATACTGCAGATTGAAGAAGCTACTATTTTAGTGAAATCACTCGATTTGAAAAAATTTTTGTACATTGAGAAGTTACTAAATTATTAGAAATTCCCAAAAATATAGAAATTTTGAAAACATTGTATTTCAAAGATTCAAAATGACCGAGAGGCTTTACTGAACAAACGCCCGTTGGAAAATTCTCGAAATTCTATCACTAAAAAAAATTAGAAACAAAAAGACAAACAACGTTTGCTTACCTCGCTCTCCTTATCGATCAACACGTGCAACATATGATGTAAAATCGATAATATCGACCGCGATTAGTTCCTGTAAAACCTTCGACACAACCTCGTCACGCTAAATGGCACCACATATGTATAAAGTGGCAATAAACCTAGACAAACCGAATGAAAAAATCGTTTTTCCATAAGGTGCAATGTAGGGTTAGGCCCTTTTGTTCGCTCGGCACCTTGACTGACTTTGATGAATTAAAAAAAAATGAAAAAATGTTTTAAAAATTTTTTTAGTTTACACCCTCGAAACGGCGTTTGTTTGAGGAGTTCAAAAATGTGTAAGAGTCAGTTTCGAAACATTCTTGGGATAGACCCTTTTGTTCCCCGACCCTTCAGTTTATACAAAGAATGTGAGTAGAGTGAATGATGCCTGAAGCAAAGACCTTGGATACTAATGGGCCCAAGTGGAGAACCACACGTAACAATTTTGTGAGGCCTTCCACGTGGGGTGATCGCTAGAGAGATTGATCAGCAACCTGGGTCGGAGCTGTGTTGCGGAATGAACGTGTTATTCAAATAAATAACACGAGAATTCTAGATCAATCTAAAATATCTATACCTTACACCTATATAGCTATCTACCCTATACCTATACCCATCCACACATTACTACTATCCAACCGAGCAATTCACACCTTCCCCGAAAGGGAAACGGCTTAATGATATAATAATAATAAAAAATGCAGTCGAAATGCTAGTATGAAACATACGAAAACGAGCGCGAAGCGCGAGAACGAACCCGCATGCCCTGGGCGCGGATAAACTATCCTTCTTAATTATTCACGGGAAAACGAGGAATTGCTGATTAGGCGAAACAGCGGAAATGGTTTTCAGTCAATTAACATTCCAAGCAAGTCAACCAGGATTAGCTGGATCAGTTTTTTCCGGATTTGACGTGTCAACACCACAGAGCTGTTTGAATAAGGTTTTCAATGCTTTTTTTCAGTCGAATACGCGCAGCAAAAAAGTTTGTAAAATTTGTTGTTTTTTGTTTTTGTTTTCCATGTTTCACTGTAACATCTGATACATATTGAGGTAATGATAGCCAGGGTTACATAAAATTATAAAGATTCGCACCTGCGAATCATAGCCAACCACGACCATGAAAGTTTTACACTGGGAATCGATTTTTCTACCCTTATTAGATACCATGGCCAAATACTGGGTTGCAGTTCCGATAAGTACTTACCTCCGAGTGATTTGAAACTAGGTATACCCACGTATTTTGACTGGCTGTTTACGAAAATGATAGTGCAAGTACCCGCAAATTTGATTTTCTAGGTCAAAACACAAAAACCGGTGTTTTTTTTCTTCATTTTTTTACTATATTCCGATAAATATTGGTTTGAGAGGAAAAAGTCATAAATAAAAGTTGTAGCCCTCGAAATAATACCACTGTGACTGGACACAGAAATAATTGAGACCACATACCTTCCCTTTTCCAACTTCTCGCAGAGGGCGGGAAGGCACCCTTAGGCTTTTTCAGCGTCACTTGGGGGGGGGGGGATGCACCCATGTGACTGGTCACAGAAACAATGTTGATCAAACTCCTATCCTTTTCCAACGTCACGGGTGGGGTGGGGTGGCACCCCTGTGACTATTCACATAAATAATGTAGTCACGTGAGGCGAAAAGGCACCCCCGTGACTGGTCACGCAAATAATGTAGGTCATCACAGAAAAAAGCTTGAGAGTAGGAAAGAAAGATTTCTGTGCATTTGTAGGCCTAGAAAAAGCACTTGACAAGTTAAATAGAAGTAAACGTTGGAAAGTCCTTAAAGAGTACGGAGTACAAGGGTGGCTCCTACAAGCAATACAGACAATATATGCAGGCAGTAAAGCGATTGTAAGGGCAAATAGGAAACTGAGTGACTGTTTCGATATTGTGCAAGGCGTTAAACAAGGATGCGTTATTTCCTCCTGGCTATTTATTATATTTATGGATAAACGTCTAAGAATGGCCCTCTTTGACGAAGAAGGTGTAGATCTCGAAACAGTGAAGGTGCGTGGATTGGCTTTCGCAGATAAGCTGAAAAATGTTAAGAGAATCTTTACCTAGTTTTATGAACTTATCAAGTTTAGAATCAATCCTAAATGTTGTTTAAATGTTAAATTTACTCAAAATTCTTTTAACTTCAAAAGACAAACTACCATAAAAAGGTATAGAAACAATACGTTTGAAATCTAAAGTATAATCTAGATGTGAATTAATTTGTTGTGGTAAAAGATCTTTAAGTCTTATTATTTTATCATCAATGTGTGTTTGAACAAGCTCCTTTGGATAATTATTAAGTGTCAAAATATTTGTTATAAAATCAATATTAGAGTTGT
Source organism: Andricus grossulariae (assembly GCA_011634705.1). NCBI lineage: Eukaryota > Metazoa > Arthropoda > Insecta > Hymenoptera > Cynipidae > Andricus > Andricus grossulariae. Next base: position 80,130,969 of record JAABKJ010075445.1, on the reverse strand, counting down.
GAAAAGATTCATGTGCTAATTTAAACGATGTGTCGACGAGATTTTTAATTATATCTATTTTATGCTGAATGGGATGGTTAGAAAAAAATTTAATGTATCTGCCTGAATAAGTATCTTTTCTGTACCAATCCGTGATAATAGTGCCATCATTGATTTTGATAACTTTAACATTTAAAAAGGAAATGGAATTGTTAGTTTCTATTTCATGTGTGCATTTAAGCCTCGGATGGAAAGAATTAAATTGGTGTAAAAAATAATCTGATTAATCCTTAGGTAAAATAATAAAAGTATCACCTACATAACGAAAATATGTGTGAATGGTAAAATCTAAATTTTTTAATAACTATTTACTCTAAATCTTGCATAACAAGGTCAGCTAAAATAGGTGATATGGGAGAACCCATAGGAGTCCCATGTACTTGTCGGTGAAAATTATTATTAAATTGAAAAACTGTTTCATTCATCAAAAACTTTATTCCCTTTTCAAATTCAGTCAAAGGTAAACCAGTACAATTTTGCATGTAAATCCATCTACTTAAAATACTGTCCATCACTAAATCAATAGGAATATTAGGTAATAAAAATGATACATCCAATGAAACCATAATATGATCAGGAGGAACTGTTCTTTTAAATATTACGTTTTTAAACTAGAAAGAATTTTTAAATTGACTTTCCGGTGCCAATAAAGCTTCTTTAAGAATATTATTAAATACCTTAGCCATCTTGTGAGTGGGAGTATTAATTTAAGAAACAACAGGTCGTAATGGACAATTTGGTTTGTGAATTTTAGGTCAACCATATATTCTAGGGATGTTAGTGCCATGAATTAATATATCACGACGTAAGATATGTTCACCTAAATAACTACTGATTCGCCATGAGTTCAAGGATTTGAGAGTTTCTTTTTTTAGTTCTTTTTCGGGATTTTCATCTAATTTCTCACATGTTGTGACATCATTTAATAAATTATTCATTTTCTTATTAAACGTTTCCTTTTTAAAAACAACAGTGATGTTACCTTTGTCATTCATGTGTAACTAAAAGTTGTTTATTTGATTTAATAAAACATTGTGTTTTTTTATACTTTGTGCAAAAAACCTATCAGACTGTTAGATTTTATTAATCTGTAAAAAATGTTGTACTGAATTAAGAACTCTGTGCCTAAGCATATCCCTATCATCTACATTTTCAATCAATCTAATATTAGACTCAACATCTTTAACTATATCAAAAACTATATTGCGTTCATGAAAGCTACTATTGGATGGTAAATTTTGAAATTTTTTATTTAATCGTTGTGTGTGTTGAGAAAAATTCTCATTATTACTAAGTTGATTTTCTAAAATTTTACTATAGATACTAAAATATAAAGAATTTCTTAAGTTGATCTTTACATTATTGAAATTCTTAGTTAGAAATTCTAAATGAGTATTTAAATCCTTGATCTCATTATTCAATAAACGACGTTCTAAAGAGTCCAATATAAAGTTAACATGATTTTTGGAACGATTACTAAACAACTGTAAATTTCTTAAATGATGAGATCAAGGATTTAAATACTCATTTAGAATTTCTAACTAAGAATTTCAATAATGTTGAGATTAAGTTAAGAAACTCTTTTTCATCTAATATATATAGTAAAATTTTAGAAAATCAACTTATTAATAATGATAAGTTTTCTCAACACACACAACGATTAAATAAAAAATTTCAAAATTTATTATCCAATAGTAGCTTTCATGAACAATTAAACATTAATAAACACAAAGGTATAATCAATGCAGGTCATATTGATCCTTGGATCGTTAATTTAAGTGATAAAAAAATTCCAGATGAAGTTAATGATGTTTTAAGATTAGGAAATAAATGTAGTTCATCCTTTTTAACTAATAGCCGCAATATAGTTTTTGATATAGTTAAAGATGTTGAGTCTAATATTAGATTGATTGAAAATGTAGATGAGAGGGATATGCTTAGGCACAGAGTTCTTAATTCGGCACAACATTTTTTACAGAATAATAAAATTGCACAGTCTGATAGCTTCTTTGCACAAAATATAAAAAAAAATATTTTATTAAATGAAATAAACAACTTTTAATTACACATGCTAACAAAGGTAACATTACTGTTGTTCTTAATAAAGAAAAATATAATAAGAAAATGCATAATTTATTAAATGATGTCACGACATATGAGAAATTGATAATAGATTTAATAATTTCACGATGATTCATTATGATAAATTTAAAGCTTTTTCGGGTTTCAATCGTGTGAAAAACTACGAAACTTGCCGACGCTTCGTGAACATTGCAGTTCACTTCTTCAGGGCTGACCTGAAACTGAAGTTTCAGTGAAACATACGTATTTCCATTGTCACGATTGAAACAAAAACTATACGTCTTATTGAAAAATGATTCAAATAAAATTTTTAAACCTTTTTGAGGTGAACAATTTTGCTTATTAATGTTCTTTCGTTTCTCTCATAGTTTGGCCGGAAAATAGCATCTTTTTATTTTTTTAAAAGCATTATCATGATTAAAACAAAAAAATATACGTCTCATAAAAAAATATTCAATAGTAAATTTGTGGATATTTTTGAGATGAACAATATTTTCCAAAATTTTTTTCGTATCTCGCATAGTTTTGCTCAAAAATATAATTTTTCATTTTTGATAACATATTTCACGATTTAAACAAAAACTATGCATTTAATCAAAAAAATTGTTCTGAAGTAAATTTGTAGATCTTTTTAAAATGTTACTTTCCCACCTTTTTTTGCCTCTTGCATAGTTTGAGCGGAAAATTGAATTTTTAATTTTTTAAAAAGGTTTTTCGATAGATAAAACTAGAACCGTTGTTTAAAAATGACTGGTTAACGAACTTGATATACCTTTTTAGGCCTTAAAAAAGTGTGTCACGGCAGAATCCAATCGGATCACTCTTTCGAGAGTTCTCGTGCATATACGATGCTACAGACTACAATGCAAAATAAAAAATTTCGTTTAATTTCTGTTGGTAATTTTTACCCCATGTGGGGCAGAAGTACGATTAGACAGTGTTTAGAAAAAAAATAGATGGAATGCATATAAATTTATTATGATTATAATTTGGAACTTTAATGTCTTACATATATGTTAATGCAAAAATCAATGCAAAATCCGTATTATTTTTTCAAATCTATGAAAGAATAGCTTGCAACATTAAATGTAGCACGTCAATTTTAAAAATACTGCATTTATTGCAATTTTGACCATCAAATATTGAAAACCGCCACCAAGTGACCATTAAAAGATCAACAAACAATTCCACGTAAAAGTTGGATTGTATTATAATTAAATACGCACAATACAAAAATGCTTTTCGTTGTAGAGTATTTGTTGCTTTTAAACTTCGCGCCAATCACATATCTACAGAAACAGATGCGCATGTCGTCCCAGATTTCTTGGAGAATCAATATCTTCGACAATTTTGACCACCAAATATTAAAAACCACCACCAAATGACCAACAAACAATTCCAAAAATTATTTTTGCAAAAATATAAAAGAGTAGCTTGCAACCATGAATGTAGCACGTCAATTTTGAAAATACTGTAGTTTTTGCAATTTCGACCACCAAGTGACATTTAAAAGATCAACGCATGATTCCACTAAAAAGTTGGATTTTATTATAATTAAATATGCGCAATACAAAAATGCTTTTCGTTGTAGAGTATTTGTTGCTTTCAAACTTCGTGCCAATCGCATATGCGCAAAAACAGATACGCGTGTTGGCCTAGATTTTTTGGAGAATCCAAAGGGAGTTTTTGCATATCGTTTCATAGCATACGGTAAACGCTACGGTCACGTGACTCTAAAATCGTATTGGCAGATAGCGTAGGTACGTAAGTTGAGTTTTTGCGCCCCGTACAGGCGTACGGTACGTTTCACAAACAAAGCGGAGTCTTTCTTGTGACATGTTTGTTTTTTGTCCGACCGACGTCCGACATAAATCGTCGTTTCAAGCAGATTTCTGAAATGTTGGTCGACCGACGTCCGACATCAACAAATTTGAGGTTAGAAAACTCACGGTAAACTTTACGCTAACGAACGTCAGATGGCGGAAAACGGTAAAGCTCACGCTAACCGCAGAGCATGAGCAGAAACAGCATCACGTGACTTTAGCGTTTACAGTATGCTACGGAACGATATGCACAAACTCCCTAACGTCTTCGACAATTTTGACCACCAAATATTAAAAATCACCACTAAATGACCACCATAATATTTCAAAAGGAATTTTTTCTAAATACAAAAAAGTGGCGTGCTAGCGTGAAGTTGGCAAGCCAACTTTGAAACATGTTTCGTTTTTTCAATTTTGACCACCAAATATTAAAAACCACCACATAATAACCACCAAATTACCACAAAATTATTCCACCAAGAAAAGGTTGGATTTTTCTGGATGACGTGCCAACTTCACGCACATGAAATTACATGCGCTGCCGCGGCGTATTTTATGCATCAGTGCAATTTCACCACGACAAAATATGTGAAATTTCGAGGACATTTTTTACAGTGCAAGTCTGCAACTTGCGGATCTGCAATCGTGTGAAAGGGCCCTTAAGGCATCGGATTCAGGGATGGGTACGTATAATACATTACTATTGTTATTACTTCCTTAGTTTTCTACAAATGTATTTTACATTTGATCACGTGACTATTTGGGCGGGATTTTTTAATTCGATATTCTAGAAATACCCAGTTGCCTTACAGAAACAACTAATATTCAGCAATTAATTAATTATTCGTCATTATTTATGACTTTCCTGAACCAATTATAAAAAAAAATATACGTGTTTATTGTACTTGATAATCCGCAGCGTTTTCGAGTATGTGGAACATGAGTATAAGTACAGCATGGTATCCTAACCTAATAGCACCGAAACTTCGGTAAAGATTGTGTCCAAGTCTCCCAAGTTTGGTGCCAAGCTTGAGTGAAGCTTGGGTGAGAATTGTTATGGCCACTTTTCAAAGTGAGAAAACAATGTGCAACATTGTCCTAAATGATGAGAGATTAGAGCAAGTTGACAAATACGTATATCTGGGTCGCCTAATCACTAGCAATGGAAAAATAGATGGGGAGTTAGATAGGCGCATTAATGAGGGTAAGAAGGCTATACGTAGAGCAGGGTCCATTGTCAGAAATAAAAACAAAAAAAAAAGAAACTAAAACGACCGTATATAAATCTTTATTTGTACCGGCTGTACTGTACGGTAGCGAAACATGGACATGTCAAGAAAAGGACAAGAGTAAAATTAACGCGTTTGGCATGAAACCTCTGCGCACAATATGTGGGAAAATACTGATGGAAAAAGTCCAAAACGAGATAATCCTCAGAGAATATGGTACAGGGGAGACACTAGTTGATATATGGGGGAAGAAATCAATTGAGGTGGTTCGGAAATCTTGAAAGAATGAAAGATAAACGACTGACCAAACAGGTGTATGAAGGTAAAGTAAATGGCACAATGCCCAGAGGTAGGCTGCCGAAAGAATGGTTAGAATCTGTGAATGAGACATTAATCCAAAGATACATAAGAAGCCGTAGAAGCACGAGAGCTTGCATAAAAAAATGCATGGACGTGAAGGAAGCTACACGGAAAAAATAAGTTGTCGAAACTTTACTTGACTAGTCACCCATTCTAGGGTAGTCCACTTTTTTTTAGAATCTCATTTAATTTTTATTAAAGAACCGCAGACTTTATCGAAAAAGTGAAAAGTTATAGAATTATTGGAATACAATCTAGGAACAGCAGTTTTCGAATTTGTATTCAGCAGATTTTGACAAATTTCTAGACAAGCATTCAATTTTTTATAAAAAGTCCTTCAGATTCCAAAAGATTTTATACACAATAACTCTCAGCAAAGAAGCGAATAACTGATTTACGAGTTGTCGAAGAATTCGTTGACTGTCGGCTGCGTTATCTATACATGCACAATGACAGCCACATTGGACGCTTGTGTTAAGGCAGTGACGTTCATATGTGAAGTGGTGTCTGTAAGTCTGAATAAAGTCGGAGTAACCGGCAATGGAGAAATTTACGCGAAGTTAAATAATAATAACATTCAATAATATAAAATTAATAATAACATTCAATAATTACATTAAAAATTGGCTTATTTGAAATTACAAGCGTTAATAAAAGTTTAAAGCTTTCAACATAAAAAAGGATTTTATTTCATGAAATTTAATTTTCATGCGTTGAAACGGGGGCCAGGTATTTTTCACACGGCCCTGCATTGCCGCGCTTTGGCTCTTTGCTGAGATTTTTGCAAAATATTCCATGGGTTAGGTTAGCCGTGGGGTTTAGTTGTTACGGATAAGTTGCGTTCGCTGCGTTAGACATATGTGTTAAGTAGTTCGAATCCCGCCGCAGAATTTCTTCCGATTTTTCATAGGGTCAAATATATGTGTGTCTGTGCAGTGTTCAAACTGTGTAAAAATAAATATAACTTAAGCATAAGTCTATGTGGATAACTATTCCATCATGTAATAAAACCTCGAAATAATTCTTTTAAATTTGGCAACACTGTCTTCTAAAAACTCGTTAGGAGTCATCGAAAGTTTCATTGACTGACTTCGGAGCATTAGCGTATGTGTGTTTCAGGAACTCTATTCCTCTGGTCTCCACATTTTCATTGAAAGTCTTTTGTATTTTCTACGATTCTTCCTACCTTTTAAATATGTATCAATCAAAGTTTTCTAATGACGGTACTTCCAATTTGTAACATACATTTGGCCCTATCATAGAGTGGTTGACTCAGTCATTTAAAATTTCAACAACTAATTTTTTCCGTATAGAGGAGTATGCCAGAACAGAAAGGTGTGGCGAAGAGTAGTTTATAAAAAGAATGTGAGTAGAGTGAATGACGAAGTTTAAGGAAAATTTTCAGTATTTCAAGGAATTTTGTATTAATTTATTCATTATTAAAATAATATTTATATAATTATTTATTTCAATAATTTGAAGTAATTTCTAAAGATTAGAAATATTTTAGGGTATTTCAAAAGAATCCAAGGTATTTTCAAGAGATTTCAACAATTTTGATGAATTTAAAAAATATTTAGAGGATTTGAAAACTTTCAGAGGTTTCTTGAAGATTCCAAGGAATTTCCAATTGATGTCAGTAATTGATTTCAGAGGACTTCAAATATTTTGGAGTATTTTAAAAGATTCCAAGGCATTTTTAGGAGATTTAAAAAGTTTCAAGGAATTTTAAAAAAGTTCTGAGGATTTGAAAACGTGTAGATTATTCTAAAATATTCCCAGGAGTTTGTAAGTGATTTTAATAATTTAAAGGAATTTCAAAAAATTGTAAATTATTTTAGAACTTTTAGAACAAGTGATTTTTAAAGAATCAAAGGATTTTTTATTTCAGTAATTTAAAGGAATTTCAAATGATTGGAAATATTTTAGGACGTTCTTAAAAATTGGAAGGGATTTTGAAGAGCTTAAAGATATTCAAGGAATTCCAAAATATTGTGCAGGATTTCAAATATGTTAGGATATCGTGAAAGATTCTGAGAATTTTTTAATTGATTTCAGTAACTTGCGGGCGTGCTTGAGTAGAGGAAAGTCGTTTCTCCCAGAATTTGGGAAACAAACAAAATTTAAAATACTAAAGTTATCAGGGCTTAGAGGCTGTGTAACTGTGTGAGTGTGAGAGAAGGTCGTGTTGCACGTGTAGCAGTAGCGCCTGAAAGATCCCACGCGGAGTGTGCGGTAGCCTCGATTATAGTTAAGCTTTTTGCATTTTTCCAAGAAGAAAATAATTTCTTAAACATTGAAGTGCAACTTTTTGCTCATTGATAATACGCACAACATTGTTAGAAGCCAAAAATGTGTAATTTGCTTCAAGAATCATTACTGTACGTTCCTTAGTTCCGGAGACGATACCTCCACACTTTTCTGTCAATAACTTATTTGAAAATAATTATTTCTGACTCTAAATATTACCACTATGCACAGAAAGGATCAACGAACCCCATATATGTTTGGCAGATTTTTCATAATTTTTTCCAGTGACTTATAGCCATTCAAGGTTGAGTATTCTGAAATTATCATAGGATTATTATGCTTTCTCACATTTCACTCGCCGGGAAATAATTGCTAAACATCTGCAAATTTTGAAACTTGGTATCAGTATTGGCAGAAACTTCACCTGCAATATGCATGTTGCCTCATATTTTTAGCATTTTTTTTGCTGAGATTTTCATGAAAATCTGCACAAAAATCGAGCTGCTTAAACTTTTTTGATGGACAGTACCTAGAAACAATTGGATTACAAATGTGGGCGTTTATACGGGTCTAGGGTAGTTTTATCAGGAAACACTTTATGCAAAGCCGTGAGAGTCTGCGTGGGCAGGTTCTAGCAGGCTCGGAGTTGTCTAACGTGGTCCTAGCCGCACAGTCTTTATTTGCAAAAATGCAAGAGTCTGGTAGGGTCTAGGAGTTTCTAGCGGGCACGCAGATCGGAAAATTATTTCAGAGTTTGTTGAGGGCTTTTATATGGGTCTAGTATGTTTCTAACCGTAAACACTTTGTTTATATATATGGAAGTTTAGCAGGGTCTAGGTGGTTTCTAGCAGGTAAGAAGAATGATAAATTATTTGAAAGTCCGTTGTAGGTGTCTTATATGGAAATGCGTCTAGTAAATGTGTCTCATACGGAAAATTAGCAAAAAATCTGTTGTGGGCTTCTATACGGTTCTAGCGTGGTTCTTCCCGGAATCACTTCATATGCAATCGTAGGAGTCTAATAGGATCTGGGCAGGTTCCAGCAGGCACGCTGAGCGAAAAATTATTCAAAAGATCGTTATGGACCTATCTACGGGTCCAATGTAGTTCTACCAGAAATCACTTTATTCAAAAATGCGAGAGTGTAGCATTGTTTGCGCGGATTTAGCAGGCACGCAAAGTGAGAGTTTATTATTTTAAAAATCCTTGTGGAAGTCTATATGATTCTAGCGTAGTTCTGTCTGAAATCCTTTTTTCAATGTAGGAGTCAAGCAGGGTGTACGTCCAGAGTTCGGAGCGCGAGCAATTATTTTACAATTCGTTGAGGGCTTTTATACGGGTCCAGCACAGTTCTACCCAGAAACACTTTGCTAAAAAATATCGGTGTTCAGCAGGGTCTGGGCCCTGTGACTCGAAAAATCCCCTTGTACTGACACCTCGTATAGAAAACCACAACAATTCATTAAATAATTTCTCGTTCTGCGTGCTTTCAGGAATCCGCTTGGATCCAATTGCATGGTTAGAACAATACTAGAACCATATATATACCCACAACGAAAGTTTAAATAAATTCACGCTCTACGTGCCCGCTAGAACCGGCCTAAACTCTGCTAGTCTCTCTAGTGTACAAATAAATTGTTTCTGGGTACAACCACGTAAAACCCCTATAGTCCACTTCAACGAACTTTAAAACAATTTCCCGATCTGCGTGCCTCTCAGAACCCGCCTAGACCCTGCTACTCTCCCATATTGACAAAAAAAGTTATTCCAGGTAGCCCAACGCTAGACCCATATAGACGCCCAGAACGGACTTTAAAATCATTTCTCGCTTAGTATGCCTCCCAGAACCTGTCTAGATCCTTGTCGACTACAATATATTTAAATAGAGGAATCCTGGATACAATTACACTAGGATCCTATAGTCGCTGACAACGAAATTAAAAAGAAGCTTTCGCTCTGCGTGCCTACTGGCACTCACCTAGACCCTGCAAGACTGCCAGATTTGTAAATAAAGTGATTCCGGGTATAACCACGCTAGATCCGTATCGACACCCTCAACGAACTTTGAAATAATTTCTCGCTCTGCGTATCTGCTAGAACAAGCTCATTCCTTTTTAGACACCCAGACCTTTGAATGAAGTGCTGCTGGGTACATTGACGCTAGACCCATACAGACGCCCACAGCGAACTTCAAAATAATTTCTCTGTCTGCGTGTCGATTATTTCCGTAGGAAATTATTTCTATACCTGGGCATAGTCGATTATGACCCGTTCCTACTTACACTTTTTCTGTTTATTCAAAAACAAAACTTTCACTTCCACCTTTTTTACAGAACAACGGCTGCATTTTCTTCGCAACTCTACACACGAGGGCTGTTTGGTAAGTCAGTGACTTTTCGAGTAAAAGATTTTTTTTTTTTGGCCCTCAAAATAGGCGTCTGTTTCGGTGATGACCTATTCATTCGAACCAAATCTCTTACCGCCCGCCCATTTCTTCAGGTTTGGAAACAGGAAATAGTCGCAGGGGGCTAAATCTGGAGAATATGCTGCATCACTTTATCGCGGAATGTGCTTGCCATTTGCGTGCGATATGGGTCGCATCGTGCGACTCGCACGCGTGCTTGAATCGTGCGTCGCACGATTGTTATCTGGGTTGTAAACAAATTTAAAACTTCAAAGGGAAGAAAATATAAAGAAACTAGCCTAATTTCTCATAACCACTTAAAGAAGAAAACAAATATAAAATATTTTTAGACAGAAATGAAATTCATGTTAGCAACAAAAATATTTGTAGCTGAATAAAGAAAATTAAAATATATGGTAAATGTCCCAGTAATCGTGATGATTCCAATAACCGTGAAACTTAGTTACGATTTGATTATATTGTTAAACAATATGCTAAGAGTAACATTTAATAATAAAAACAATTTATTTTTAGCATTTTATAGTAGCGACTAACATTTAAATGCATTTAAATTAAATAAAAGAAAGAAAATTGACTTTAAGATTACTGGGACGTTTACCATATTATTTTAGCACTGTCTATGGTTACGGAATTTTGCGTAACGTTAGCCCTGAGCGAGCTGGAAAAGGGGTTAGAGTTACGAAAAATTCCATAACCATAGAAAGTGCGTATTATCTTTCCAAAAATTCGTTATATTTTTCGTGTGAATTTAATTTATATTCGAATACATTTTTTTAGATTTTCTGTCCTAAGAATTTTAATTTTGTTCACAATTTTTCAACCTAATTGTGTTATGAATGAAGTGGTTAGTTTTTGTAAAATTATTTTACATCAGTGAATATTAAATTATCATTTTAATGGCCACGAAGCTTCCAATGCTCTTTCTTGGCCTTTTTGTTTCTTTTCATGTGATTCTACTTCCATATTTTCCAAATTCTGAATCTTACCCGATCTTGCTCGTTTCCCGAGATTCTCGACCAAAATCACGAGATACGGGACAACTTCTCGCTATCGTCAGTCGGGATGGTTCCCGAAATCGATGTTTTCTTGTCTCGTCTGGCCCGAATGCATATCCGGATGCAGATGGTAAGGGATATTTAGTGCGAATGGTTTTTCTATATACATATATAAATATGCGAAAATATACCTGTAATCAATAAAAGTAATTAAAAATATATTACAATGTAGTAGGTTTCTCAAACACATCTTATTTTACATTTTAATCCTGGATGGTAGGGGCCTTTTAAAACGTACGTCATTCTTTTTTTCGAACAAATTTGTGCCTGTTAGAAATGGTATAAAATTAAATAAATAGTTATATTAGGTTATGTTGGAGGTTGCCCAGCTTTCTATGTTCACTTTTTAATGAAACTAGTTTTTATTTCATGCACGTCGTCGTCCTCTAACCCTATCCAGGGTTTTCGTTGCCTTTTAAATACTCTACAGGTCTTAACGGTTTTCAACTAATGGTTAGCCAAAAACCGTTAACAGAAATAGATTGCTTTAAAAATACCGCCTGTTATACAAAAGAAATAATTTGGAACGATGTATGATTAATTTTTCATATAGCTTACTTCTCTAGAACCTCGTCTTACTCTCCTGGTGTATGGAAAATTTAGTAGAGAGAGAGAGAGAGAAAGAGAAATATCTGTCCGTATTTGCTTTTTCAAAGGGGGCTATTACTGAAGATTTTTGTGCGTCGAAATTTGAGTTCGACACTAGTCTAAATGAGTACATGGCACTCTCCGGCCGCTAGCACTTAGTTCCACTCTCACTTATACTTTTATTTAATTTTCGAAAACGCGTCTGGCAGCCAAAATGGGTACTATATTTTCTTTATTGTAATTATGCGCGCTTGAAATTATTGAAGATAGAGCCTTCAATGCGCACTAGCATAGCTCGTCATTTTTTGTGTTTTTCTTAAGACACACGGCACTCTCCGTCGGCAGCCATAATGCTGCCGACGCAAACACGTGAATCCGTAAAAAGACTTCGCTGTTTTGGTACAGACGAAATTTCATGTAATGGAAGTATGGTTTCCGAGTTTTCTCATGATATTAAGTCTCAGGTTTGAGGTTAGTTTGAAGGGAAAAGTACCGTGCAGAACAGTGTGCGTGGGTCGAAGTAACACACGCGCCTGCGAGCGCTTTTCCCGTGGATGTTAAAGTGCACTTTACCGGCCTAGGCCGCTAAGTACCGCACCACCAACAATAAGCTACTTTTCTGCTCCAAACCACGCCCAGAAAGCGAGGAAAATATATTCGTGTCACATAAATTTCCTTTTTTACTAGACTAGGTAGAGGCCACGATACGCAGTAGCGTAGGCAGTAATAGTATTCGTCGGAAAATGGGAATGTTTCATTTGACAGGTAGGGGTTTGCTTATAGGCCAGGCAGTAAAGCATTTCGTGGTGCAAAAATTTCAAAGTAGAAGCGACAGTGATATTTGTGTATTGTTGATGCCTGGGATAAAGGCCAGTATGTTTTCAACAGCAAATTCTCAAACGCAAGAAACTGCGCGCTATTCAAAGTTTGCAAAATCATATTTTTTTAAGATTGCGACCAAGATATGAATTTGCGAGGAAAAAAGTTTAATTATAAATTAAAGATATTAAAAAGATGTACAGTTTGATTCGGTGAACTTGGAGATCGGGTAATTTGTTTGCTCAGAAAAAAATCAAAACCGTAAAAATTGGTCACTTTCTAATTTTGGCAATAATGCACGCAGGTCCTTCAAAATCTGTGTGCTTTATTCTTTTAGATACTCTCTTACCTATATTATTCGAGTAGCTTCAAATATTTTTTAATTTTAATTTCATCTTTCTCTTTATCCTTGAGTTCTAGAAGATTCTACATAATAATCAAAACGTTTGCGATATAATTTTTTTTGCAACGCAAAATGTAATGCGTCATGAAAATTACGTTGAACTTGTTTATAAAAAAAAAAATTGCGCAGTTTAATTTGACGCTGTAATCAAGAATGTTCTAGAAGAATGTTGAATATGTTATCTATAAGGAAGCAATAAATCAAATTTAGATAGCCAAAATAGGATGTCATACATAGCCGTCCGTATCAAATTTCATGTGTCTGCCTGAAAACCTGCACCTTTTTGCGCATTAAATAAATATATTATCTGTAGAGAAGCAATAAATCATCCTTGAAATAACTATATGACGCAGTAGAAATGGCCAGGGCAAAGCAAATTATAACCTTGAAAGTATTTACGCGAAAAATTCTTGAGATAAGAAATAACCTTGAACCTGTTGTTGCATGCATTTGGCTGGCAGAATTGCGCAATATTACTCTGTGACGTCAGCTGTAGAATGTTCTCGATGTCAGTAAAGTAGGTCCAGTACCCCTCTTGTATCAATGTCTGTAAGGTAAGAATGCATGATGACGTCATCAAGAATGTCGGTAAGGTAGGAATGCATAGTGACGTCATCAGGACCCATCGAGAATGTCCTGGAAGCTTAGCACGGACATAAACCACTTTTCCAGAAAAATTTAGCACGGACACGATCCACTACCGCTAGAATCTTCCCGATGTCGGTAAGGTAGGAATCTTGCGTTAGAACCCGACGAGCTCATCTACTTATGGGCCCTCGTGGGGAGCTTGGTTTGGTGGATTTGGTTGGGCTTAAGTTTATGGATCAGTTAATGTATAAGTAACTTTTTTTTGAATCAGTTATAGCTACATTAGTTAGCTTAAAAAGTAACTAGTTACAATTACGTTACTTTTAACTGTAACTAGTTAAGGTTACTAAATAAAGTAACTTCAAGTTATCCAAAAAGTTACTTTTTTCACTCCCTTAATTTTAAAATTAAAAAATCAAAATAACTTATATGATAATTCACAAAAACTTAATTTAAAAAGAAACGGTAAGTTAACAACAATACATAGTCCAAGAGCTGGTGACGTTTTTCGCCAAATGCGAGTATAAGTCCTAGTTTGTGGCTAATATATCTGTGAAATGACCCTTCTTTCGGAACCCGTAAATGCCAGACGCCCTGCCTGGGGCGTTTGGGCACCTGAGCCAGGTCAAAAACTGGAAAGTTCAAGAGATAGTATAAAAGCCAATTTTCTTCTAGGATCGACTATTGATGCACATTACCGGCTGTTGCCGTCGCACATTATCCTCTGTCATTTTACGAACGCTACCTGTGGATACCATTCTTCATGTTATTAAAAACGCCAAACCTTATACTATCACTTGAAAATCTAAGTTTTTTCTTAATAATTATCGATTCTGGCAGTATGTTATACCCATGCTATCGGTCTGGCGATTGAATAATAATAAACTTGGGGCATCAATAGTCGATCCTAGAAGAAAATTGGCTCTTATACTATCACTTGAAAGTCCCAATTTTTCACCTGACTCGGTGCCCAAACGCCACAGGCAGGGCGTCTGGCATTTACGGGTTTCGAAAGAAGGGTCATTTCCCAGATATATTTGTCACAAACTAGGACTTATACTTCCACTTGGCGAAAAACATCACCCGCTCTTGGACTAATATATTTAGAATATAATTGAAATTGAGTAATAGAATCTCACTCGGAAGATCCTGCCCATGGTATCATATTCTGAACGGGGTTTGTTTTTCCGGATTGTCCGGCAGGATCGCCAGAATTACTTGTTTTGTTATTTTTATTTTCATCAGCTATTAAAAATTATTCTTCAAATTGAATTTCAAGTTACAATCACGACTCACGTATTTAATTCTAGCAATTCAGATTCGTTACAAAAAAATTCGCCACGCCTGCTTGGTTTTGCTCTTGCTTACCGGCTACTGTTTTCACCGCCTGCGTGCTATATTTTTGAATTATTTTTTTTATCTCATCACCGATAAACCTCTGTTAAGGGGAAAGGGCGATATAAAAAAAATACAATGTAATATCGAAGTAACTAAAATTAAAGTTTCAAGGTACTGCAAAAATCATAACTATGTTACGTTACAAGTTACTTTTTAAAATATAGTATCTAAGTTACCCTAAAAGTTACAAATAACCTAACTTTTCAGTAGAATGTAAACCGTCATGTACGATGGCTTTGGATTGCTAGAGAGATTGATGAGCGACCCATGTCGGAGCGGTGTTGTGGGGCGACTATGTTGTTTGAATGAGAAACGCGCGACTTCTAAATTAGTCTAAAATCAACCTCTTCCTCTAAACATCCCTTACTGGCCTTTACCATATAATCTTCTTGATCCCCAGTAGTATAGCTAGACTAGAACCGAACGAGTTACGCTTATCTCGAAAGGGACTTGGCTTAATGTTATAATAATAATAATAATGTTAATAGGTCATTTATGGTACCTCGCCGTTGACATGCAGCTTTTCTTGATATCGCCACTTATATTATACCCTCTAACCAAGAAACCAAAACTGGGATTGGCAATTTGGAGTCGGATTTGTATTCAGCGCGTCAAAATACATAAGGATAAAGTGGTCTTGTCAAATAGTCCTCACCTTTTTTTTTGTCGTAAACCAGTGATATTGGGTAATATTTACTGTGAATAATATAATACGAGAATATAAATAAACGAATCCAAATAATTCAGCAACTAGAGGAGAGATTTTTCAAATGAGTCCATGCATAATAATAATGACATATTATTTAACCGCATATCATCTCAATAAAGTGAAATAAATACTGAAATTAGCTACATATCTTTTTCTCTCATTGATTTTAGCTATTTATTTTACTCTAAACTAAACTAAACTTTAAACTGAGGCTATTCAAGAATTACGTTAGAATTTTGAGAGGAAGGGGGGGTGGTATGAATAGATGCTTGTTGTATATTCGTAATACAAAAATATGCTTACAGTGAGAGGGGGGGGGGTCAAAAATAGGGAACAGTATGCTTACGTAATACTTGAACGGCCCCACTGAAAGTCGGGAGTATATTCATCTTATTCAGTGGCGGATTTAGGTATTTACCGCCACGAGGCTAACAGAAATTTGCCGCCCTTAGGCTAACAGAAATTAACTACTCGATTTCGAATCCACAGTAAGCCATGTAGTTATCAAATTTTTCCGCCCTAGGCTGCAGCCTATGTAGCCTATATGGGAAATCCGCCACTGATCTTATGAACTGACTACGCGCACAACAAACGGTTGGGAAGTGTACCAAGGAGAAACGAAATCATAGAAAAAGAACAATTCCTTACCGATGCCATTTTGATATTCCAAGTCAGATTCATAACTCGATTTGATTTCGTCCGTCAAGTCTCACGCAAGTTTTTACCAGTTAGTTCATAAGATGCATGTTCTACCGTATTCTACCGACTTTTAGTTTAAAGTTTAGTTTAGTTTAAAGTGACATAAATAGCTAAAAGTCTATGAGAGGGAAATATATGTAGCTTATTTAAGTATTTATTCTACTTTATTGAGATAAAATTTGGTTAAATAATATTTCATTATCATTATGTATGGACTCATTTGACAAAAGCTTTCCTCTAGCTGCTCAATTGATTAGATGCGTTTATTTATATTCTAGTATTCACAATACATATTTCCCAATAATTTTTAAACACGCCAGTGATGTGGTGAAAAAGGCTCAAATGAGTTTTCAAAATATGTGATATCTCTAGCGAGTTATCACGTGCCGTTATTTCGTATAGTTACAATGTGAAGTCAAGATTAGAACTGAATTACTGGGCCTAATGATTTACAATATATAGGCTGCTCATCTAAATGGAGGAGAAAGCTGTGACTATATTACAGCCCCCTTTTTGGATTGTTTTTAGTCTCTAAAAACCTCAAATTTGAAACACCTAGGTGTGATTATTTTTGGTACAGAAATATTAATATTAATCATTGGAACTGCCTCTTGCCTGTGTACATCATTGGCCTTGTTTTCGCAACTACAATTTGTGTAGCAGTTACCTATTAGACGTTTTACAAGATCGATTATATAGCGTTGAATAATCCAATTTTATACATAGTCAAGAAGGTGATTATACCTAAGGATATATATCCTAAATAGCGTAACCATTCTAAAGAATTTCCTATGCATGTTCGGACCCGGTGATGACTCGAAATTGTTTCTAAAATGCTTTCTACGTTTTCTAAACTAAGGTGTCTATTCCGTATTTTAAACAGAATACATGCATTTTTACCCAAATACCTAGTAGAATGTTATACTTGAAAAGATAAATTTTCAACCGAAAGTAGAAAAGTTAAATGTTCAAATTAAGAAATTAATTTTCGACAAAATAATTCAACTTTAAACCAGAGAGATAAATATCTAACTAAAATGATGAGGTTTCAACCAAAAGAGAATTATTTTCATTCGAAAAAATCAATTTTTAATATGAAAAAACGATTTTTCAACCAAAAAGATGAATTTTTAACTGGAATGATCAATCTTCAACCAAAAAAATGAATTTTTAACAAAGCAGTTCAACAATTGTTCAATTTCACATTAAAGGTTATGATTAATTATTTAAGTAAGCATTGGTTTTAATGACCTTTTAAACTACAAAATGTTGCTATAATCAATAAATTTGTTCTGTTTATTATTTGCAGTTTTTAAAATAATAATAATAATAATAATATGAATAATTATATATAATTATTTTAATCTACACTGCCGGTCAAAAGATTCCGGACACCACTTTTTTTATGATTAACAAAGTTCTCTTAATTTCAATTATGCCAGAGCTACAAATTTGTCTCTTTAAAGGGATGAATGCTCTCAAAATTCTGCATGAAATGATTGAACAAATTTATTTCATTATCAATATTAAATAAATTTTATTATATATATATATATATTCGGTTTCGATTCCCTTGGAATAGAACTGAAGGGTCTATGACAAAGCCACCGAACGCGTCCTCGGGTTGCGGATAGAGAATCCCTGTACCAAGGGTTTCTGCTGAATATGGTTACAATAATTAATAAGCAGTCGCGGACAATTGTATTGTATGCAGCCTTATCCCTGCACGCAAGGCTCTACAATTATGGACGAACCCTTTCCCTACCTGCTCGTGGGAACAACAATGACACCACCAAAACACCAAAAAGTTGTAGATGCGGTTCAAAACGATCGAACGCGCAGGTTACTCAATCTAGAATAATATTAACACATACCTTTACTTTAAACCTGAATTATCGGAGATTCTCAACGTATAATTATTATACACATGAGTGAGCCCTACTTCTACTTACATATTATGTAATCATAAATAAAACATTCCACATAAACAAGCCCCAAAATTATCCATATACATGAATTATGCTCGGTAAAGGGAAAACACAATGATCTCAGAAGAGTATATGGACACGAAACATCAGAATATTCATTAGTTACGTTTTTCTCAAAATTCTGCGTTGATCAATTTTTCCTACATCAAAAAAATGAGGATCTCTTATACACTGGTGTTGACCTTGGATGTTATTCTTAATTATATTGGTAAGTTGAGAATGAATTAATATAATTTTTTAGACTAAGAACGTTTGAATATCTATTATACAATCGTGAGAATCTTAACCAGCGTTTTATATATTTTTTTAATTGAACCTTTATACCTTACAAGATATATTAAAAGTTTTCTACATCTCTTAGGAAGAAATATAATAAGTTCCCAGAATTAGTGTGTAAATATTTTTTTATTTACTTTTTGAGTATTCACTTGTAAATACCTTGTTTTAGTGGAAGTGACGCAGCAACCTATGTACAAGTTTCACAATAAGAAATTCAGAGATCATTTAGAATTACTGTCAAACTTTGATTTCAGAATTTATGTAGACATTCAAGTGCAATAATTCACATCCAAATAAGATACTCGCGTTTTTTTAATTGACGGCGATTGATTACCGTGAATGTTAATAATAAATTTTTAACAATTTGAATTCATCAATTTTTATTGTTCTTTCACAGAAATATCATCAGGTTTGCAGCCCAAAACAAGAGACTTTCTGGCAAATTTTGGGAAAAGTAACCAACATGAAAATCATCAAGGTAGCCCTAGTGCAAATAAAAACTGATATCAGAAGTATTAATTGATAAAAAGTTATAACATTGACATTTTTAAACATTTCATAATGGTAGTATATATACGTCCAGACACAAGCCACGCCCCCTTTCCTTTTTCAGCCCCCACGCCTTCCCCTTGTTAGATACGTACGTTTAGAATTGGCCATGTTATAAATGTACATAAACGTACGGACTGTCCGGACTTGTTAGCGTTTTTTCCTATTAAAAAAAAAGTGAATTCAGTTTGAAATTATTATATTATAAAGCTTAATAAGTGATGAAAAGACCTTTTCAGAAAACAGACAAATCAACTAGTGATTTTCGTTTAAAGTAAAGGACACATTACGTCACATTAAAGATAAGCATTAAAATTTCATTTCTCTAAAAAAGTCTTTTTGTCCAGCCCCCCTTGAAAACGCGCCATTGCATGCACGTGAAACAGGCGTAATGTCGCCGCTTCCAGCCCAGTGACGCTCGCACATGTGTACTCCGCCGCCGGGCCAACATGAAACTTTACGCCCGCTACATGAAACTTTACGCCGGCTACATAAAACTTTACGCCTCATACACATACAGTGCACCCCACAAGTGAAAACATGGAGGAATTGATCTTTATATTAAAAAAAATTGCATTGCTATACCCGACAGTCTCCCTTCTGTAAAGTAAATCGACAACTGTAATTTGGTGGTTGTGAATTATCTTTCGTTAAAGCTTTTTCGGCTTCAACGAACACGTTCTGATCACGTGTCTCGGGCTTTGAAATTGATTAAAATTTGTCCCCCACAAGAACTTTTCTATGTCATGTTCAACTTTATTATAATAAATTTATAGTGCATTAGCTTCTGTCCCATTGTCCGGGATAGCTTATTCAGATATTGCGAAAGAAAGTAAAATTTTTATTTTTTTTTGATTACTCCAGTATTTTTTCCTTATTTGGCATTATTCTTTATTCGCAGCTACCCTGAAAAATTTACCATTGGAATGTATATGATTTAATTTATCAATTTAATTTTCGATTTTATTTATAATTTATGTATATAATTCATAATATGCAATAATATTGAAACAGACGTATTTCTATTGTGTTGCTTTCATAATTGAAGAAAGTGCGCGTTCTATCAAAACAAAGTCAAAAGCAAATTTGTAGGTATAATTCAGGCATACAATTATGTTTATTCAATGTATTGTAACTTATGTCGTTTTTCGACACAAAAAAAAATATTTTTGTTCAATACTTTTTCATGATTTTAACAAAAAATGGGCATTCTATCAAAAAATAATTCAAAAAAAATGTGAAGACCATTTTTTTGGTGAAAAACTTTTATCCAATATCCTTTTTCGTATTTTGTGACGTTCTTCCACAAATATTAATTTTATATTGATATTTTTACGATAAAAAAAGACTAAGCTTCCACTGATAAAATAATTTACAGGGTGATAGTTTTTCACCTCTGAGAGCACCGATCACAAGAGCAATTACTTCAACCGAATATTTAGGGACATTGTCGCTGCATTTCCGTTTAAAGGTCTTGGTACTTCTCCACATTTTCCTTCTCCTTTACAGTGATCTTGTAGTCTGCCGGAGCCGAGAATTTGATCACGAATATAGTTTGTGCTAGACTGCTACGATGCCAGCATTATCCCTGTTCACCGAGGCTTTATCGCGCGTATGCACACTCTGTGGTGCCAGAAACGCCCAGAGCTTCAGCACGTTTCGCATCAATGATTGCGAAATCAAGTATTTATGTATATTAAAGGACTGAAACGGACTTTTTCCTATTTGAAAATATTTGTAGTACATATAATTTACTCTTATGGCTGAAAAAGAAAAAAATATCTTATAATATAGGACGTAATAAAAAATGAAGAAACCACTGAATATAAGAATGAATTTTGTATTTTATTAATTACAAATCTACTGGCCCTACTGGCGTTTAGCCTCAAATAATAACCTATGATAGAACTATACCTTCAAAATTAAATTATTTGCAACCAAATGACAAACTTGTATTGTATTTGTATTGTAATCTTTTCATTTTCAGTGTCACTTATAAATGAAGGGTTGCAGTACAGAACTAAATAACCAACAAAATCGGAATTTTTCAGGTGAACGAAATAACATTCTGTAAAATCTAAATCACCATTTAAAGAGAAAACAAAACTTTACTCCTGAGCTGAAGTGTTTCTAATCAAGGCCAAAAATGGATGATTAAACAAAATATCCAGTTTAGAGGAACAGAATGTGGAAGTTTACAATCTCAAAGTCAAAGGCAATTTTCAATTTAAACGAGAAAAAACTTACTTCTGAGATGTTGTGTTGCTAAATTGAGAGAAGCTGAGTTTCACTAGAAAAAGTTAACCAATTATTAACGAAATATTAAATTCCCATACATTTTGCAAATTTTCGAAATTTAAGATTTCACGAAAATAAACAATTAGTTATTAAAGAAATATTAAATAATAATTATTTATTTTTGTCATTATTAAATTTCGGGAATTAAAAAATTTGAAGTATTTAATAATTGGACAATTATATAGTTCCGTAAATTTTAATTTCGGATATTATTGAGATTTTTAGTTTTGCGGTAAATTTAAAATCCTGTCATTTTAAAATTCCTAGATTTTATAATTCATGAAATTATATATTCGGAACCCGTTAATTTTTGTATTTATTATCTCTTCACTTTGTATTAGTCCCTGCATAAATAATTAACTTAATAAATTAGGATTTATCGTTAACTTTTGCACAAATTCTTATAAAGGTTTTTAAAGATTATTGAAAAGAAAAAATGATAACGTCAGTTGAGATGTTTAAGAAAAAAGTATTTTTCGAAGCAGGTACGTATTGAAATTTTATTTTCAATTTTTGGACTTTCTTCTTTTTTCTGGTAATCGATCTTTTTTGCGGGAATTTACTAACTCACATAATTATTTATAATAAATTCTATTACAATTGTTACAATTGTAATTAAATTATTTAGCGATTTCATAATAAAGTTTTGTATTCAAAACTAAAATTTTTCCTTGAATATTCTATTTAAAATTGTACAAATAGACATGTCTGTTTGTAATTCTATGTTGAAGAACTTTAGTTTGGTTAAAAAATACTTTAAATTAAAAGTTTTGAACATTGAAAAGTTGAATAGCTGGGAATTTTTTCCTTGGGGTTACTTTTTGCGAAGAAAATTTACAAAATTTAAATAATTACTAAATTTGGACAAAAATAATTATTAAATGCTCTTTTCAATTTTGTTGTTGTTGGAAAACTAATTTGAAAATAAAAAAACGTTACAAAAAATGTGGTCGGTAGGAGATATAATTTCTTAGACATCATTTTTTGAATTTTGAGCTTTTGCTCTGTGAAACGAAACTCTTAGATTTCAGCAAGTACTATTAAAATATTTAAAACAATTTCGCACGATTTTTATGATTTTTATTTGAAGTTAATCCAAAGAAATAAAATTTTAAATTGCAGTAAAATATTAAAGCACGTAAGAAATACAAGAAAAAAATAAATAATAAATACTACTTTGTTCGAGCGGGCATTTGAAATTTTTTAATTCCTAAACTTGAAATTCCATCTTCTTATTTTTACCATGAAAACTTGTGAAAACTTAAAAAATAAAACGTATTCTTTTAATATTGTATCCCTAAAAATGATACTTCGAATTTTTACGTGAACATTCCGGACAATTTAAAGAAACCCTTTTATGCAAAAAAATATACACTCTATTTTAAAACGAAGTGATAATGCTGCTAAAAAAAGCATGACGGAGACCAACAAGCGAAAGAGCAGCACAATGGAGGATGTCAAATCTTCGCGCAAATTAAGAAATTTAATGCATGTCTAATAAATTAATGCATGTCTAATTACCTAATGCATGTCTAATTAATTACCTAATTTAGAAATTCAATCGTCGATCGCTCTAAGAAATTCCCAAACTCTGAACCTTTCTGCATTAAGCACCTATGCATGCAATTTACGTTTAAAATTCTAGGATAATGTGTATATACATATTTTTTTTAATTTATCGTATTCTTAGAAAAAAAATAGATTGTGTGTTTTACTAGTATATATTATTTTTTCAGCAAAAAACGTAAGAACAAATGGAGTATTTAATTTATTTTGTTGACGTTTTATCTGTAGAAATTTGGTACTTTTTTGCATTTTTTCTTACGTAATTCTAAGCCACGTGGTTTTAAAGGCTTAAAAAATGTGTCTCTCTCGATGGATTGCTCACCTTGCCGTATGGAGTATATATAGGTTCCAAATTAAATCTTTAATTTATTTAATTTGGTACCTTACGCTTCTGGTGAGAGGTCTGAGTAAACTGTGGAGTTTATTGTTTTTTTTTCAATAGCAGTACTAGAGAATTAAGAAACTAATAAAAAATTTGTTTCGAATTCACGGAATTCATGGAATTCATGGAATTCGAGGAATTCCAGGACTTCATGGAAGTCACGGAAGTAATGGAATTCACTGATTTAATGGAATTCGCGGCTTTAATGGAATTCACGGAATGAATGGAATTCACAAGAATTCATGGAATTCACGGAATTTATAGAATTTCCGATATTTGAGGAATTCATGCAATTGGAGAAATTCAAGGAACTCATGGAATTCACAGAATATACAGAATTTCTGATATTATAGGAATTTGAAGAATTCACAATATTCCAAAAATTTTAGGAATTCACGAAATTCACGAAATTCATAGAATTCGTGTAATTAAAGGAATTCAAAAAAACTGATGGAATTCACGGAATTTACAGATTTTCTGAAATTCTAGGAATTTGAGAACTTCGTGGACTTCACGGAATGAATGGAATTCACGGAATTAATAGATTTCACGGAAATAATGGAATTCACGGAATTTACGAAATTTCTGAAATTCTAGGATTTTGAGGAACTCACGAAATTCACGGAATTCATGGAATTCACGGAATTAATGGGATTCACGGAATTAGTGGGATTCACGAAATTAATCGAATTCACGGAATTAATGGAATTCACGGAATTCATAGAATTTCCGAAATTCGAGGAATTCATGCAACTGAAGGAATTCAATTAACTCATGGAATTGACGAAATTTACAGAATTTCTGAAATTCCAGGAATTGAAGAATTTGCGAAATTCATGGAATTCATGAAATTCGTGAAATTGAAGGAATTGACGGAATTACTGGAATTCACGAAATTTAAAAAATTCATGGAATCGATCGAATTCACGGAATTCATGAAATTCATGGAATTTAAGGAATTCCCGGAATAATGGAATTCACGGATGTAATGGAATTCACGGAATTAAAGGAATTCACGTCATGCAATTGAAGGAATTCAAGAAACTCATGAAATTCACGAAATTTACAGAATTTCTGAAATTCTAGGAATTTAAAGAATTCACGAAATTCACGGAATTAATCTAATTCGTGAAATTGAAGGAATTCACGGAGTCCAAAAAATTAATGAAATCAGTCGAATTCACGGAATTAATGGAATTGATGAAATTCACCCAATTTGTTGAATTCAAGGAGTTGGTGGATTTCAAGCAATTCAAAGAATTTTCGGAATTAACAGAATAAAGAAATTCACGGAATTAATGTTATTCACAGGAATTCATGGAATTCACGGAATGCATAAAATTCGAAGAATTCTTAGAATTCAAAGAATTCTCATAATTCGAGGAATTCATGCAATTCTAGGAATTCAATAAACTCATGGAATTCACGGAATTCACAGAATTTCTGAAATTCTAAGAATTTGAGGAACTCACGAAGTTCACAGAATTTTAGGAATTCGTAAAAGTGAAGGAATTCACAGAATGAATGGAATGCACGGAATTAACGGAATTCACAGGAATTCATGAAATTCACGGAATGAATGGAATTCACGGGAATTCATGGAATTCATGGAATTCTTAGAATTCCTGGAGTTAGAGGATTTCATGAAATTGAAGGAATTCAAGAAACTCATGAAATTCACGGAATTCACCAAATTTCTGAAATTCTAGAAATTTGAAGAATTCACGAATTTCATGAAGGAATTCACGGAATTGAAAAAATTCTTGGAATCGAATGAATTCACGGAATTCATGGAATCGAAGAAATTCACAAAATTGATTAAATTCGAGGAATACATGTATTTCAAGGAATTCATGGAATTCACGAAAATAATGAAATTCACAAAAATAATGGATTTCACGGAACTAATAGAATTCACGGTCTCAATATAATTCACAGGAATTCATGGAACTCACGGAATTCATAGCATTCCCGGAATTTGAGGAATTCATGCAATTGGAAGAATTCAAGAAACTCATGGAATTCACGGAATTTACTGAATTTTTGAAATTTGAGGAATTCATGCAATCGGAAGAATTCAAGAAACTCATGGAATTCACGGAATTTATCGAATTTTCGAAATTTAACGAATTCGCAAAATTCATGGAATTGAAGGAAATCAGGAAATTCACGGAATTCATGGAATTCGTGAAATTGTAGGAATTCACGGAATTCAAAAAAATCATGGAATTCGAAGAATGCATGCAATTGAAGAAATTCAAAAAACTTATGGAATTCACGGAATTTACAGAATTTCTGAAATCCCAAGAATTTGAGGAATTCCCGAGACTCACGGAATTCATGGAATTTGTGAAATTGAAAGAATTCAGGGAATTAATAGAATTCACAGAATTAAAAAAATTCATGGAATCTATCGAATTCACCGAATTCATGCAATTGAAGAAATTCACAAAATTTATTAAATTCAAGGAATTCATGGATTTCAAGGAATTCTAAGAACTCATGAAAATAATGGAATTTATGGAATTAATGAAATTCACGGAATAATTGGAATTCATGGAAATCATATTTTTGAAATTCTAGGAATGTGAGGAATCGCAAACTTCATGGAATTGAAGGAAATCACGAAATTGATGGAATTCAAGGAAATGAGGGAATTCGTGGTATTAAAGGAATGAACAGAATTCAAAGAATTCATCTACTAAAGGAATTCACAAAATTTATGGAATTCATGAAATTCATGAAATTCGTGAAATTCAATATAAACTTTATTAATAACTTCTAAATATCTTTTGAAAAGATTCAAATTTTTCCTACAAACCTTTAAAATTTCTAAAAATGTCTTTAGAATGTTATAAATTCTTTTTCGAAAATTTGTAAAAAAATTTTTTACATTCTTTGTCAAAACTGTACGAAATCATTTGAAATGTTTTGAAATGTTTTACAATTTTCTCTTAAAATTCATTTTAAAAAAATCGTTTGAAGTTTTCCCAGGAATATGGAGAAATTTTTTTAATTTACCATTCAAAATTCTTAAGAAGATAAAAAGCTTCTTTTTTTCGAAATATTTAAAAATCAACTTTTTTTTAAATCCAAGTATCTTTTCAAATATTTCAAAGTGTTTACATACAACTTTTTTAAATCCTGCAAAATTAAAAAAAATTGCATTAAAATCTTCAAGATTCTTTTTTCAAAATTTTGGAAATCTTGTGAAATATTCAGAAATCTTTTCAAATTTTGTCTTTAAATTAATTTGTCATAATAACAAATCATTTAAAATTTTCCCAGTAATCTTGAGAAAATTCTTTTATCTTAAAACCTACAAAAATCCTTAAAAAGCTTCAAAATTTAATTTCAAAATCTTCAAAAATTTACATTATGTTTTCAATTTTTTGAAATCTTTTCGAGTTTTACATTATTTTTTTTTATGAAAAATCTTTTGAAATTTTACTAGGAATCTTGAGAACATTTTTAATTTTCTTATTGTTTGAAAACTTCAAAATTTTATTCCGAAATCTTCAAAAATTGAAAAAAAATTATTTAAAAATTAATTTTTCAAAATATTAAATCATTTGCAATATTCCTAGGAATCTTAAGAACATTCTTTTATCTTGAAACTTTGCAAAATCCTTAAAAAGCTTCAAAATTTTGTTTCAAACTATATTTTGTTTTAGATATTTTGAAATCTTTTCAAAATTTATATTTTTTTCAAAACTTCTAAATATCTTTAACTTTTAAACTGAATTGTTGAAACTTTATCCTGTATATTGTATAAGTTAAAAAATCAACTATTTGGTAGAAAATTCATATATTTGGTTAAAAATTCATCTTTCTTGATTGAAAATTATCTTTTTTGTTAAAAATTCATCTTTTTCGATTTTCAAGTCACCCGTTTTCTAAAAAATTTACTTTTTAGCTTCAAAATTGTACTCTTTTGTTGAAAATTCATTATTCATGGTAGAAAATTAATCTTTCTTGGTTGAAAATGAAATTTTTTTATAAAAATTCAACTGTCTTCTAAAAAATTTGTCTTTTTGTCTTGAAGATTCAAATCTTTGATTGAATGTTTTTTAAATCTGATTATTTTTGCAAAATCTAACTATTTTTTTTTTAATTCATCCTTTTGGACTAAAAATTCATAGTTTATGGTAGAAAAGTCATACTTCTTGCTTAAAAATTTATCTTTCTTGTCTGAAAAGTAACTTTTATTCAAAGTTGAACTTTCTTCGAAAAAATTCGTCTCTTTGGCTTGAAAATTGTACCATTTGGTTAAATTTTTATCTATTTTTTGGAAAACTCGTCTCATTTACTGGAAAATTAATCTATTTGGTTGTTAATGCAACTGTTTGGTCGAAAATTGTTATTGTTGTAAAAAATTCGTCTTTTTGTTTTGAAAATTCAACTATTTTGTTGAAAATGCAATATATTTCGTCTTGAAATATTAGGAATTTGAAGTTTTTCGTATTGAATTCAATAGTTTATCTGCAATAATTTTATTTAAAACTGGTAGGAATATTAGAAATACAAAAAAATATATCTTACCGGACGATAGCCAGTTTCAGAAAGATATTCGTATTTACAACATCCAAATGATAATTTTATAGACTGATTATTTGAATTATGATTAAAAAGAGTAGCTGCTTCCCATCCGTCTCCGTAAACTACTCCTACTGTCTGTATCTCTTTTATTCGTTCAAATTCAAAATCATCTAGTTCAATGTAGTTCAGAATATTTTCGATTAAAATTGGCATGTATGGCGTTCCACCGTAGAAAATATTCTCTTTTGTACTCAAGCTTTTCATCCATTCTGTATCTTCCTTTTTATCCTCAGCAGTACTAAAACCTGAAAAAAATATCTTTTTTTAATTTCGTATTAAAAATTTGGAAATATTCTCAAGATTTAAATTATTTTCGAATTTTTTTAAAACTTTTAAATATCTAAATATCTTTTGAAATATTTCAAAGTTTACTTAAAAAATTTTTAAATCCTGCAAAATAAAAAAAAAATGCATTAAAATCTTCCAGATTATTTTTTCAACATTTTGGAAATCTTCTGAAATAATTAAAAGTCTTTTCAAATTTTTTCATTGAATTAAATTTTCATAATAACAAATCATTTCAAATTTTCCCACTAATCTTGAGAAAATTCTTTTATCTTGAAACTTTTCAAAATCCTTAAAAAGCTTCAAAATTTTCAAAAATTTACATTTTGTTTTAAATTTTTTGAAACATTTTCGAGTTTTACATTTTTTAATGAAAAATCTTTTGAAATTTTACTAGGAATGTTGAGAAGATTTTTATTTATTCTTTTAAAACTTGAAAATTTTATGCCGAAATCTTACAAAAATTTACATTTTGTGTGTCAAACTTTGGAAATATTCTCAAGATTTAAATTATTTTCGAATGTTTTAAAAACTAAATTAATTTTTTCAACTAAAAACTTAACTATTTAATTTTTCGTCGAATTTTTTTTATGGATATTTAATATTTTTGGTTAAAAACTCATCTATTTTATTGAAAATTTATCATTTTTTGGTAAAAAGTTAACCTTTTTGGTTGTAAATTCAACTATTAGGTTGAAAATTCTATTAAAAATTTAAAAATTTGGTTGGAATCTCATGTATTTTGTTAAAACTTACTCTTTTTGATAGAAAATTATTCTTCTTCGTTCAAAATTCATTTCCTTGGCTTGAATATTATTTATTTATTTTTTTAAATTAATTTCTTTTATAGAAAATTAATTTTTTTTATAGAAAATTAATTTTTTTTTACTGCAAATTTAACTATATCATTTTTGTTTGAACATTAATCTTCTTCAGTTGAAAATTCAACTATTTGTTTGAAAATGTCTGTACTTTGTTGAAACTTTGTTTGAAAATTCAAATATAAGGTTAAAATGCCATTAAAAATTAAAGTATTTGTTTGAAAATTCATGTATTTTGTTAAAAACTATTCTTTTTTGGTAGAGAAATAGTTTTTTTTTATTAAAAATAAATTTTTTTTTGGTTGAAAATTAATTTTTTTATGGAAAATTAATTTCTTTAACTAAATATATATTTAAATTCATTGTCGAAAAATTTTGTTCATAGAAATTTAACCTTTTTGGAAGAAAATTCATATGTTTGGTTGAAAATGTAACTATTACGTTAAAAATGTATCTTTTTTGGTAAAAAATTGATCTTTTTGGTTAAAAATTCAACTGTTAAATTGAAAATTCTATTAAAAATAAAAATATTTGGTTAAAAATTCATGTATTTTGTTAAAAATTACTCATTTTGGTAGAAAATTAATCTTCTTCGTTCAAAATTCATTTCCTTGGCTTGAATATTATTTTTTTTTATAGAAAATTAATTTTTTTTACTGAAAATTCAGCTATATCATTTTTGTTTGAACATTATTCTTCTTCAGTTGAAAATTCAAAAATTAGGTTAAAAGTTCCATTAAAAATTCAAATATTTATTTGAAAATCCATATATTTTGTTAAAAACTATTCTTTCTTGGCAGAGGATTAGTTTTTATATTGAAAATTAATTTTGGTTTGGTTGAAAATTAGTTTTTTAGTGGAAAATTAATTTCTTCAACTAAAAATATATTTAAATTTATTGTCGAAAAATTTTGTTTATAGAAATTTAACCTTTTTGGAAGAAAAATCAACTATTAGGTGGAAAATTCTACAAAAAATTAAAATATTTTGTTAAAAATTACTCTTTTTTGATAGAAAATTAATCTTTTTCGTTCAAAATTCATTTCTTTGGCTTGGAAATTAGGTTAAAAAATCCATTAAAAAATAAAATATTTGTTTGAAAATTCATATATTTTGTTAATAACTATTCTTTTTTGGTAAAAAATTAGTTTTTTTATTGAAAATCTTGGTTTGGTTGAAAATTAGTTTTTTAATGGAAAATTAATTTCTTTAAGTAAAAATATATTTAAATTTTTTGTCGAAAATTTTTGTTTATAGAATTTTAATGTTTTTGGTAGAAAATCCATCTGTTTGGTTGAAAATTTAATTATTACGTTAAAAATTTATTTTATTTGGTAAAAAACTTATTTCTCTAACTGAAAATTAAACCATTCTATTTTTTGTTAAAAATTTATATTTTTTTCTTAAAAATTCATCTATTTTGTTAGAAATTGATCTTTTTCGTAAAAAATTGATCTTTTTGGTTAAAAATTCAACTATCAGGTTAAAAATTCTATCAAAAGTTAAAATATTTGGTTGAAAATTCATGTATTTTGTTAAAAATTACTCTTTTTGGTAGAAAATTAATCTTTTTCGTTTAAAATGCATTTCTTTGGCTTGGAAATTAGTTTTTTTATATAGAAAATTAATTTCTTTAACTAAATATGTATTAAAATTTTTTGTCGACAATTTTTGTTTATAGAAATGTATTCTTTTTTTAGAAAATTCATCTGTTTGTTTGAAAATTGAACTATCACGTTTAAAATTTATTTTATTTGGTAAAAAACGTATTTCTCTAACTGAAAATTAAACCATTCTATTTTCTGTTAAAAATTTATATTTTTTGTTGAAAATTCATCTATTTTGTTAAAATTTTATCTTTTTTGTTGAAAAATTGATCTTCTTCGTTAAAAATTTAACTATTAGGTTGAAAATTCTATTAAAAATTAAAACATTTGGTTGAAAATTTATGTATTTTGTTAAAAATTACTCTTTTTTGATAGAAAATTAATCTTTTTCGTTCAAAATTAATTTCTTTGGTTTGGAAATTAGGTTTTTTTTTTATATAAAATTAATTTTTTTTACTGAAAATTTAACTATATAATTTTTGTTTGAACATTAATCTTCTTCATTTGAAAACTCAACTATTTGTTTGAAAATTTCTATATTTTGTTGAAACTTTGTCTTTTGTGGTAGAATATTATTCTTCTTGGTGAATAATTCACATTTTTGTTTAAAAATTCAAATATTATGTTAAAAATTCCAGTAAAAATTAAAATATTTGGTTAAAAATTCATGTATTTTGTTAAAACCTATTATTTTTTTGGTGGAATTTTTTTAAATTGAAAATTAATTTTTCTTGAATTGAAGATTAGTTTTGTTATTTAAAAATTAGAGTGGATATGGATTGATAAAGAGATAGAAAATGATAGAGGTGTATAGTAGAGAGATAGTTTGGAATGGGAAAGAGAGGAGATGGAAAGAGATAGGAGTGAATCTCGATTGATGACGAGATGGAAAAAGATAGACGGGGATAGTAGAAAGCTGGACTGGAATAGAAAAGAGGGGACGGAAAGAGAAAAGAGTGAATGTGGATTGATAAAGAAATAGAAAAAGATAGAGGTGGATAGTAGAGAGATAGGTTGAAATCAGAAAAAGAGGATGGAAAGAGATAGGAGTGGATATGGATTGATAAAGAGATAGAAAATGATAGAGGTGTATAGTAGAGAGATAGTTTGGAATGGGAAAGAGAATATGGACAGAGATAGGAGTGAATTTGGATTGACAAAGAGATAGACAAAGATAGTCGTGGATAGTAGAGAGCTGGGCTGGGATAGGAAAGAGGTGATTTAGAGAAATAAAATAAATTGGAGATTTATAAAGGAGACATATTAAAAGATAGAGGTAGATAGTAGAGAGCTATGCCGGGATAGGAAAGAGGGGATGGAAAGAGACAGCAGTGAATGTGGATTGACAAAGAGACAGAAAAAGATAGAGGTTAATATTAGAGAGATAGGTTGGGGCAGGAATGAGGGGATTTAGAAAGATAAAATAAATTAGAGATTTATAAAGGAGAGATAGAAAAAGATAGAGGTAGACAGTACAGAGCTAGGCCGGGATGGGAAAGAGGGGATGGAAAAAGACAGGAGTGAATATGGATTGATAAAGAGATAAAAGAAGATAAAGGTTGATAGTAGAGAGATAGGCTGGGATAGGAAAGAGGGGATAGAAAGAGATAGGAGGGAATGTGGATTGATAAAGAGATAGAAAAAGATGAACGTGGATAGTAGAGAGATAGGTTGGTATAGGAAAGAGGGGATTTTGAGAGATAAAATAAATTATATATTTATAAAGGAGCGATAGAGTTGATTAGAGTAAAGAGCTGAGCTGGGATAGAAAAGAGGGGATAGAAAGAGGGGATGGAAAGAGACAGGAGTGAATTTAGATAGATAAAGAGATAGAAAAACATAGAGGTGGATAGCAGAGAGACAGGCTGGGATAGGAAATAAGAGATGGAAAGAGATAGGAGGGAATGTGGATTGATGGAGAGATAGAAAGCGATAGAGGTGGATAGTAGAGAGATAGGCAGCGATAGTAAAGATGGGATTGAAAGAGACAGGAGTGAATAAGGATTTACAAAGAGATAGACAAATATAGAGGTGTATTATAAAGAGATAGTTTGGGATGGGAAAGATGGAATGGAAAGAGATAGGAGTGAATGTTGATGGACAAAAAGATAGATAAATATAGAGGTGTATAGTAGAGAGATAGTTTGTGATGGGAAAGAAGGGATGGCCAGAGATAGGAGTGAATGTGAATTGACAATGAGATAAAAAAAGATAAAGGTGGTAGTAGAGAGATGTGCTAGAATAGGAAAGAGGGGATTTAAAGAGATAGGAGTAAATACGGATTGAAAAGGAGATAGTAAAATATAGAGGCAGATAGTGGAGAGATGTGCTGGAATAGGAAAGAGGGGATTGAAAGAGATAAACTAAATCCCTTTTTCTCTTAGTGGGACCCAACCTGATCCACATGACCCTCCTTACCCTCAGGACCCAAAATATAAGAGTTAAATTTTTTACTACTACGTTTGAATATTGGCTGCGAAACTCTTTTTTGTAGGCGAATGTTGCTTATTACTTTAAATAATTTTTAGTTTCTAATATTAAAGTAGCCTGTGAAATTTTTTATTTCAAAATAATTAACAAAAAAAAAATAGAAAATGTCAACCCTGATGGAATAATTTTTACAAGAAAGTATAAAAAACTTAAACCGTTCTTACAGGAATCTACAAGTAAATAGAATAAATTACAACCAAAATTATAGGAAAGTAGAACTTTTTTCTATTATTCAGATGAATTTGGTACTTTATTCTTCAAAGCTTTAAAGATTCTTAAAAAGCTTTACAATTTTATTTCAAAATCATCAAAAATATAAATTAGGTTTTTCATTTTTTGAAATCCCTGCAAGTGTTAAATTAAGTTCATATCTTTTCAAAACTTGATAATTGTTGAATTGTTATTTTTACATAAATATTCAACAATTTCACTTAGATATTAAAAATTTATGACATAGAATAATTAAAATTGTAAAGTTCAAAATTAAAATTTAACACTTTGCAAATAGCCTTGTTACTAAATCGGGAGAATTGAAACGTAAACAGTCAGGGCCGCCTGAACCGGTTCCAATTGGAGTGCATAATATTGCGCAATATACTCGACTGAGTACTCGCGCACGGCGGTCCTTCCGAGGCGAGAGTCACAACTGTCCTCCGCCCTGTGCGCTAAGAAACTCGTGGGCCAGAAATTCTAGGAATTACTAAACCTGGGGTTACTAAATCGGGGTCCGAGTGTAAAGATTAGTTATTTGTATTGAATTGTATTTTTGTTAAGTTTTGTACATTTTTTTACAAAAAATTACACTTACAGAAATGGTGTACTTCTTGTAAAAAAAATTTGTCGCCAGGGAAGTGTTTGAAATTAAAAATGTAAAGATTAAATAAAGTTTTTGTTTCTTTACCTAGGGCTTTGCCTCTTCCAGTGATAACCCAATCAGTTCTATTTTGTTTTGGAAATTTATCTTATTTAGTTCAAAATTTATCTATTTTGTTGACAATTTTTCTTTTGTTGCAGAGAATTCATCTTCTGATTTGTGAATTCAATTTTTTTTTAATTCGTCTTTATGACTTAAAAACTAAACATTTTTTATGAATTTTTTTTTCTATATTGACTGATACATCTTTCTTAGTTCAAAATTCAACTGTTTACTTAAAAATTATTACTTTTTGGTTCAGTTAAAAAAATTGTTATTTGAAAATTAAAATATGTTTTGTTGGACATATCAGCTTTCACACTTTTTTTTAAATTCATTTTTTCATCAAAGATTCATCGGTTTGGTCGAAAATTTAACTATTTTGTTAAAAATTTCCCTTTTTTTTTGGTTGAAAATTAATTATCACAACTGAAGATGTGATAATAAAATTTAAAATCAATATTTCTCAATCAGATGTAACTCAATTCTTCATTATGTTTGTGAATTGGGCAACATTCCTTCCTTCGAGTGTTTCCAATTGCCCAATTGGCATTGAGGAAAAGCGAAAACAATAATTTCGAAATTATCGTGACATACGTATTTTTTAGAGAAAGATTCTGTGTTAAAAAAATATAAAAAATGGAAATGCTGGTCTTAAAATATCAATGATCAGGAAAAGTGAAAAATTTGATAGCTCAAAATCAGGGAAAATTCAAGGAATTTTGAAAATTGCAGTTTTTCGGTTACCCTGATAATTAAAAAATATTCTTTGAATATTTTTTTGATTATGCCCTTCATTACCTTAGATATCCGGCATATTTAGTCCTGAGACAATATTCGGATGATTTCAAATCCCATAAAATTATTTGATTTTCATAAAAAATAAATGGCTGTTCGAAAAAATTATCTATATCCAATTGTATTTTGAAAAAATACAAATTAGGTCAAAAGTTAATTTGAATAAAATTAAAATCACAGCAAATGTTAATTCGGAAGACAAAAATAAAAATAATTTGCATGATAATTCACAGCCGCGTGTATTATCAGTCAAGGACAAATCTTATCAGAAAAAATGTAGTCACCTTGTGCGTTCAACTATCTTAAATTTGGTGTCGTTTTTTTTCTATTTCCTTATCTAAAAAATTAATTTTTAAACAAATTCACGATTTCGCTATATTCAGGTCGATTTTTCGCTATGGGGCATGAAAAAATATTGGTCTTTGTATAGAAAATATTACAAACATATTCAAAATAATTTGTTTATACAATATTTTCTATAGAATTATGTCGATCAGAAAAATTTCGAAATATTTTCTGCTATATTCTGTCACAAAAAAGAAATAATATAACAATTCATTGTCTGTAGAAAAAATTAAAATTTATGTTAGCTTCCCGAACTCTTACAAAATTTATTTAAATAATTACGTTTGAAAATCATTTACTTATTTTCGAAATATGAAACAATTAAATTGTAGAAAATGTATTCCCTAAAAAAATATTACTAATTATTTCAAAGGTTTTAAAAAGAAAAGATTAAGAAAGAGAAAAGCTTTAAAAATGTTTAATTTTTAATAAATAATGATTTATTTTTTTAGGGAATACTTTTCCTGCAATTCGATTGTTTCATATTTCGAAAATAAATAAATGCTTTTGAAATGTAGTTATCTGAAAAATTTAGGTTCATGAAAAATATAAATTTATCTGGATAATATATTCAATAATGATAATAAATAATGTAACAAAGGTGTCCAGCATTTTGATATAAAAATGTAATTTGTAGATTTTCGAAGATTTCCAAAACAAAGAAGCTTTTAACCAAATTTAAAAGGCTTCACGATAATAAACAAAATTTATTAAAATTCTTGGGAAAATTTAAAATAATTTTTTATTTTAACCCTAAATTTTAAGAGAAAATTGGACAAGATTTTGAAAGATTTAAAGATATTAGAAAAGATTTTGAAATATTACGTAAGATTTCCAAAATTCTCATAACAGATTCTGGAAGATCTTAAGGCAATTTTAGTAATTTTTTAGAATTTTAAGGAAAAATATGGAAAAATCGGAATAATTTCGAAAAATATTTAGAAAGTTTAGAATTTTTTGCAATGGTTAAAAAATAATTTGAAATTTTAAGATTTTAAAAAATTTTTCACAAAATGTAATTTTTTGAAGATTTCATAAAAATTTGTAAGTTTTTTAAACAGTTTTAAAACCTTCTACAGTTAAAAAAAAACTTTTTTACAATTCCTGGGAAAATTTGAACTGATTTTTTTTATTTTGAAAATAAATTTTACGAGAAAATTGACAAAGATTTCATAACATTTTAAATTATTTTCTAAAATTTCCAAAAAGAATGTGAACGGTTTCTAAATAAAATCTTTCAATTAGGAAGATTACAAAGATTTATAAAAAATTCAAGTCAGTTTAAGAGAAATTTAAAATTTTCTTCAAGATTTAGAATTACTTTTTAAGTTGAAAATGTTTTAAAAGGTATGTTTTTGAATATTTGGAAATGAAAATTTCGAAGCTTCTTAAGGATTTTTAACGTTTCACAATAATGAAAAAAAATTTCTTAAAATTCACGGGGAAATTTGAACTGATTTTTTATTTCGGAAAATTAATTTTAAGAGAATATTTGAAAAGAGTTAAAGATATGAGAAGAAATTTTGAAATATTGCAGAAGGAAAGATTCAAAAGTATTAGAATTTCCTACTCCCTTTTTAGAGCAAGAAGCAAATTATATTAAATTTTGTAATAATTGAGAATTACCTTTAAAAGAAAAAATCCACTCCGAACATTCATTACTTGCATCAATAATTCGAGAATAGTATATTGTGTATCGGGGGCGCAAAATAGATTCACGCCCTTAATGCACACCATACATTTTGTCCCCCTCCAAAAAAACAAGCGTGTGGAGCAGATAGAGGATGTTTCGTGTACTTGACAATTTTAGATCATAGGTGGAAGGAAGAAATAGCGTACTTTGCAGAAGGGAGACTGTCGGGTATAGCAATACCATTTTTTCAAAGATAAAGATCAATTTCTTAATATTCTCACCTGCGGGGTGCAGTGTATGTGTAGCGGGCGTGAAGCTTTATATAGCGGGCGTAAAGATTTATGTAGCGGGCGTAAAGTTTCATGTAGTGGGCGTAAAGTTTCGTGTTGGCCCAGCGGCGGAGTAAGCATGTGCGAACGTCACTGAGGTGGAAGCGGCCACATTACGCCTGCTTCACGTGCATGCAATGGCGCGTTTTCAAGGGGGTCGGACAAAAAATAATATATTTACAATTTACAGCGCATCAGAATTGTTCAAATAAATTTGAATTGTTGACATAATTGCCAAATATCCTAAGATCATGCATAAAAATACATCACTTCATTACAAAAGTCTTGCCTCGTTTAAGTTTGATAAATTATAAAAATATAAAGTAATGATAAAGAATTCACAAAAATAGTTGTCATCACAGTTATCTGTGTAGAAATGAGTATTGATGAGGTAGAATGACTGATACTGCGTTTCTAAAATTTTTACGTAATTATTATTCGAAGAACAGAAAATAAAAACAGCGAAATATGCGAATTTCTGAGAGATAACAAAGGTTTTAATTCATAGTTGCTTTGGGCTGTTCAAATGTATTCAAAAGAATACTGCCGCCGCTGAGTACAGGAATTTAGTTTGAGAGATAACTTCTACTGCTGTGGGGGATTCAAAATTCGAGGAAAAAAATGGTATCGAGAAGGATTCAATAATAATTGTCACGTAACAATTGAACAGGCAATTGTTGAATAATGTTCAATGCAAGCCTTCTTCTTGGGTTGCAGTAAAAATTTATTCACGACGCCGAGTTGAATTAGGAACTTATTTCTCCCTTGTGGACCATACCGAAAAATGCTACACCACGACATTGATCAACGGAATGTTAAAAGAACGAGTGAAGATATAGGAAGCCGTGTAATGGCTCCAAATGTGCAGTTTCGTAATGCCAGTGCAGTGCAATCATAAAATTTATGATAGAATCATTCTTACGCAAGAAATATAATTTTGAATATTTCTGACTTCAATCAGTGTTGGCGCGTGGACCAGCACAGCAGAACAAGTAGTAGAAAAAGTACCCTTACAATGACAATAGTTAGTCCAGAAACAAACCAACTCCGTTACTATTGTCATCAAGAGGTTACTTTTTCTTTGCCACCAATCCCGCTGTGCTGGCTTGAATAAGAGTAGACATATTCGCGTCGGCGCAGAAACCGCAGGAACTCCACGTGTGCCGCAGAGCGCCACTGCCGAAAACGCTTTTGCGTTAAAAATAGAGAAATTAACTTTCATCGAAAAGCGCACAAGGTACGAAAAAAAATCAATTGACGAGAGTTGTCCATCCAAAAAGAATCTACAAGTTTGTTTTTAACAATTTTTAGATGAAGTGAGTAGATTTTCTTTTAATTGTAAGAAACAAGATTGAAAATAAAAAAATTAAACTTTTACAAAAACGACACAAGAGAAGGAAAACATTAAAAGAAAAAAGTTCTGGGACCAAAGAAGTTCTACAAATGTTTTATCAACACTTGTTATAAGAATAGATGAAAAATAAAGACATTAATTTGTTGAAAAAAGGATACAGGCTACAATAACATTCTATTTGACAAAATTGATCACGTGAATTATATCTAAATTAAGTTTAAATTATAAAAAAATAAAATTGATAAGATGCACACTTTTCTCCAAATAATAAAAACTAGACAATGAAAATACGTATGTTTCAATAGCAATGCATATTATGAACTTTAGTCATATAAATTTATTAAAATTATACATTTTTCAGGGTAGCTGAAAATAAAAGTTTATGCAAACAATATCAAAGTAATCATAATAAATGAAATTTGTATTTTATTTTGCCATATCCGAATACGCAATTCGAGGTTGAGGTACATAAATAAACCTAATTTAAATTCTATATAAGACTGTTGGAAATAGTAAAGAAAAGTTCATATTCTGAACAAAATCGAGTGCGAAGCACGAGATCCGTGATGAGAATATGTTTGTTACAGTCAAAGGAAATTTAATATTTGTGAAATCACAGTTAACAAATTACAGTTATCGATGCTTTGACCTCTAATTTTAGAAGGTCTTTGAAAAAATCTGGGAAAATACAATAACCGAGCGCGTGGCACGAGGCAAGTACATTACATCTTCGTGAATCACTTGGTACAAACTTTGCGAGGAAACTAGGTAATTTTATAGTCAAAATATTTATTCGAGAACAAATAGAATAAAATAAATTTTCAAACAATAACAATTCGAAAATTTCCTTCACACATCAGTTCAAAATTTAGTACAAATATTGTGAAATGGATGAATTTGAAACAAAAAGGATCAACTTTTAACAAAAGAGTTTAACTTACAAAAAAGTACTTTTATTTTCAAACAAAAAGATGAATTTTGAACCAAAAAGATCTAATTTTTAAACAAAATGCTTGCATTTTTAACAAAATAGTTGAATTTCAAACTAAGAAAGACAAATTTTCAACCAAATAGTTGAATTTTGAAATTAAAAAAAGATCAATTTTGAACGAAACTTATGAATTTTCTACTAAAATTATGAATCTTTAACAGGAATAGTTGAATTTTCAATTAAAAAAGATTAATTGCTAACCAAAAATTGAATATTCAGTTTAAACAAATAATTATCAGAAACAAAAATTTCAAAAATAACTCATTTTTCAACTGAAGGGATGAATTTTCAATTAAAAGTATGAATCTTCAACCAAAAAAAAAATAATTTTTAATAAAAGAGTTTAAATTTCAGACTAGTAATTAAATTTTCGTTTAAAAAAATATGAATTTTAAACAAAAAATGTATTAGTTGATATTTCAATAAAAAATTATCTTTATTTTTAATCAAAAACGGTCGAATTCAACCAAAAAATACGTATTTTCAGCAGGACTTGAATTTTCAGCTTATAAAGATTTTTCAGTCAAGAGAGAGATGATTTTCTACCAAAAAGAACACATTTTAAACATATGCATTGCCAACCAGATACTTGAATTTTCAACTGAAAGCGATCAATTTTCAACCAAAAATAAAACAGTTAAATTTTCAGTTCAAAAAACTAATAAAAAAAAGAAATTCCACAAAATAGTTCAATACAGTATTATAAAGCTACTTTTACAAATGAAGAATTATTCTTATTCAATTTTTCATTGCAATTTAAAAAAAAAGAGCACACTCTCGAAAAAATTTCCTGAATTAAGAAAAAAATCCCTGAAATTTCCAGGGTTTTTCAGGTACATCAAAATTCCCTGGCAATTCCAGGTTTTCCAGGTAGGGTATTCCATTTTCAAGGCCATTTTCAAATCTATTTATCTATTTATAAAAAAATAAAATATATTAATAAAAATATATAAAAAATAATAAATAAATAATGATAAATAATAATAATAAATATACTAACTAATCGCCTGGATGTAATATTCCGGTCGATGTCTGAATCCAGTGGCGAGAACCTGTCTGCCAATATCTTCAAAGACGACTGGCCTCTGTTCCAAATTCATCAAGAGTAATGATTGAAGTTGTTTCTTGGCCCTCTGAAAAGAAAATCATAAGTTAAGATAAGAAAAATGGTTCAGGGTCACCGAAAAATTTCATTTTCAAAATTTCCTGACTTTACCCTGACCAATTTTTCATTTTCCTGAAAATTAATATTTAAAGACCAGCATTTTAATATTGCAACATTTTTAACATATAATCTCTCACAGACGGAGTAAAACAATAAAACTTCTGATTCAAATTGAAACTTTTCAAATTGATTTATTCATTTCAACCCAAAAAGATGACTTCTCTACCATAAAATAAAAACAAAAAACTCGAACTTTTGAACGAAATAATTAAATTTGCAACAAAATAGTTGATTTTTTAAACAAATACTTGATGTTGCTATAAACAAAGTTGAATTTTCTACAAGAAAAAAATATATTTTAACCAAACAGTTGCATTTACAACTAAATAGTTGAACTTTAAACCAAATAGTTGAATTTTTAAACAAGTGATCCAATTTATAACAACAAAAAAAAGATTTTTCTTCAAAACAAAAACAGATGCATTTTCATCAAAATAGTTAAATTTTCATGTCATAAAGCAGACACTTTTAAAATATAGTTGAATCTTCAACAAAAAAATTAATTCTCCACGAAAAATGTAAGTTGACATTAAAAAAAAAATGAATTTTCAACAGAAATAGTTAAATTTCCGACCAAAAAAGATTACTTTTGATCAAAATCGTTCAATTTTCAACAAAATAACTTAATTTTTAACAACATAGTTGAATTTTAAACCAAAATATTGAATTTCGAACCTACGAAGATGAATTTTCAACAAAATAATTGAATTTTTAACCAAATGCTTAAAGTTTGTACCTAAAAAGATGAATTTTCATCAAAATAGTCGAAATTTCAAACAAATAGTTGAATTAAAAAAAAAATATATTTTTAACTAAAAAGTTGCATTCATAATCAAATATTTGAACTTTAAAGCAAAAGAGACCAATTCTCAACAAAATAGTTGACCTTTAAACCAAATAGTTGAATTTTTAACCAAATGTTAGAATTTCCAATGAAAAAAAAAGATTGATCTTCAACCAAAAGCAGGTGGATTTTCAACAAAATAGTTAAATTTTCAAGCCAAAAAGAAAATTTTTTATAAGATAGTTGAATCTTAAAAAAAAGATGAGTTCTCAACGAAAAATGTAATAGTTGATATTTCGACCGAAAAAGATGACTTTTTAATAAAAATAATTCAATTTTCAACCAAATAATTAAATTTTTAACAAGATAGTTGAATTTTAAACCAAAATGTTGAATTTCGAACCTACGAAGATGAATTTTCAACAAAATAATTGAATTTTTAATCAAATACTTAAAGTTTGTACCTGAAAAGATGAATTTTCATCAAAATAGTCGAAATTTCAAACAAATAGTTGAATTAAAAAAAAAATATATTTTTAACTAAAAATGGAGCACCGTTAGGCAAGCAATCAAATTGTGAACTTAATTCTGCAAGAAGAAACAGACGATTACATTTTATTTCGAGAATAAATATTTTTGTATCACTAATAATAATCTAGAAGAGTACCGAGCTAATACGTTTTTTTCGCAGCATAAAGTTGTTATGCAGTAATGCTTTCGTTTTTTCATTATAGTATTTCTTAGCCACATCAAGCATGCTAAAAAATCCTATTTGATGAATATATAACCGACATGGTATAGCATAGGATCTGATAAATTCTCGTCTTCAAAGGATTTCATAAATGTGCAGTAAGAAACTATAGTCAGAAAAGTTTATCAAATGCGTTAATACTTCCCACAGCTCAAATTACTATTTTTAATTATTACTATTTTTAAGCTTAATTACCATTTTTAATATCAGAAAAAGAAAAACTGTCGATGCAATGCAAACATTGCGCGCTTGTATTTACTGTTAGTTTAGAAATCAATAAATTCCAAACTTAACAATACTCAAACCTGAATGGCTTCAAATATAAATAAGAAGATGATTATGTTTCAAATCCAAAGATTAATTTCCTACC
Source organism: Andricus grossulariae (assembly GCA_011634705.1). Classification (NCBI taxonomy): domain Eukaryota; kingdom Metazoa; phylum Arthropoda; class Insecta; order Hymenoptera; family Cynipidae; genus Andricus; species Andricus grossulariae. The sequence continues at coordinate 80,088,146 of JAABKJ010075445.1, read as the reverse complement.
AAATAAGACGATTTTTCAACCAGAATGCTGATTCTTCAAATACAAAAATGACTTTATAGCTAAGTAGATAAACTATTAAACAAGAAATTGATTTCTGAAATCAGAAAACATCATTTGTCAACAAAAAATATAACAGTTGATATTCAAACAAAAAAAAAAAGATTTTAGGTTTGAATAAAAAATAGTTGAGGTAATTTTGATGTACATTTTGAATAAAATAGTAAAAGCCTCACCTAAATATGTCAGTTTTCAAACAAAAGAATCAATTTTCTGCCTGAAAAGATGAATTTTCAACACAAAAATTAAAGATTTAACCGAAAAATAAATTTTGAACTAAAATAAACGTTTAACCAAAAAAGGAAATTTTTAACAATCGAATAGATACTTAGAAAAATTATAAAATTTTTTTCATGTTATAGGATTTCACAAAATTTTAGGCAAAATTTGAGTTTTATTATCTTGAAAAATGAAAATATTCTGTCTTCAAATCTTTCAAATTCTTTTCTGAAATTTTGTGAAATCGTTTGAAATGTTAAAGTAGTTTTTGTTCTTATCTTCAAATAATTTTTCAAAAGAAGAAATCAAATTCAAATTTTCCCGGTATTCTCAGAAAAAATGTATCATCTGAAAACAGTTCAAAATCCTTAAAAAGCATCAAAATTTTTTTTCAAAATTTTTCAAAATGTACATTTAGTTACACATTTTTTTTACTCTTTTACAATTCGAATCAACTTCGAATATTTTTAACAATTGTAAAACTTTGAACGTTTTTCAATTCTTCGACATATTTGTGTATTCTTATGCTACTTTTTCAATAATATTACCTTGGTTTATCTACAACTATTATCAATTGTATAAATAATAAGAAATTCCTCAAATAATTTTTTTTCTAAAAATGAGAAAACCGTGGCAGTCTATCGTCGTCAATTTCCAGATGCCAAAAAAAAACGTCGTTGATGGCTTATTCCTGATAACTATTCTACTAAAACTAATGAAATTTTTTTAAGAGTTAAATTATGAGTCGAAAATATGAATTTTTATTTTAGGGAAATACTTAACTATCCAAAAAGACGAATTTTCAACCAAATTTGTCATGGAATGAGTTTGAAAATCAGTTTCATATTTCAGACTTTACACACTACCCCCTATTCCTCTCTTTTCTATTTCTCAAGAATTCTACTATTATATTTTTTGGTCGGAATTAATTTTCTTTGTACAATACTCATATCAAATCATTGAAAACACTTATACTTTTTCTATCAGCTGTTTCCAATTGAAACCCTTTCGAATCTTATCGACAGCATACGAAATTGTAAATCATAGGATTTGATAAATTTTTAGTTTGATACGATTTCATATTTTTGCCGTAAGAAACTTTCGATAGAAAAGTATACGATTTCTCAATATATAAAATTTTATTGAGATTTTCTAGGTTTCGAAAAACAGAATTAGATACGTGTCTTGTATTGACAACATTTTATAGAATTCTAGATGGACAGAATTTGATAGAAAGTTGCGTCAAGTGTGCCAATATATTTTGATTCATGATATTAGTTTGATTAAATCTAATAGGATTCACCCAATCTGCTGATAGAATTTGATTCTTGAATTTTGGTTGATTCAGTTTGATAGGAATTCTATCAAATTTTTTCACAGAATTTTTTTTCGAATTCCACGTTTTGGAAACAACTTCTTGAACTTGTATGCCTATGGATGTTAAGTGCATGAAGGACTGTCTTTTCGTCTCTAGCTTTTCTACCAGAAGCAAGGCTCTATTCGGAAATCCAGAGAGATTAGAAGACATACCTCGAAATGGTTTCTGAAGAACATTAAAAGAAACTGAAAAATAAAGATCTTGTATACAGGATTTAAACAAAAATAGTGATATGAATAGTTACGTTTTACACAGCTTAATAAGTGTTTGAATAATTTACTATAAATGATGTCAAGCGTTCAGAAATTTTATTTGTTCTTCTCTTGCAATCAGGATAAATGCATATTGTGAAGTAAAAATGGTCACTTTCGGCAAGTTAAAAATGTTTTTAAAATTATGGATAAAGTATTATATCATGTTCACTAATTGGTATACGTAAGTATACTAAAATTACAAAGTGTAATGAATTTAGTAAACACATAGGAAATTTAATATGCCCATGTATAGAAAAATTGCAAACATTATTCTCACAGTGCAGGAAATGAATTTTCAACACGAAACGAAAAATTTTTAGGAATAAACTTGAATTTTCGACCAAAAAAAGATGGTTTTAACAAACGTATTTTATTTTCAACAAAATAGTTTAACTTTTAATCAAAAAGCTAAATTTTTAACACACAAAGATGCATTTTTAACAAAACTGATTTATTTTCTATCCAAAAAGACGAATACATGAATTTTAAACTTAAAACGGATACATTTTTAACTAAAAATGGAATATTTAAAGTTTTATATAGAAAAATTAATTTTTAACAACAACAAAAGTCCAATATTTTTAAGAAAAATGCCGCATATTTTAGAAGATACTTGAATTTTCAACAAAAAAGGTAATTTTCAACGAAGAAAGATGGGGTTTCTGCCAAAATAGTTGAAGTGTAAAAAAAACAGCCGAATTTTTAAAATACGAAGATGAATTTTTAACTCAAGAGATTAATTCCAAAAAAAAAAAAACGAAATTTCAACACGGAAATATGTTTTTTTTAACTAAAAAGTTACTTTACAATCGAATAGTGACAATTCCAACTACAATGGTAAACCTTCAACCAAAAGCAGATTTATTTTAAACAAAATAGTTAAATTTTTAACTAAAATAGATAATATTTCAATTGAAAACATCACAAAATGTAATATTTACATTTTCAATTTAAAAAATTAATTCTTAACAACAAGAAAAGAACAGAATTTTCTGGAAAATATTTAGGTTCTTAACTAAAGAGATGAATTTTTTACTAAACTGATCAATTTTCGACAACAACAAAATAGAGTTTAAACAAAGCAGTTGAAATATTAACTAAGTAGTTAGATTTTCAACTAAAAAGATCAATTTCCTACAAAAAAGTGGAAAGTTACTTTTTCGATATAAAATAAATTGAAAACAAACGAATTTTCAACAAAGTAGCTAATCTTTTAACCACCGAGATGCATTTTCAACAGAAAATATGAATCTTCAACTTGAATAATTAAATTTTCAATTGAAAATATAAATTTTCAACTAAAAAAGATCAATTTTCACTATAAATGAACAATCGATTTTTAACCCAATAGTTGAATTTTCAACCCAAAAAATGAATTTTCCATAAAAAAAGACAAATTTTCAACAAAATATATCAATTTTCAACGAAATAGTTGAATTTTTAACCAAACAGAATGTTTTAATCAAGAAGAATAAATGTCTATCTAAAAAGATGAATTTTCAACAAAAAATGCAATACTTAAATTTTCATTTAAAAAATTACTTTTCAACCAAAGAATATTATTTTTAACTAAAAAGATTAAGTTCTCAAAGAAAAGAATTAATTTTTAACAAGATAAATGAATTTTCAACCAAATTTTAAATTTTCAAAGTAACTTTCAACCTAATAGTTCATTTTTAAACCAAAGAAATTAATTTTCAAACGAAAAGGTGAGTAAGTCACCAAGAAGATTAATATTCTACCACAAAAGATAAAGTTAAAAAGAAATACAGAAATTTTCAACCAAATTACTGAATTTTCAACTGAAGAAGATAAATGTTCAACCAAATATGGGATAGTTGAACTTTCGGTTAAAAAAATTAATTCAGAACAACAAACATTTTTCAACAAAATAGTTAAACTTTGAACAAAAAATGAGTTTTCAACTAAAATGATGAATCATCAATAAAAAAAATTTTCAACAAATTATAAGAATCCTTAACCAAAACAGACTATTTTTCAAAGAAAAAAGAGGAATTTTCGACAAAATAGTTGAGTTTTAAATTTAAAAAAATTCAGTCAAAAAAAGGTTTTCAACAAAATAAGTGAATTTTCAACTAAAAAATGTCAAAACTATTATTTAAATGAAAATAATGCAAAGAAAATATAAAAAATGTTTATTTTTCATTCCATTTTGACTGTTATTTAACAATTAAGTTGCTTAATTGTGCTTATCTCAAATATAAATTGAAATACTGTTGTATGCATCTGTCTTGATTAAATAAAATGTTACATTATAGATCTTGAATTTTTCTCAATTTCATCATGCACATAAATGTTACAGTTATCTTACTCTTGAACTTTAAATATAAAACTTTGATTTAAAGATAAAATAATTGAATACATTTATGTGACAAATATGTCTGGAATACGTGACTGTTCATCTGGAAATAATAAAAAAATCATATAAGATTTGCGGTAAAATCTATAATGTCATTTGTGGTTTTTTTAAATAATAGACAAACTAAAGTTTTCAGTTCGATCAATTTAAGAATAGAAATTTACAAACAATACAAAATTACAAAATAATATAAAAAATTATAAAATACAAAAGAAAAATTATTTAAATTTTTTAACAAAAAACAGTGGAATTCAACGAAGAAAGACGAATTTTAAACAAAAATTCAAAATCAATTTTGAATTATGTTAATAAAAAAAATGTCACTAGAAAAAACCGTTTTTTCAAATATAATGCATTACCATAGCTTCTTTACTGTTTAATAAAATGTATCAATATTATAAGTCAATCGATTCGTCTCGAATCAACACATCTTTTCTATTCTCACATCAACTTTAGAATGGACGGGGAGATGGAAGAGAATAAAGATAGAAGAAGTACGAAAATTTAAATATTTGGGATATACCTTGCAAACGAATGCAGATCATAGAGCACATATAAGAGCAAGGATAAAAAAAGCAGCAAGGGTAATGCAATAGATATGGGGAATAGGAAAAAGGAGGTTAACAGAATTGGAGACGAAGCTGTGGGAGGGAAAGGCAGGGAAGTTAGCAAGAAAGTGTTTGATAGAGGTAGAAGAAAAGACAGGGAGGGGGATGGAATTAATAAGATGGGAAAAAGAAAGGTGGGAGTTCTTTAAGGCTAGATATATAGAAGACGGGACTGGAGTTAACTATGAAGAAGTCGAAAAAAAGGGAGAGGGAAAGACAATAATTCAAGAAATAAGGGATGACTAAGGAATCAAAATATAACAAATGGTATATGTTGATAAAAAAAGAACGAGTACAGAAGTATTCAGAAAAGGGATGGGGAGAGAAGAGATGGATTTGAATAGCAAGATTAAGACTGGAAAAAGAGGTAAGAGCAGGTGTGTATTGGGAAAATAGATAAAACAGGAAGTGCAGAATCTGCGAATGGAGAGAGGAAACATGGGAGCATGTATGGGAATGATGTAAGGGACAAATGGAAGATAAAGGAAGTTGACAAGATAATTTGGTAAAGATTCTAGGGGAGGATGGTTTAGGGGAAGAACGGATGAAGGAGTTAGAAATCACTACGAAAGCGAATGAGAAAGAACGAAAGAATGGATGCAAAAAAATGGTAAAATGGATGTACAAGAGAAATGAAAGAAAAAGGAAACGGAAGTCGCATAAATTAAAAGCGTACAGATTTGTGAGTAATGGTTCTGTAATAGCATGAGTAGGTTAACATGCGTTTATGTTATCGCCCTCTCTCTCATTGCGCTGTCGCGTTTGATCTCTCGCTTTTGATTTCACGCTCAATAGTTCGCTAGCACGTCCCAAATTGTTCTATCGTCAAAAATAGAAATAAGGATCTAGATATCAGATTTTCTGTAAATAGGTGTAATAGTTATTTGTGATACAAGTGGGCGAAACAGGTGATTGTGTTTGAGTGTGAATTTTGCAGCATGAGCCGCAGATGATTGATGCCATCACACGAGTTAGCAATCTCCTATGCGCACGTGTATCACACGCTATTTTTTGCAACGCTCGTCCGAAACCTTAAAAACAAAACTTCAGTCATTAAAAGATTTGTTCAAGTTAAATCTGAATTTATTTCAAGAAGATACCAACACCAGTGGGTGAAGTTACCTATGCCGGTGTCTAAAGTACCTGATCTCGAAAGTGTGCATGCGCAGCTTTTTCACCAGTGCCTAAAGTAAGCCATCTTCAAACTGTGCATGCGCGAAAATTATTTCGCATACAGTCTGCTCAAATAAGGGACTTTAGGCACCATTTAGAAGCATGAAAAGGTCAACTTTTGAGGTTGGTGTTGCAGAAATAACTTTAGATAGTAAGGATAAGATTTTATAAAATATGTAGACGGAAGGATTGTAAGAAATGGCAGTCATGTAAACCCTCAGGGGACACATTATGAATGAAAAAGTAATACGAATTTTTCATTTTTGCAACTTCGAGGTTTTTCAGTTTCCAGATTAAATACGGTGAAAAGGTTCTGTATTTTTTTAGTACAATTTCTGTATAATTTGTGTATGAAATCTCGAAGACATTTTTTTTTTTTTTTCATGGTATAATTCCGATATTATTTGTGTATAAACTCGCGAAGTCAGTTTCTCCGTATTTTTTGGGTATAATTTCGATATTATTTGGGTATTATCTCTGAAAGTCAATTTTGGTATCTTTTTGGGTATTATTTCGGTATTGTTTGGGTATTTTCTGGGAAACACATGAAAAATTCCCAAGAATTTTTGGAAAATTTTAGAAAAATGTTGAAAACTTGAAAAAAATCTTTAAAATTCTGGAATTTCCGAGAAAACAAAAAAATTTCGAAAAAAGAAAAGTAATTGAAAGAACATGTTTAGGTATTTTTGGGGTATTACTCTAGTATTATTTGGGAATCAACTCGCAGAATCAGGTTCAGTATTTTTTGGGTATTATTTCGGTAATATTTCTGTATTTTCTAGAAAATACAGGGAAAACAAGTTTTTAACGAAATTCTTTCTTTAAATTTTGCCATAGAACTTTTTACAATAAGAAATTTCATTGTTTTCATTTATGCTTATAACTCAAAGGCAAACAACAAATTTTCTCGAGAATTCTTGTTTCAAAATTTTGATACAGAAATTTTTACAATAATAAATTTAGTTATTTTTATTGCAACTTATAGCGCTGTGAGGAAAAAATAATATTTTTTGAAAATTTCACTATCGAAATTTGTACAATAAAAAATCTAGTTGTTTTTATTGCAGCCTATAACGCTGTGAGGACAAAACAACTTTTCTCCAAAAATTTCTTTCTTTATAATAATTTTGCCCTCAAAATTTTTACAATAACAAATTTAATTGCTTGCATTGATGCCTATAACGCTAAGGGGGGGGGGGATTCTCGAGAATTCGTGTTTCAAAATTTTGCTATCAAAATGTTTACAATAACAAATTTAGTTGTTTTTATTGCAGCCTATAACGCTGTGAGGAAAAACAATTTTTCTAGAAAATTTGTTTTCAAAATATTGCTATAATTCAAGGAGTTCGAAAGGCTCTCAAAGTATTAAAAAAAATTTTCCAGAATTTCATTCTTCACACAAAATTATTTCTACAAACTAAATTTTTTGAAAAAAATGATATAAATGTTCCAAAGTGGACTTCTTGAGAAAGCACAATTTTATTATTTTTATAAAAACTGCACGCATCATATCTTTTTTGAGAGCAAATTATTAGGAGAATCATTTTCTTTCCTGATTTTCTTTTATTGGAATGTTATTTATTCTGAAGGCGCCCAGGTGATTAAATTAAGCAAATAAGAAAAAGTTCGAGATGCGCGATCAACAATCTTTCTCCTTCCATTCTAGTTATTTCATAGAATAAACGAAACGTGGCATTTGGATCTTGCAAAAGTTGGTATAAATAGCTGACATTTAGGAAGTCACTCTTTACAATCAATTTTTGAATTCAGTTCGATTCTTGCTTTCTCTGTCCGAAAAAATGAAGATTAGTGCTGCTAGTCTTCTCCTCACATTCGCTGGATTCCTGCAGGAAACAAAATGCCTCAACACTAGTGGTAAAAGCAATATAATATTAAAATTAAAATTTGAGGAAAATTTTGGAAAAAGTCTGAAATTTTCAGTGCAGTATTTTGTGACTCGACTGCAAATTGTGCTTTAACTTAGAGAAATGGTGACAAAAATCTAAAATCTAGAGGAAGCAGATAGAGGATGTTTGGTGTACTTGAACATCTTAGATTATTAGTTAAAGGAAGAAATAGCGTCAATCAAATGATGTTTGATTGAAACACGCCAGACACACGTTTGGACATTTTGATTCATATCTCGGGAACCCGTGAATATTTCTCGTGTCTTTTGAGCTTAAATTGAGCACACTGTTGAAAGAATTGCTTCCTCTTGATTGACGATTTTGCGTACAATTTTCGTAGGTCATATGACGAGTTGAACTCGAGCTACAAGATTCGAGTAATACTTGATTCATAAAAATTGTTAAATCTTTAAGTTACTAGTGCACATGAACATGATGAATGTTAATTTTTTCTTCTACAACATTAGGTCCTGAACCGACAGGCCCTCACCTTGTTGTAACAATGAATAATGGCGCGAAGGTGACTGCTATTCTTCACTGGGCCCCAAGTGTACCTGTTTGGATGAAAAATAAACCACTTGAGAACTTCAAATCCTATGAAGTTTTTTTGTACCAACCTTTCAAAAATAATTATGAGGGTATTTTGAGCTATGCGAGACAGGCAAACGGCCTTGAACCGGAATCAGCTGAGGTGATGATAGATGGAAGGAAGTATGTACCCTATCTGAAATACGAATACCATCACGACGCACCTCCTAAGTCTTTAATTGGCGTCAGAAGCATTTTTATAACAATACCCGGAACTAGGAAAATCATTGTACAAGGTATAAAAACAGAAGTCGAACAACTAGAGACTGAAAAATATCAGGAATTTGTGAAAATGCGCCGTAATGATCCATGGCTTTGAGACCCTGGGCCATAAAGAACAAGAGAGCACAAATAAATAAATTTCTAATCTCAAATGAACATCTTACCATTTCTTCCATTCGTAACCTTCACAATTTTTCAATGTCCGAATTCTATCGTTTATCATTCTAATTCTCTAATTTCGAGTGTTTCTGGAAAATTCAACGGAACATTATGTAAACTCATTTGTGTGAATAAACTCATCAGTTATCAATAATGAAGTCTTTTTATTTTTTGGCAGAAACTAGAGAATCCTGGTGGCAAATAATTCTTTTCGGTGAATACTTACCTGAAATTGTATTTATTCTATTTTTGTTTGAAAATTTATCTTTCTCAATTAAAAAGTTACCAAATTTGTTGCAACATCAGAATATCGTTAAAAATGCAATCTTATTTCTAGAACAGGTCACATTTTTGCTGAATCTTCTTTTAACTTGTAATATCTGTACATTTTTTATTTTGTTTTAGTAAAAACTTTTCATGTGCAAGATCTTATGAATTCCCCCCTCTTCCGAATTTCCATACATAATTTGCAGATGTCCCCTTACAGATAATTACGAATATGATACACATGTATAGTATGAATTAAGAAGGCAGTTTGATTTTATGGGTATGACAAAATAGTTCTTCGAGTAATTAACATAAGCTTTGTATACTTTAAAGAGACTCGTTTCGAAATCTCTGTTTATTTTTCTTTATGCGTCATGAACGTGAAAGACGACAAACAATTTTATATCTTGCCTACTATATAAATTATTACTTGTTAAAAAAAATCGAAATAATTATCAACTGAATGTAATGAATAAATTCAAAGTTCATCCTGAAAAAATTTTTCTTTCAACAAATAATTTCGATTTTTAGAATATAAATAAGTGTTTAAAAATATTGTATTATAGAAAGAAAAAATCGGGAAGACATTCTTCAATTCAAAAGACTTCAGGAATATTCAAAGATTTGTCTTCCATTTGAGACAGTAGTTGTAATTTCCATTTAACTTCAATTCAGAATGGCTCATGTTATTCCTTGAATGATTCTCTACTATTTGTAAGGTCGTTGACAATTCAATTTTTTGGGAAAAATTTAAACTGAATACATTGTTTGAATTTCCGAGTGCTACGAATAGCCACACATAGAATTTTGGAATCATAACAAATGGTCCAAAAATTTTGAAAATGCTCTAATTGACATTGTCTTATTTTCGAAATTTTAATCCGAAATAATTCAATTTCGTGATTCTTCAATTTTAAAAAATGTTTAAGTTTTAGTGCTTCGACTTAGAAATTACACAATATTATTCAACTACTTTTTCTAATTAAATTGTCCAAAATCGTTCTATATTTTTGTTTTCAGACGTTTTCAATTAGAAATTATGAATTATTGTTTAAAAAAGGTTTAAAACATAATATTGAAAAATTGGTTTAATAGAACCGGGAGAAAGCCGGGAGACAAAAATGGCAAAATTAGTGGCCACCCTGTATTTGTAATCCCTTGAAAACCGATGAAATCTTTTAAAATTAGTAGAAATATTTAGAACTCCCATAAAATACTTTTAAAATGCTTAAAATACGTGGAAGTTTCTAGAAATTTGTTGACGTCCTTTGAAATCCCTTAAAACCTCCTGATATGTTTGAAAATCTTTAAAATTCCGTGAAATTTTTATGAAAACTGACGAATTCGTTTAAAATCCATAGAAATTCTCTGGAATTCCTTAAAATTTGTCGAAATCTTACGTTTTATAAATAAGTCAGTCGTTTTGTACCTTCTCTATTTTTTGCATCAACTCTTTGAATATTTTAACATTTATTTCTATACTAATTTTTTTATAATGATTTTTCTAAAATCGCGAAAAAATTATAAGAAATTAGCATATTTACTAGAAATTTGAACAATTTCTTAATTATCATGTAATTAATATAATTAATTAATTTAATAATTATTATCATTTACTCCATGTAATTTTTTAAAATCTAAACTATTTTGAATTTAAGATTTAAACTATGACTATTTAAAATTTAACAATATGTGACTAACAATATTTATGGAGACAGTTAAGATCTCCAGATACGTAAAAAATATTAGCACCCATGAAAATATTAAAATTACGAAAGTAAGAGTTTTTTTCAAGCATTTTTAGAACTTTTAATGTTTAAAAATTTGATGATATTATGGAATTTCAAATGATTTTTAAATATTTTAATGGGTTTTTACGATTTCCAAATATTTCAAGACCTTTTAACGAATTTCTAGAGAACTTTAGGGAATAAATTAAATTTTATTTCAAGGGATTTCTACGGATTTCAACAGTTTCAAGAGACATGAAAGAATTCAACAAATTTCAGAATATTTTAAGTAAATATTCTTGATTATGAAAACGATTTGAAATATATAAAAATTGTTTATTTGACAAATGTTGTGTTTTCTCGGGCTTTTTTTTATTGCCGTGAATGGATTTTCATAGATCTATCCAATTTAAAAAAATAAATTATTAAATGGCGGAAATCATTAAAAAGTCATTGTAATTTATTTAAACACTATACCAATTCATATTAAAAGATTGTTTCTTTTCTAAATGTAAAAATATGTTTGTTTTTTTCCCCCTATTTTTCTTCTGTTTTCTGAAAAAATTCTCCTATTTCCCCTTTTTTGAGCTCTGCGCTCTGATTCCTGAGAGCTTCCAAAAAATTGTTTAGAAGTTGATTTTTTTTAAATTGATAGTCGATTATTTTCGCTGACACTTTTGAGCAAATTTCAAGTGACGTGGCACAAGGAAAATGTAGTGTAAGTATTCATAAAGACATTTTTGTCTCGGAGTAAATGAACTGAAAGCGACTCTGGTTTAAAGGTCGACACTAAGGATCGTAATGAATCGATTGCTACTCAAAGAGAGCAATTTTCGAAGAGGAAGAATCTTAATTTTTTCCATTTTGGCGTAATTTTGTTAAGAACTTGAGTTAACTTTGTGATAAGGCTGTCGGTGTGTGTGTGTTATCGCCTTTGTTTGGTTTAGTTACGTTAACTTTGATACGAGTGAGGTAAAAATTTTAGAGGATTCTATAGAATTTTCTAATATATGGCAGTGTTAGAATCAGCAAAAAGCGATCGTTATAATAATTTAATTAATTTATTGTAATCAATTAATAAGTGGGAAGGTGGAGAGCTTTTCACAGGTTTGTGTCGTCAAACATCAATTTTCACTTTAAAGATTTTGGTGCTTGGGATTTGTAGATATTTACTTATTTCAGGCTTCACACTCTTTCCCCTATTCTCCTTTTTCTCGTTTCTTCGTTTAAATGCGAATTGAAATAATAAAATCCGACTATTTTTGCTTGAAACTTAATTCTTTTTTGTTAAAAAATCTTCTATTATATTTTTGGTGCAGAATTGATTTATTTTGTTTAAAATTTCTACTATTTTGTTGTACCAGGGTGTCTAGCGTCCTGGAAATCCTTGAAAACCTGGAAAAACCCTTGAATTTTTTTCTACCTGAAAAAAAACCTGCAAAAGTCCTTGAATTTTGCCCATGATCCTGGAATTTTTATTCACTTGAAGAAAAAAAAATTGATATCAAATTTGTTCTCTGCTGAACAGAAAAAGACTGCTGAACCGTTTTTGTGGAGTTGCATGTATATAATAATCAAGGTGACGCTCACCTGGAAAACCCTGAAAATGTTAGGGAATTTTTGTTTAAAGTCAGGAAATTTGTTTTTCGAGGGCATGACTAATTTTTTTTATAATTGTGATATAAAATTGAATATCAATATTTCTTCATTTTCTTTTTTAGTTGAAAATTCAACTATTTATTTGAAAATTCATGTATTTTGTTGAAAATTCGACGTTTTGATTACACAACAGTAAGGTAAAATGAGAATCGCTAGGGACGTCAACATTCTCAGGGCTGAAGTTTAAAGGCAAGTCCCCAGTAGAAACTTTAACATTTTTAAGTTTCGGTTGATATGGTAGGATTTCAGAATATATTCAAATTTATAGGCTATCATTTCCTCTCAGTAGATAATACTTATTAAGTCACTGAATGAAAGTAGAATGTCTTCCAAAATTGACGTGTAAAGATGCGGGTGATGAAAAAGCATCGGACGGCACTGGAGAACTGACTTCAAAAATTTTCAACCATGAAGGATTCTTCGATCAATAAAAAAATTCTCATCCAAAATGTTGAGTTTTCAGGTCATGAAGACTAATGTTTGAAAACAAAGTTTAATTTATAACAAAAAAATATTAATTTTCTACCTAAATAATTGAATTTCTCATAAAAGAGAAAATGTTTTTACAAAATAAGTGAATTTTCAACTCAAAAAGATGAATTTTCTAGCAAAAAGTGAAGTAGCTACATTTTTCGTTGAAAAAATTATTTTTCACAAAAAAAAACATATTTTCGACAAAATTTGTTCAATTTTTAACAAGAGAAATCAACTTTCAACGAAAATAATGCATCTTCAAATAAGAACAAAAAAACATTTCACCAATTAGGTGAATTTTCAACCAAAAAGATGAATTTTCTATAAAAAAGACAAATTTTTAACTAAAAACATATATTTCAAACATAGAATAGAATAGTTTAATTTTCGGTTAGAGAAATAAGGTTTTAAACAAATAAAATACATTTTCAACTAAACAAATGAATTTTAAACCGAAAAGATGTAATGGCTATTAAAAAAAATTGATGAAAAATGGAATATATTTCAATTTTTATTTTTAAAAATTAATTTTTTAATTTTTATTTAAAAAAATTAATTTTTTAATTTTTATTTGAAAAAATTAATTTTTGAATTTTTATTCAAAAAAATTAATTTTTGATTCAAAAAATAATTTTCATATGAAGAAATGAAAATTTTAACCAAAAAGATTAATTTTCTACCAAAAAAAGAATAATTTTAAGAAAATATATGAATTTTCCATCAACATTTTTTATTTTTAATGGAATTTTCAACCCAATAGATGCATCTTCAACCAAAAAGGTTGATTTTCTATAAAAAAAAGATACATTTTCAACTAAATGGATGAATTTTTAACCAAAACCCATACATTTTTAACAAAGTATAGAATAGTTTAATTTTTAGTTAGAGAAATAAGTATTTAAGCAAATAAAATGAATTTTCAACTAAACAAATGAATTTTTACCAAAAAGATTAAATTTGTATGACAAAGAATCTTGATAAGAAATTGAGTTAGATATTTATTTTAAAAAATTAATTTTTAATGAGAAAAAATATTTTTTAACCAAAGAAATTAAATAAAAATTTTGTGAATTTGAACTAAAAAGGTTAATTTTTAACAAAAATAGATTAGATAAATTTTCAAATAGAGAAATAAGTTTTTAAGCAAATAACTTAAATTTTCGTAGAAGTATTAAAATTTTCAAGGAAACAAATGAATTCTCTACTGAAAAGATTAAATGTCTATAAAAAAATTTTAAAACAAAATTTAGTTGACTTGTTAGTTAAAAAAAAAATTATTTTCAATGAAAAAAACTAATTTTCCACCAAAAAAGAAAGAATTGTAAGTAAGTGGAACAAATTTTCATTCATATTGAATTCACTGGAATTTTCTCGCTATAATAAGGAAACTTCTGTGAATCATGTACAACGTTCTCAAATAATATAAGATTTTCTGTAAAATCTATAACAAAATGTTGGAAAATGAACGGAGTTCTTTTTCTAAAGAAAGGGTAATTAGTGTTCGCATAGCACGCACGATGTTTTAGTATTTTTAAATAGTAGACCATGCAAAAGTGTAAAATATTGAAAATTAAATGATTTAAAGTTTCAAGGTTACAAAATTTCAAATGAAAAATTATCCAATGTTTTTATTTACTCCCTAAAAATTTATAAGCCCGCTTATTCATAAAATGTTACAATAACAAATTTTGATGAAACGGGGACCATATATTTTTTTTTGTACGCCCTGACGTACTCGTGCTTTAACCGTATAGCCGAGATTTTTTTCTCGATATTCCAACTGTTAGGCTAGCCGTGGGGCTTAGTTGTTTGCGATAGAACGTGTTAAACGTAGCTCAGGTGGTTCGAAACCCGTCACAACGTTTTCGATTTTTAATAGCGGTAATATCGTTAAAAGCGTGTGACTATATCATATGTTATGTATTGTAATTTATAATGTAATTGTTCAAGTTAAATTGTGTATATGTACCAACAATATACTTATGAATTGTATGATATCTGTGAGTATGTGTTTAGTAGTGGATAACCTTCCACAGAATCTATTTGTAGCAAGAATGTTTTTTTTTGGCGCACGAAATTTTACATGACTAGGATGTAGAAATTCACATATTTAGAGAGGTAGGTAGACTTTGTTTTCTATGATTGGAACTGTACCTAACAGTTTGACTCATTCTACCGAACTGGTAGATAATCGACACCTCATTTTACCCAACTGTCAGGTAATCTTTATTATCTACACTGTTAGAAATTTCTATAGCGATTTTACTATAAATGTAATGGAAGCAATATGCATATACGTGTAGTAAATCTGAGATATTCTCGAGAATGTAAAAAGAGAAGAAATTCCTGAAATAATGTGGACGTCTTGATTTGTTCTGAGTAAATCAACCAGGAAAAACATTAGAACAATACTACAAAACTCAGTGAAAACCATTGAATTAATCCCTTTCTTTCTTAATCAATTATTTAATTACATTCAAAGTCCCAAAATCAATTCACAAATATAAACTGGCACAATCCACCCATCCAGCAGAGCAGACTCCAACACCTTCCATCTTCCTTCCGACTTTCAGGCCACACCGTTACAAAAAATCAAACTTTAGCATTTTGAACCCTGTTTGCTTCCCAAAATCTGGGAGACACGACCCCCCTCCACTCAAGCACGCCCGCGACCGATTTCAAGAATAAAGGGTGGTCACGTGTCAAGTGTCAAATTACAATAACGTCCCTTTTCAAGTTAACTGTTGGAAACATTGAGAGCCCTAAGTGGACTTCTCTGAAATGTTCTCGAGAATGCAAAAAGAGAAGAAATTCCTAAAATACTGTGGAGGTCCTGATTTGTTCTGAGTAAATTAACTAGGAAAAACATTCGAACAATATTATAAAATTCAGTGAAAACCACTGAATCAATCCCTTTCCTTCTTGATCAATCATTCAATTCCATCCAGATTCCCAAAATCAATTCACAAATACAAACTGGTATAATCTACCCATCCAGCAAAGTAGACTCCAACATTCTCTACTTTCCCCCGATTTTCAGGCTACACCGTTACAAAAAATCAAACCTTAGTATTTCGAACTTTGCTCGTTTCCCAAAATCTGGAAGACACGACCCTCCTCTACTCTATAAGGTCCAATTAATTATCAGTTAACAGACAGACGATAGTTCGCATTTTTCCAGTTCTCTGATAATAACGAATTCGCCATCGGAGATCGGCTTCCGTGGATTCAAACACAACAATAACAAAGGCCTAATTATTATACTTTTTTTGATTGGAGGCTGAGTGCGAAGGAATTAATCTTATTTCAGCAAACCCGGGCTGTTATTTGCTAATATTCGACAGAATAGCTCTTCCCTTCTCATAGATTACTCTTAATTCTAATTAAAGAATTCTTTAAGACGTAACCTAAAAAACAAAAATCTTACCAAACATAACCTTACAAAAAAATACGCAAAATATTAATACGGATAAGACCAGGCTCCTAGTGGGACATTGCAGTGGTTGTTAAACTTCTTTTAAATTATATATATACTACCATCGGAAATTGTCTGTACGATCAGCGAGAGTAGTATTAAAAATCACTGCTGATGTGATTCAAGATATTTTCGAATTTTATACCTCGAATTTAACTTCTGGCAAAACCTTGGGAAAAGTATGGAATTCATACCACACGTCCATGTGTCTACGCTGAGTTTCACTCGCTTACACAGCGAGTCTGGCCGACACAGCGGTGATCGCCGCCTGAAACTCGAAGCAGACACGCTTGGACATTCAGTTTTCTCATAAGTTTCCTGTCACAACACGAGTTGCAGTTAAGGAACAAAATCTGAGAAATTCGCGGAAATCGCCGCTCTCGCGGCAGGGAGCGATAATCGCCGTGTTACATCCAGAAGGGAGTCGACTTATTCTTAATAAGTTAAAACTTAACCATTTTAACTACAGGAACTAAATACTGGATTAAGGGAACGGTAATTAGAAAAACAAAAAGAAAAGAAGAGAGCCTTGCATCGGTAGTTGAATAATAAATATTAGAAACCTTAACTCGCTTGAGACGCGAAGGAGAGAACAAGTTTGGGTGCACGGAATGATTTTAGAATAAAACCAATCCGCTGCTGATTTCCTGTAATACTTTAAAAAGTTAAATAAATGTGTTCTTGTAATTAATTATCGAAAAATCGTGAGAGTGTTTATTATAATTGAACCTGTACACAAAATCTGGCGACCGTGACAGGACTGGAAGTACCGGGAAAGGGTCGTGATGGTTTGAGCTTCTTCAAAAATTCCTGTTGAGTGAAAACTGCAAGATGAATTGCATTAAAAAGGAACGAAAAGTTCAACGAACGGCATTCACGCGAGCATATACACAGTTTAAAAATACGTTTAACGACGTCAATGCATCGAAAGATGAGAAAATCGTTGCCTTCCAGTTCTTGGAAATCAAGATGGCGGATTTGGATACCGTGCACGCGAGTCACAATAAGACGTTGTTTGGGCCCGATACTTTGACGGACGAGGACATAACAAGAGAAACTGAAAGTGACGATGCCTACAAAACTAATTATAATAAGGCGAAATTGCAAATGACCGATTTGTTGGCACCAGCACCTATGGATCTGATTGCAACGAGGCCTACTTCAACGAATTCGAAGAAAAGCATAAAGCTGCCGGCTATCCAACTGCCGAAATTCACTGGAAACATAAAAGAGTGGCTTCCTTTTTGGAGCCAGTTCAAGAACGACATTGTAAAAGGTTTCCCGCCTACAGGAGAGAATTATGAGAAGGTCATCACATGCCTCAAGGATCGTTTTGGTCGTGACGACCTTATAGTGGAATTTTATATTCGTGAACTGCTTGGACTTGTATTACAGTCATGCAGTCAACGGGAAACCACCCGAGTCGAAATTTTGGTCCTTTTTTGAACCTGAAATTTTAGGACCTAAGTAGGTTAAAGAAGGATCTATACAGGTAATATTTGTGTGTGATTCTGAACCAAACTATTTAGATTATTACATTTTCCGAAAAGTGAATTAGTTTGGAAGTCTAGTTTTATATTGTGAATGTTTTTCATGCTCATTTTGTATAAAATTATTCATGAAAAAGTAGATTTCTTTTCGACCTTTGATAAAAAATGATATTAGGAGTTTCCACCAGCCCCATGAAGTTTAACACATATTTCCCAAAAGAAAAAAATACGTTTTTGTACATTTTATTCTGAATCATCAATATCAGGTGAATTCAGTTGAAACTTAACATTGCTCTTGACAATTGACTACAGAATACAAATGAATGATTAGTTTTAAAATATCACCCTATATGTTTGTTTTAAAGGGTCCCGTAAACACCCTACAAGTGAGAAATTAAGTTTTGCGAGTTTCTGGCGCTATTTATGATTTTTTCGCGGCATTATTTAATACAAATAGTTCCCAATAAATAAAATACTACTTTCCACTGATAATTAGATGTTTACATACGATGTTTAAATAATTTATTATTGTTTTTAGTTATAAACCATAATGAATTGTATAAACAATTATTTTCATTAACTGACATTATTATCTCACTAAATAAAAAGTAGACAAAAATTTAACGCATTCCAGAAAAAAAACCGCATAGGTGTAGCATTATTATAGACAAAGATAGTCAAAAACAATAATGATTTGTTTAGACAATTATTTTTGTCGAATTTCAGTCACTTTTACCATACTCTGAGTGAAAAGTAGAAAAAAGAGTTATAAGTTTTAGGCAAAACCGCAACTTTCTAACATTATTCGAAGAGAATATTATTAAAAATAATTATAAATCGTTTAAACAATTATGTTTGTTAACTTGATTTAATTATTAGCTTACTATAATTTGAAAGTGGACCAAAAGTGGAAAATCTTAGAATGAACTGCAACTTTCTAGCATTATTCTAAGAGAATATTGATATAATTATTTAATCGTTCAAATAAATATTTCTGTTTAATATAATTGATTATTGCCTTGCTCTAACTGAAAAGTTGAAAATCAGCTGAAAAATTCAGATAAAACCGCGACTTTTTAACTGTATTCGAAGATAAAATGGCTCTCAACAATAGTGGATTATTTGAAAAAAATTATTTAAACATTCAATTATAAGTATTAAATAATATTTTATGTATTAGAAACAGTGTTCGTTAAAAGAAACCTAAAAAAATAGCGTCAAAATCTGGCAATACACAATTTTTCACTCATGGGGTTTATTTGGGACCATATAAAATAGACTTATGTGGGTGAATTTCAAAAAGTAATTTCTCTGTCGTATTCTCTGTAGAAAAGTTTTCACGGTCAACTCGATACACCTAATATTGACGATTCTGAGTAAAATGCACAAAAACGTCTTGCTTTCTTATGGAAAATACGTGTTAAACTATACGGGGTTTGCGGAACCTCTGAATATTATTCTTTAACGCATTATTTATTTTTTGTTTTGATTAGAACAAATTTGCGGTCGATGCATAAAAATTGAAAAAACAAATTTTGGACCACCTTATTAGTCCACTTCAAGTGACTTCAAGTGAATTCAAGTGACTTCCAGCATTCCAGGAGATTTCAAGTGACTTCAGGAGAATTCAAGTGACTTCAAATGAATTCAAGTGACTTTAGATAATTCAGGAGACTTCCGGAGATTTCATTACAAGTGTACACCTGACTTCACGAGTTGTCAACCCCTCGAATCAAATACTTTTATTGAAGAAATTTTTTTTTATGTTTCAAGTTTTTTAAAATTATTGTTTGAATTTAAAATAACAATAATTTTAAAAAATATACATTCCTGGATGAACAATTGTCTTTGGAAATGTTCATATTATTTAAAAAAATACGGAAACCGTTCTTAAAAATCGAATTTTCAATTTAAAAAAAATAATAAATAAATTTCGATATATATCGGTGCTGGATTCCATCCTGCAAAGTTTGTTTTGAAAATGTTATTAGGTTTGAAGAAAATTCAGGGAGAAATTTTTTGTTTCTTTCGAAGCTCACATGTTTTTTAATTTATTTCATAATAACATTTCTACACAATCATTGTTCTTTTGAATCCAAATAATAATTTTTAGAAAATTTAAACGTTAAAGAAGTTTATTTGGTAAATGTATTCGATTATTGTATTTTTAATAAATAAATGATATTGATTGAAAAACCATTTTTGTCATGTTTGAATTCGTGAATTTCATAATTCGGGACTTTTTTACTTTGGATATTTCTTGTCGGGAATTTTCTAATTCGGGATTTTTATACATCAACCATGAGCCGCCGGGTGCAAGAACCAGCCCGACGCTCGAAAACACGTAAAAGTATTGTCCGATCGTTTCAAAAAAATAAAAATTTCAAAATCGAAAAATAGATTTGTCGAGAATGTAGAATTGTAGAGAATAAGAATTTGAAACTTTTTTTCTTTTAGAATTTTGGTTGACAAAAATTTATTTTTAATAATAAAAACGAAATATTGAGAAAAAGTTGCTCTCTGATTTAATTATGTTTTAAAACTTAAATCGTCCTAACTTGGCCAGATATTATGGAAATGAGTTCGTATTTGCAGGACATATTTAAAATACTCTAGCGATGCCTAGAAAATCATGAAAATGTTAACAATCGCTTATTGTTTAATTAGACGAAATGAAAACAGGTGCCTCAAAACAGTCTATTTTACAAAAATATGGTATCGCTGAGGGAACGTACAAGGATATGAGAGTTGGCAAGTTTCTTTTAAAAAAATAAGATGGAAAGTTGTGGATTTATAAAAAAGAAATCCTCAAAAGCAAGATAACAAGTGATAATGTGGTCTATGTGGATAATGTGGTCTATGTGGATAATTTCGTCTATGTGGATAATACAGTCTGGAAAGCTTGAACAAGTAAAAATCAAAAGCCTTTGAAGTTGAAGATTTTTGATAAAAAACATTTAACATTTATTGAAATATTTAGAAATTCTGAAAAAATTTTAATTCGCAAAAATTTGAAACAACTTCTAGGTTTCTCAAGATATGAAATTTTGAAGCTTTTTAAGGATGTTTCAACTATTTAAAACGAAAATAATAATTCAACTTCTAATTTACGAAGTGGATTTATATACATACATTCATATTTATATACGTACATTCGAATGTATACATACACTCAAGAGTTCCACTTAGAGTGCTTTATATTTTTGGTTTATTTTTTATTCCTTCATACGGAAAAATGTTTAGCTTAAGAGTTCAAATTTTTAAATCTTATTGACTGTGAAAAATGTTTGCAAACCGAGAAAAAACCGGGAAATGACGGGGAATTTTGTTTTGATTAAAATTCCCACCCTGTTATATGTACGTACATACTCATAACTCAATACTTTGACAAAGTTTGATTTTCGAACACAAATATTTTCACGTTCAGTATGATATTATAAAACCAAAATGGCAAAAATACAAAGAAAATATTATTTTTTGGACAAAACTCGAACAGGAATGGTTCATATGACCCTGATTGTTTACGGTTTAAAGGGTCCCGATTCATCTTCGAGGCAATTGAGGGTACCCCCGACACGGCTGATAAAGCGGGACTGCAGTGTATTAGTTTAAGGTCATTCAAGGTTATTTTGCAAAAAATGGTCATTCAACATTTTTTTCTGTTTCATGGTAGTTATTTAATTTAATTTTGCTTTAAATAAAAAATAAAAAGCGTTAAAAACAGTAGGATATCGCAGCTTTATTAATATATGATCCAGCTTAGTTGGCGATAAACTGCCATCTAATATGCAAGTGTTAGCACTGTTTTGTCAGTATCACAATTTACGAAAAGTTAATTTTTTGCGAACTGACCTCAAATGTCCTTCAAATAATATGACAAACATTTGTCCAACAACTTGACTATTTTTTTGCTAAAATATGAATAGAGAATAAATACGAAATATGAATATTTTGAAACTGTTCTCTATAAAAAAAACTAGAGAAAATCAAATTGAATCAACATTTTATGAAGCAAGTAGCCTTGAGCCACCTTTGAATGTAAAAATCTGAAAAAAATCTGAGTGTAATAATTAATTGTAAAAAACAAAATTCATACGCGCCAGAAAAGAATTATCAATAAATAGCGTCAATTATATTAAGAGTGGCCATTTTTACCCTAAAATGGCCTTGAGCGACCTTTGAATGTTATTGTAAGAACTTGAAAAAGATCTAAGTGCAATGTTGAATCGTAGAGGACACAATTCATACGCGCCAGAAATTAATACTCAATAAATAGCGTCAATTTAATTAGGAATGAGAATTTTTGCCCCAAAATGGCCTCGCGCGACCTCTTTACTTTCTAAAAATTTTTAAACAAATCATAGGTCATTTTTTTGGCAAAAGGAACAATTTGTAGGGGTGCCAAGTTGAATCAAAAAATTAAAAACAAATATATATTAGCATGCATATTACAATATATATTAGCATACATATTACAATATATACTAGCATACATATTAGAAGAGAATATATAACGCGATCTCAGGTTACGGATAGAGGGACCCTGTACCAAGGGTTTCTGCTGAATATCGTTTCAATAATTAATAAGCAGTCGCGGACAATTTTCCAGGGATGGTCCCTAAGGAATGACCCCTAAGCGGAGGCGTAACAACCATGCCGAAAGCTGAATGGCACCTGACTGAGGTGTCCTAAACGGTGACTCCCGGATACTGGGCGACCTCTCAGAGTATGCAGCCTTATCCTTGCACGCGGGGCTTTACAAGGATGGACCTATCCTTTCCTTAGCTGCTCGTGGGAACAACAATGACACCGCCAAAACACCAAAAAGTTGTAGATGCGGTTCAAAACAATCGAATGCGCAGAGCACCCTAAAATGGGTCGGCAAATAATGCCGATCATCCTAGTGTTCGGG
This sequence comes from Andricus grossulariae, assembly GCA_011634705.1. Taxonomy (NCBI): domain Eukaryota; kingdom Metazoa; phylum Arthropoda; class Insecta; order Hymenoptera; family Cynipidae; genus Andricus; species Andricus grossulariae. The sequence continues at coordinate 80,065,194 of JAABKJ010075445.1, read as the reverse complement.
GTGCTGAAATATTTTAGATGGAAACATGACGACGGACCGGCGAAACGCCCACATTGAGTGGACGAATCAACTCAAGGATGACTTGCTAAACTGCTACGATTCCAGCATTATCCCTGTTCACCGAGGCTTTATGGCGCATATGCACAATCTGTGGTGCCAGAACACCCTTAGCTTCAGCACGTGTCGATTCAATCATCAGCCTCTTTGGAAAACTAGACTTACTATCTCATCTGAAAATAACAGTGTGACAACGAACAACGTCACCACCATCGTGAGCATGAGGTCACTTATGTATTTTATATGGAAGACCTGAAGATCTATGCCTCTGGTAAAAGCAAACTTCAAACTGCCATAAATATCGTCAAGAAGTACACACGAGAGATTGGGATGGACTTTGGATTGGATAAATGTGGAAGAAGAAAGGAGGGAGTTCTTTAAGGCTAGAGACATAGAAGACGGGACTGGAGTAAACTATGAAGAAGTGGAAAAAAGGGAGAGAGAAAGAGCATTATTAGAAAGATGGAGGATGATTGAGGAATCAAAATGTAATAAATGGTATAAGATGACAAAAAAGGAAGGAGTACCAAATATTTAAAAAATGGATCCAAATAGAGAAGATGGACAAGAATAGCAAGATTTAGATCGGGAAAGAGGTAAGAGAAGGGATGCATTGGGAAAGGAAAGAGAACAGAAAGTGCAGAATCTTTGAATGAAAAGAGGAAACGAAAGCATGTATGGGAAGTATTTAGGAGAGGAATGGAAGACAAAGGAAGCTGGCAAGAGGATGTGGTAAAGATTCTAGGGAAGGATGGACATTTTAGGCCTTGATTTGATTAGAAGTGATTTTATTTTTTTTAAATACATAACATCATCAATTATAGTACTAACTGGGCTTACTGCGTTCCGTTTCTGAGGGTGCTGCTGCAGGCAGAGCCACTGCAATTGCGATAAACATCAAAATCAGCTTCATGATTGTCAAGAGCAAAGCTGAAACACAAGATTATTTGAACATCATTAGTATACAAGTACCAATTATCACGTTCTTATCAGAGTAATGCGATATAGAGATTTTTGTCTTTTTTTAATAAACGTGGGAAATTTAGTAAGAACAAAATGAATTTGATCAGCAAAATCTACAAAATTTTTGCAGATTAAAGAAAAAACTATGAATCTAACCATAAAATTTGGTCAAAACACTCTTAAATATCTCGATTCAAATTTCGAAAAAGCCTAGAATTAAGAAAGGGGAAAGAAAATGTAGGTAACTGCCAATATAAAGAAAAGCGAATAAATACCGAAACGTTGGTAGATATTTCTTAATTTTTTTTATCGTGATTATTGTGATTATTAATAAATAAATAATTCGAGAAAAGAAAAAAGAAGAAAAGGAATTTGAAAGTTAGTTTCTTTTTTCCCCCTTTTTCGTTTTATTTTTTTTAAGGTAATGAAGCATTTTAAGAGTGTATTGTCGGGAAATGATCATTGGATTTTTTTAATTTACAAGAATTCTGTAGTTAAATTTAAATTTTATAGAAGAACCTAAATTTTCTTTTATTTTGAATAAATTTTTTTCAAATTCTAGCAGTCAATATCCAAAATTGGTCAGAAAAATGTCATTACTCGCTTCACATTGTATAGGTTTTGAGCGTGAAAGCGTCACGCGACCAGGGTAGATTTTAGTGAATGTTTCTTGATTGTGGTTAAAAAATAAATAAATGAATAAAGACCAGAAAAGAGAAGGAAGCGAGCTAGAAGGTTGCCTTTTTTTCTTTCCTCTCTTTTAATTTAATTTTTTTTTAATTTAGTTGAGACGTTCAAGAGTGTATTGTCCAAGTATGAGCATTGGATTTTTTTTTCTTGAATTTCCAAGAATTCTGTAGTGAAATTTAAATTTGGGTCTTATAAAAGAACCTACATTTTTATTTATTCTGAATTCTAGCAATCAATATAAAAAATTAACCAGAAAAATGTTATTATTTACCTCTAATTGTATGGGTTTTGAGCGTGAAAGCGTCACGCGACCAGGGCAGGTTTTTGTAAATGTTTTTTATTGTGATTGAAAAATAAATAAAGAAATGAAGACCAGAAAAACTTGGAAGGAAATTCGGAGGTTTTCTTATTTTTATTTTCACTTTTTAATTTGATTTATTTGATAGGGACAATTAAAAGTGTGTTGTTTAAATATGATCGTTAATTTTTTTTTATATCCAAGAATTCTATAGTTAAATATAAATGTTGGGCGTAATAGAAGAACCTAAGTTTTGCTTATTCTGAATCACATTTCTTAAATTCTAGCAATCAATATCCAAAATTATTGAGAAAAATTTAATTATTCACCTCTAATTGTATAGGCAGCAAGCGTGAAAGCGTCACGCGACCAGGGTACATTTCTGTAAAAGTTTTTTGATTGTGATTAAAAACTACATAAATAAATTAAGACCAGAAAAAATTGGAAGAAAATTTGGAGGTTACCTTCTTTTTATTTTCACTTTATTTATTTTTTTTTTATTTCCAAGAATTCTGTAATTAAATATAAATGTTGGGCGTAATAGAAAAACCTCAATTTTGATTTATTCTGAATCACATTTTTTAAATTATAGAAATCAATATCCAAAATTTATCAGAAAAATGTCATTATTTTCCTCCCATTGTATAGGTATCGAGCGTGAAAGCGTAACGCGACCAGGCTAGATTTTAGTGAATCTTTTTTGATTGTGATTACAAAATGAATAAATAAATGAAGACCATACAAAATAGGAAAAAAATTTGGAGGTTGCCTTCTTTTAATTTTCACTTTTTTATTTTTTTCATTTGATAGGGACATTTAAAAGTGTATTGTTTAAATATGATCGTTAATTTTTTTTTCAATTTCCAAGAAGTCTGTGGTTAAATATAAATGTTGGGCGCAATAGAAGAACAAATTTTGATTTATTTTGAATTATATTTCTTAAATTCTAGCAATCAATATCCAAAATTGATCAGAAAAATGTCATTATTCGCCTCTAATTGTATAGGTATTGAGCGTGAAAGCGTCACGCGACCAGGGTAGATTTTTGTGAATGTTTTTTTTTTATACCTTAAACCTATATACCTATCTACCCTTCACCTATATACCCATCCACACATCACTACTTTCCAACCGAGCAATCCACGCCTACGCCGAAAGGGAAACGGCTTAATGATATAATAATAATAATAATAATAATAATTTATGACCATCCGCGAAGAAAGGGACCTAATGCGGAAAAAATCTATTTTCATTTTCCCACGTCCTAGGGTCACGTGGTTACGAAGAACGAAAGCAAGAGAAGTAGCTTCATTTGGTTTCGTGAGGCTGCTCACCAAATCGGATGAAACACGTGGAGAAACGCTTCGCATTGCGATTATGCATAGAGCAATTCCATGTGAAATCATTTGAAGAATTTTATCGAAAGTTAGTAATTTTGATGAAAATTGTAGCATCCATTCTCTCAGGTGTTAGAAACACCTAAAACAATTTTTAAATATTCAAAAAACTTAGGAGATGTTCAAAATTGCCAATTTTTGTACTTTTTTTTACCCTTCATAACTTTAGTGATTTTAATGATATTGATATGTGCTTCTTAAAATTATTCATAATGAGACGCAGCTTTTGAGGAATATTTGTGGAAAAACATTATTTTTGTTTTTTGGATTTATATCAAAAACTAATTTTTTGAAAAAATCCATCTTTTATTTTCTGTAGTTTTTTTAAAAGACAGCTTATGATCTCTTCTAAAAGCCCTGTAAATATAAAAATGGGATCTCTCAAAGCTATCGAGAAATAACTAACAATGTAGGCCGTGGCATGGTGTGCCCAGCACCCGAAAGTCTGAACTGTGAATTTCGTGCACACGAGTATAATATTCGTATATTGTTCACATGGGTTTTCGTATTTTGTGCATCGTTTCATCATACGTTTTTAAATATTTCTCGAAAACTAAGAGAGATCTCATTTTTATATTTACAGGGCTTTCAGAGCACATTGTAAGCTATCTATACAAAATTAGAGAAAATCAGTTTAAAAATTTGTTTTTGAAATATCCAACAAGTTTTTCAAATTTTGGTTAAAAAAATATTTGTTTTGACCAAGTCTTATTATGAATAATTCAAGAAAAAAATCCTAATTTCATCAAAATCACTAAATTTATTAATTTTTCACAAATTATCTTAGGGTTTTTCAACACTTAAGTGAACCGATACTAGAATTTTCATCAACATTACTACCAATAGAAGAAATTCTTCAGATGATTGGATATGGAATAGCCCATATAAAACAACTTTATAGGTCATAGTTCTTCATTTTATAGCACCTATATCACCATCGCCAAATATTACTGTAAGCGTATTTTTTAATGCAATATTTATGTATATATGATTGGTGTGATTTTCTCAAGAAAACATTTGCGATCATAACCATATAAGTGCAATGAAAAATTTTATTTTCAACATTAATTTTGTACACTCTAATCAACGTAAAATATATCAGAGAAACACCAAGAACAAATAAAAATAAGACAAATAGAATGCTCAAAAGTGCAAAATTAATTTTATAAAACGTTGATATAAAATCAAATTTGCTTTTTCATTAAGATTTTTTCAGAACTGAATACAAAATTTGGTTATTCGGAAAATAAGGGTGCAAAAACTGATGAATGATTTCTAAAAAAATGAATTTTATGTTTTTAAAACGATTTTTTTATCCAAGATACGGAAAAAAGAGCACTATTCGATTCTGCTAAAAAAGTGAATAAAGTCTATGTGTTTCACCATTATTTTATTTAATATTTTATTTGATAATTGATGACTTAGTATGAATAAGCAATGAAATGGTATTGAATTTATAATCATGCTATACAACAACAAATTGGGCTGGGCAAAAAATTGTCATTTTGTATTCAAATCGCAAATTTGATTTTTGAAAACGAAATTTTTCTCCTCAAAACACCCCCAAAAATGTAAAAAAATTAAGATTAGAAAAAAACTTTAAAGCTCTGCAGATAATAATTTTTTCAAACCTATTTTGCTCGCGCACGAAAAATCATTTGAAAACATTATTTCAGAAGTCATAAGCTAATTTTTATAAATTGATATTATAAGGTTCACTATTTTTTTGATGTAGGTACATTTAAAGCAAATTCAATTCCATAAATGAAGAAAACAAAGTTAAATGTTTCAAAAATTATTTAAAATGTTATGGTTTGAGTTCTCGGTCGTAGGTTTATAAATTAGAGGTAATTCTACAACCTGGCTCAGTCTATAACAAAAAATGATTGTCACGCGAGAAAGTTCGGCATTTACACCGTATTCATTAAACAAAACAAAAAAAAATAGAACTGCCCCTCAATACTACCCGAGTGCTTTGCATTTTTATCGTTAAATTCTAATAAACACCGAATTTCTTCGTGGCTATCTTGTTTAGGACCGATTAGGCCACAGTATAAAATTACTCAATTATAAATAATAATAAAATCCTTTTATTCGATCTCAATAAATATTGTTTCACTTGAGACCAATTCGTTTCAATGTGGACTTTTTCAATTGCGCAGGCATCGCTCAGTGATTGGATGGGAGCACGGTCGTATACACAGGTCCGGGGGCTCTCGTGGTGGGGGAAGTTCCCTTATTGAATCTTTCGATTATTTCACAAAGTTGCCACTTCCGGTAGTGGCGTAATAGTAGAGTAGAGAAAGTGGCGGATTAATTTGAAATTAAAAAAAACAATTTAAAATATAAAATTCCCGAAATTATAAAATTTCCTAATTAAAAAAATTCCCGAATAGTAAAATCCACGGACAGTTTATAATAATTATTACCAAATTTTTAAAATTCCCAAAAAATAAAATTCCCAACATTGTATAAAATTTTCGATGAAGAAAATATTCGAAATAGAAAATTCCCGGATTGAAAAATTTCTGAACAGTTTATAATAATTATTACTGCATTCGAAAATTCCAAAAAAATAAAATTCCGGGGACACTGTAAAATTTTCAACAAAAAAAACAATTTAAAATATAAAATTCCCGAAATTATAAAATTTCCTAATTAAAAAAATTTCCGAATAGTAAAATCCACGGACAGTTTATAATAATTATTATCGAATTTGAACATTCTAAAAAAATAAAATTCCGGACTCTGTGAAATTAAAAAAAAAAATTTAATAGAAAATTACCGAAATTATAAAATTACCAAAATATAAAATTCCCGAAATTATAAAATTACCGAAATATAAAAATTCCCGAATAATAAACTTCACGGACAGTTTATAATAATTATCAACAAATTTTAAAATGCCCAAAACTGTATAAAATTTCCGAAAAAGAAAATATTCAAAATAGAAAATTCCCGAATTGGAGAATCCCCGAAAAGTTGATAATAATCATTGTCGGATTTGAACATTAAAAAAAAAAAATCCCGGCACTGTAAAATTTTCAAAACAAAATTTTTTCAGTTGAAAATTCCCGAAATTATAAAATTACCGAAATATACAAATCCTGAATTGGAATATTCCCGAATAATAAAATTCACGAACAGGTTATAATAATTATTACTGAATTTTTAGATTCCCAAAAAATAAAATTCCCAACAGTGTAAAATTTCCGAAAAAGAAGATATTCAAAATAGAAAATTCCCGAATTGGAAAATTCTCGAATAATAAAATTCACGAATAGGTTATAATAATTATTACTGAATTTTTAAATTCTCAAAAAATAAAATTTTCGACACTGTAAAATTTTTGGAAAAAAAAATTCAAAATAGAAATGTCCCGAATTGGAAAATTCTTGAACAGTTTATAATAATTATTGCCGAATTTGAACATTCCAAAAAAATATAATTGCGGACACTGTATAATTTCCGGGAAAAAATTTTAATGGAAAATTACCGAAATGTAAAATTCCCAAAATTATAAAATTACTGAAATATAAAAATTCCCGAATCATAAAATTTACGAAATATTACGAAATTCTTAAAATTCCCAACATTGTATAAAATTTCCGATGAAGAAAATATTCAAAATAGAAAATTCCCGAATTGGAAAATCCCCGAACAGTTTATAATAATTATTACCACATTTGAAAATTCCAGAAAAATAAAATTCCGGACACTGTAAAATTTTCAACAACAAAATTTTAAATAGGAAATTCCAGATATTATAAAATTACCGAAATATAGAAATTCCCGAATAATAAACTTCACGGACAGTTTATAATAATTATTAACAAATTCTAAAATTTCCAAAACTGTAAAATTCCCGAAAAAGAAAATATTCAAAATCGAAAATTCCCGTATTGGAAAATTACTGAACAGGTTATAATAATTATTATCGAATTTGAACATTAAAAAAAAAAAGATTCCGGACACTGTAAATTTTTTTTTTAATTTTAAATAGAAAATTACCGAAATTATAAAAACCGAAATATAATTATTCCCGAACAGTTTAATTCACGAACAGTTTATAATAATTATTACAAAATTTTAAAATTCCCAAAACTATAAAATTTCCGAAAAAGAAAATATTCAAGATAGAAAATTCCTGAACAGTTTATAATAATTATTATAGAATTTGAACATATAAAAAAAAAATTCCGGACAATGTAAAATTTCCGAAAAAAATAATTAAAAATAGAAAATTCTCGAAATTATAAAATTACCGATATATAAAATTCCCGAAATTATAAAATTGCCAAAATATAAAAATTCCCGAACAGTTTATGATAATTATTACCGAATTTTGAAATTCCAAAAAAATAAAATTCCCGAAACTGTAAAATTTCCGAAAAAGAAAATATTCAAAATAGAAAATTCCTGTACAGTTTATAATAATTATTACCGAATTTTGAAATTCCCAAAAAATAAAATTCCCAAAACTATAAAATTTCCGAAAAAGAAAATATTCAAAATAGAAAATTCCTGAAAAGTTTATAATAATTATTATCGAATTTGAACATACCAAAAAAATAAAATTCCGGACAATGTAAAATTTCCGAAAAAGATATTTAAAATAGAAAATTCTCGAAATTATAAAATTACCGAAATATAAAATTCCCGAGATTATAAAATTACCAAGATATAAAAATTCCCGAATAATAAAATTCACGAACAGTTTATAACAATTATTACCGAATTTTTAAATTCCCAAAAAATAAAATTCCCAAAACTGTAAAATTTCCGAAAAAGAAAATATTCAAAATAGAAAATTCCCGGATTGAAAAATTTCTGAACAGTTTATAATAATTATTACTGCATTCGAACATTCCAAAAAAATAAAATTCCGGGGACACTGTAAAATTTTCAAAAAAAAAACAATTTAAAATATAAAATTCCCGAAATTATAAAATTTCCTAATTAAAAAAATTCCCGAATAGTAAAATCGACATCGGCTCCCAGTAGGACCGCGGTAAATCCCATTCATGGCCACGTCTCACAACCGTGAGATGGGTGGTCATATACATATACATACATTTATATATACATATATATATATACATATATATATATATCTTTAGAACATAAGTTTATGTTGAAATTAAGTTTGTAATCTTCATTTTGAGGTTAGGTTTTAGAGATATACTTACTTTCACTCGACACGTCACGTGCATATGGCAAGCCGGCTATCGTACGGTGCTTCCGAACCCGCAATGTGCTCTTTTCATACATTGGCATGATTTTATTACACTTAATTAATATTTATCAGACATCAAAAGTTTACACTTGAATGCGCGTGTCAATAAAGCATACAGCAGCGCCACTCTGATACAAAAGTTAGCGTCATTATCGCCACTCTCTGTTTACCTTAAAATATACTAGGAGGCGTTGCAAAACGGGAATCCCGGTCTGGGACGACTCTGGGCCATGAAATTAGCCCCACCCGGGCCAGATCATGCCAGCCCGATCGGGGCCAGATGGGTAATAGGGTAAATATATGGCGATTTCTGCGAGGGATAGTGTGCTTATGTTGGCTTCGATTATTTCCAATCGAGCGTGTCTGCTAAATTGCATTAATTTTTAATTAATAAACATCTTCGTGTGTCACGTGCTGAACTGTGTAATCCCGAGATAAATTAAACATTTACTCGTATACTTATATTTGTAGTTCACTGACCCACCAACGTAACAATAATTTCACACTGCACTAACAACTTCGTTCTTTTACAGATTCTTCCAGATAATTATTATTAAATTATTCCATTCTTAATTAATCATCAGTTGTGGCTTATTAACAAGTTTTTATACAGGTAGAGATCAGTGAAGCAATATATTCGAAAGTTCGCATATTGTACTTTGCCGCAATGTGCATTCTTAAAACTATATAATTCTTTTAGATTTGCTAGAAAATCAATTGAAAGTAGCCAGAAGTTCGTTACTGATTCACAGTCAAACATTGAATTCCATTTCAATGGGTTATACGAAGAGTAGACTATCGTTTCGTTTTAAAGCATCCATCGAAGTTTCGAGATGGCACTGCCATTTACTACCAGACAGCGGGCTCCAGGGGCCATCTCTAAAAGGTGTTAGGAGCTTTTTTACGGAAAAGAAGACGATATACTATAATCTTCGTAGATTTTAATATACTCAGACAATTATAATAGCATAATATAGTAAAGTGATTGTTTAATATATTTAATTATATTAGTATAATTATTATTGCGGATACTTCTGAAATCTGATGTTGAGTCGTCCATCCTGCATTGTTAGGTGTGAGGATGGGAAGCGCATCTGACTAATATTTTATAGTGCATTTATGTATAAGCATCAGGTGTATACGAGTTTTAATACAAAGACAGGTTGCCGTGAAGGTTTCCTGGCGTGTTCCAAGTTTCGAAAGCCAACATGGCCAACTCTCTTCTGGGGTCATTCTACTATTTCACTTTTGAATAGCATAATATAGTAAAGTGATTGTTTAATATATTTAATTATATTAGTATAATCATTATTGCGGATACTTCTGAAATGTGATGTTGAGTCGTCCATCCTGCATTGTTAGGTGTGAGGATGGGAAGCGCATCTCACTAATATTTTGTAGTGCATTTATGTATAAGCATCAGGTGTATACGAGTTTTAATGCAAGGACAGGTTGCCGTGCAGGTTTCCTGGCGTGTTCCAAGTTTCGAAAGCCAACATGGCCAACTCTCTTCAGGGGTCATTCTACTATCTCAGTTTTGAAAAATCGATTCTTTTTCATTGCATTTTTCAACAGCTCATGTATTCAGAAATATCATATAAAAATTTCATACAGAGATTCGGAGTCTTTCTATACTTTTGAAAGCTTGGAGCAAAAGCGCGTAGAGAGCTGAGCGCTTGAGTAGAGCATCCGAACGTGGCTGCTTATGTTTCAGTTTTGACAATTGTTTTCGATGCATATTCGGAATTATTGCTGTTTATTTTTAAATGTGTATATGACAAGAAAATATTGCACTTCTAAGAATTCATACGGAGCAGGGATCGCTGGTTAGGTGTAAGTAACTTTTTCTTACAATTTTTATATTCCGAAAACTTCACAGGCGTTTTTCTCGAAACAACGTTTTTGCCCTCTGCGTGCACGATTTCTCGAAAAGTTTTTAAACGATTATTTTCAAATTCGCTGCGTTTATTCTAAACATAAATATCTACAACGTGACGGAGCAGTTTTTCCAAATTTTCAATTTTATCATAGTTAAATTAACAAAAAAGGGGCAAAAAACACGATTTTTGGGAATTTTTTGTTTAAACTGCCGCGATTTCGTTATTTTGCAAAATAAAAAAAATCCGCTTTGTCACGCCAGAGCTATGGTCATACTAATCAAGAAAATGAATGATTTATTTCTTTAAGATGATGCTGATTGGAGATATCGTGCACGCAGTGGATATGCCTTTTTTCAGACACTTTTTTATTATTAAATAATACGTAAACTAAATAATAATGTTATGCGAAAAAATTGTTTTTTCTTCGTCCCCTAGCCGAAAGTACGTTTTCCTGGCTGCATTTCTGTCCGGGAACAGTGGCTTTTGCGGCCTGCTAGAGTTAACGCGATCTCTGATTGGCTGCGAGATTTCAAAAAACTTCATTTAACATTGCTAAACAAATCACTCACTGGAAGTTGTTTGAAAGTCGAAGTTACCTAGATACTTTCGACCGGCGAAACCAAGAAAACCCAATTATCCATTGACCTCATTTTGCAATTGAATGTCAATAAACAATAAGTGATTGTTAACATTTTCATGATTTTTTAGGCATGGCTAGAATATTTTAAATATGTTCTGCAAATATGAACTCATTTCAATAATATCTGGCCAAGTTAGAACGATTTAAGTTTTAAAACTTAAGTAAATCAGAGAGAAACTTTTTTTGAATATTTTGTTTTTATTATTAAAAATAAATTTTCGCTAACAAAAATTCTAATTGAAAAAAGTTTCACATTCTTATTCTCTTCAATTATAAATTTTCAAAAAATTTATTTTTCGATTTTGAAAATTTTATTTATTCGAAACGAGCGGACAATACTTTTACGGGTTTTCGAGCGTCGGGCTGGTTCTTGCACCCGGCGGCTGATTTGTACTTCTTCATCGATTGGGTCCATAAAAGTACGGTGCACCACATATACGTTATATGTAATTTTTTCAGCAGAATCGAATGGCGCTATTAGTTTTTATGTATCACGCATTTTTAAACAAACTGTGTAAACAATAATTTTAAAATAAATTTCATTTCTTAAAAAATCATATAGTAGTTTCTGCGCTGCTAGTTTTACAGTGATTTTATGAAAAAATCATTTTCTGGAAAGTTTTGAGAAATTGAAAAAATTGAAATGAAAAATAAAAACTTATTTTATATTCACGATTTTATCAAATTAATTTTTGAGTTTGGACTCTTTTATTCGTCTCGTGACACATATTCCTGCTATTTCACTGATATATTTTACGGTAATGAGAGTCTAAAAATTCAATTTTAAAAATGAAAGTCAATGGCACTTACATGATTGTGACAGCGGAAAATTGTCGACGATACTTTTCTCGAAAAGTATTAACTTTATCCAATTTTTTTCTGTAGATCTATATGTATAGAGCTCCATAATCTCTCGAAAGTGCTTTCTCAGCGTAATTCTAAAGTCCTTTACTTTTAAAATTTTTATTTTACAGTCTTAATTTCTAACCTTTAATATTTTAAATAATATGTTTTTAAATCAAGTTTTGAAGGCTTGAACAATTGGCTGTGGAACAATCTTAATACGAACAATTCAAAATCTTTTATACAGTTGAGCATATGTAAACTTTGGGTTGAAGCCTTCTAAATTATTTTCAATATATAAACTTTTCAAATTTTTATATTCATGACTAGATGATACTTACATATTGAAAACATTCTAAATTAAACAATTTTTATTGAAGATATGAAAAAATCAATCTTTGAAAATTGAGCTATATTTGGCTGTTCATTTAAAATGAAAAATTTTGAATAAATTTTTCAAAATGAAATGATTTAAAATTGAAGCGTTTAAAAATGTATGGCTTAAAATTGTTCCAGATGGGTCAATTTTTCAGATTAACAATTTAAATTTAAAAATAATAACATTAGTATGACCGTACTAGAAAGTTACGCGCGGGCTTGTAGCACGCACCTTCGTCACTTTCTGCGTACGGTAGTTTTAAAAATGTTATTTCAAATAATCATAAGGGTAGTTGCCAAACGTTGACCACTGCAAGTCCCAGTCATTTACTACTTTGTTAAATTTTATGAGACTTTGTTTATAAAATATAAACATAATAGCAGGCAAAATGTCTTGTCACCCACCTGCCCCAAACTACAAATCAAAAATAAAACATTGCTAAATTATATTAACATCATTTTTTAATATTTGAAATTAACAGATAATATAAATTATATTTGATTGAAAACGATAATATTCAAGAAGATGGTTCACTATTTTGGAGTTGAGGATTTCAAAAATCACTTCGAAGTCTGTCCCACAAGTTTGCCGTCCCTGAAGTAGCTATTTTAGGTGAAACTTAAAAAATTCTTCATTTTATACGCACGCAGATTCTTACATAGTTCAAAATCGATTTATCAACGATGATTACAAATAATAATGAATAATAATCACTACTTTAGCATAATACTTTTTATAAAATATTAGGTCATTCTCCATAATAATGTATCCTTCTACAAAATGAGAAGATATTGTTAAATGCTGAACATAGAATCAAATAAATCGTTAAACTACTCATTTTTAGATATTTTAAAATATTATTACCTTTTCTGTATATATTTATAGATGATTTTTTAAATTCTCATTAATTTTTATGGCCGTATGTTACGTCACCCTACCCACGGTGTAAACATTTTGAATAACAAAATTTTCAAAATAATATTCCGGCTTATATTTTCAACCGATGAAGCATTTTTGTTTAAGCGGAAGCTAAATAAATTCTTGAGAGACCTGTGAGTGCCGATTTTAAAAAGAAGTTGATTAATTATTACATTCTCATCAGAGAAGGTATTAGATTTGTGTAAAATGTGACACCCCCAGCCCCTGTTTTTGTCAAATATCCACGTTTTGAGACCTCTGAACCCGAAAAACAGGTTTTTGCGAATTGGTCAGTCTGGCTATATATATATAATTAAAAACTAAAGGTTAAATACCACCGCAGGGTCCCACTGGGAGCAACTGTCATCTAAAAAATGACATCGGCTCCCAGTAGGACCGCAGTAAATCCCCGCATCAAAATCCTTCGGAAATGTTTGGTTTGCTTTCTGGCTTTTGACTTTTGTCAAATTTTGTCGGCCTGTGTTATCAGCATTTCGAAGTGAGCGTTTAATTTGAATTCGGATTAGCTGATCAAGCAGCAAACTAGGTGGACTAACTTGCGGTTCTCCGACACAATTCAAATGGAATCCTATTCACGGCCAGAGTTGTAGCAATTTGAAGCGGTCAGCGTTTCTGACATTCTATTTAAGACGTTTGGCTTGTGAAGAGAAACCGAAAGCTTCTATCAATATTAAGCTATAATTCCGGTGTCTGACAAATCCATATCTAATTATTATCTTGTCATTGTATGCCAAAAATATTTACCATCGTTTGATTGTTTGCAGTTTCTAAAATTGGTCGAAATTTAAAAACATGAAGTAGATCTTTGAGGATCAAAGTTTTTCCGGTGAAGGAAATATACACTGGAACTTGGATTCGAAACCGGTTTCGTGAATCGCTTGCAGCGGCCTTGATCATGAATACAGACAGGCCAAACGTAAACACTCAGGGCAGCATGAACCATTTCTGTTGAATTTCGACGCCTGCCAACACCTGACGCGACTAAAGCGCTTCGGGTACTGCCTTTATGCTGTTTGTCACGCTTGACTAGGCAACGCCTCTCTTCCCGTCTTTCGACTCCCCTCATCAAGAAACTGCTGAGGGCATCAATTCTCGGAACGTAGTAAATCCGAATTTCCTAAATCCAAGTTTCAGTTTATTTATTGTTACTCTAGTAAAAAAATTTGTGGATCCTAGTCCAGTCACCACTAAAATACTACTGTATGCACTGAGAGGTCCCTGCCTTAAACTTTATTTGAATTTAAGAAAAGTGTCCCCTGATTACGAATATCTTGGGTATTTTTTTTAATACCAGTCAGTTTCTTGTTTATCAAATTTCTTTAAACTATTTTATTATTTCAACGAAAAAAAATCTGCAATGATTTCTAGTATCTTTCAGAAGAAAGAACTTTATTGTTTTCAAGCAGTTTCATGTAGGACAACCGGTTTCTGAGTTAAACCGTTATAAACAATCAATTTTTTAAACAACAATTTATGAACAGAAGTTTTTTCTCAATGTTAGTATTTTTTTTTAAAGAAGATCTGGTCTCGAAATAAACAAAGTACAAGTTTCAACATTCTTCGAGCAATATGTTATTAAACACAACTTTGCAACTTTGTCAATTTCGTTAAACAAATAATTATTTATAACGCCGCAACTTCGAAAAGGTTCGTCATGCGAAGAACATATACTAAGAAAAAATGTTCTGTTCCGCCAATTGATGATGATAATAATTATCGAAAAATTGTTATGCCATAAACAAGGAAACTTAAATGCATGTTTAATTTAATGAGTTCAAATAATGTTCAGTAGTAGGGTGGTCCATAGAATACAAATAAAAAATTACTTTATCAGTATCAACTCGATAAGTCTATTTTATAGGGTCCAAAAAACCCTATAAGTGCAAAATTAAGTTTTGCGCGTTTTTGGCGTTGATTATGGTTTTTTTGCGGTTTCTTAATACAAATTGTTTCTATAACATGAAGCATTACTTACCACTGATAATTTGATGTTAAAATACATAGCTTAAACAATTTATTAATGTTAATAGCAATTTTCTCTTCGAATAGATTTAGAAAATCGCGGGTTTTTTCTAATTTTGAAACTTGGTTTCACCTCTTTGGTTAGGACGAGGCAATAATCAATTATATTAAGCATGAATAATTTTTCAAACTATTTATTATTATTTATAACAATACTTTCTCATAATAATGATAAAAAGTCGCAGCTTTTTAAATTTTCCACTTTTACTCCACTTTTCAATTAGAATGAGGCAAACACATTTTCAAGTTGACAAACATCATTTTTTAAACAATTTATTATTGTTTATGATCCACCCATATAGTAAGTAATGCTAGTTGTTTGCGTTTTTTGTTGTTGAAATTTTACTTTTTGTCGCCATTTGACTTGGAGCAAGGTAATAATTAATGAAATTTGACAAAAATAATTGTTCAAACAAATTTTTATTGTTTTTAACTACCTTCTTTTACAGTAATGCTTTATGGTTGCAGCTTTTTTGCAAATTTTTATTTTTTTTTCCCCTTTTTATTTAGTCAAATGATTATTTATACAAGTAAACAAAGATAATTGCTTGAACAATTTATTATTACTTTTTATATTATTCTCTCAGAATAATGCCAGAAAAATGCAGTTTTTTTTTAAATCATCAACTTTTTGTCCAATTTTGACTTAGAGCGAGATAATAATTGACGAAATTCGACATAAATATTTCATTAAACAAATTATTATTGTTTATAACTATCTAGTTCTATAGTGTTGATAGGTAGTTGCGGTCTTTTTCTGAAATTTTACACTTTTCGTCACCATTTCACTCAGAGCGACATATTAATTAATGAAATTTGACAAAAGTAATTGTTGAAACAAATTATTATCATTTATAACTATCGTCTTTTATAGAATTTCTATTTAGTTGTAATTTTGTCTGCAAATTTTTAACTCTTGCCCACTTTTTACTTAGTATATACAATACAATATATATATGTATATATATATAATTAAAAACTAAAGGTTAACAACCACCGCAGGGTCCCACTGGGAGCAACTGTCATCCTCGAAACCACGTTTTTTACCGCTTGTTAAAAAAATCTCCGAAACTACCGAATCGATTGGTCTGCAATTTTTACCACGTATTCTGTACATATACATAAACCGGTGGTAGCAGATTTATATGAAATTTTTTATTCTTAACTATTATTATTTTGCAAAAAATAAGCAAAAAAATTTGATTTTTTATTTTTTTTTCGAATTGCCGCCATTTTGTTTAGTTTTTTTGCATGATAATGCAAAAATCTGCTACCACCGGTTGATGTATATGTATAGAATATGTGGTATAAATTTCAGACAAATCGATTCCGTAGTTTCGGAGATTTTTCTAACAAGCGGTAAAAAACGTGGTTTCGAGAAAGTGCCACTTAAATGTATATAGAGCAGATAAAATAAATTAAAAATTTTTTCAATAGTTTTTAAAAGCATATTTATTAAGCATAATAAACCCTACATCAATAGCTTTCTCAATTAAAAAAAAAAAAATTTACAAAAATAGCATTTTTTTCGCGCGTTGGAAAGTAGAATCCTGCCTTAACTCTCTACTTAGTATTTCAATTACCGAATTATAGTAATAAAATACTAAAGCCAGCAGAAGTTTCCCTCAGGCTTCTTCTTCTTCTTCTCTCTCCTTCTTCTCATGGAATAAGGTATTGAATCCAAGTTTATGTAAGTCCGGAAAATGGAGAAAGAATTAAAATTAATTAATCAAAATAATGAATTTCTCAATATGTTCCCAGCTTCTGCATTGTTTTTACATTTATGTAAGTCTCAAAAATTGTAAAATCAATGAGAAATAAAGTACCCTCCCACCTATCGGACTGCCACCTATCCCACTACCACCTATCGCGACTTCCCCTACTCGCCTTGATCCCACTACCGAATGTCCAAGATGTTGGACCCGCCATTTTTTTTTTTTTTGAAAAAAAAGTTGTGGTGAATTGTGCTAGGTTTGTGCTGAATTGTGCTGCACATTTTTTTTGAAAAAATCAACATTTGAGTCAGAACTCAAAACAATCTTTTTCAGGGCCAGCACCGCCATTTTATTTGTTCAAAAAAGCAAAAGTTGTACTGAATTGTGTTAGAATCGTGAGCCATCGTGCCGCCAATTTTTTGTTTGAAAAAATTAAAATTGAAGCCAAAATTAAAAAAAAAACTTTTCCGGGCCACCACCGCCATTTTGTTTCTTTCCAAAAAACAAAAATTGTGCTGAATTGTGCTAGGCTTGTACTCAATCGTGCCGTAAACAATTTTACAAAAAAATCAAAATTGGAGCCAAAATTAAAAAAAAAACTTTTCCGTGATAGCACCGCCATTTTGTTTTTTCGAAAAAACAAACATTGTGCTGAATTGAGCTAGGTTTGTGATCAATTGTGCCGTAAAGTCCCTAGAAAAAAATTATTGCGCCATGCACTTTTCACTTAGGGTCATATTTTTTGTTGAAAATCTAGTTTTTTCCCCTCAAAATGATTTTTTAAATCCAAAATTTTTCAAAATGCGAATTTCAAAAATCTGAAAGTTGGCTGGGTTGTGCTAGGTGTGCTAAATGATTGCTGTCCTACGCACTTTTCACTTAGGTTTATATTTTTTGCTGAAATAGTAATTTTATTTCTCCCCAAAATAATTCTTCAAATCCAAAATTGTTCAAAATGCAAATTTCGCAAATCTGAAAGTTGTGCTGTGTTGTGCTAGGTGTGCTAAACAATTACTATGCCACGCACTTTACACTTAGGTTTATATTTTTTGCTGAAATAGTAATTTCATTTTTCCTCAAAATAATTCTTCAAATCAAAATTTTTTCCAAATGCGAATTTCAAAAATCTTAAAGCTGTGCTGGGTTGTGCTAGATGTGAATAATAATTACTGTTCTACGCACTTTTCACTCAGATTTATATTTTTTGCTGAAATAGTAATTTTATTTTTCCTCAAAATAATTTTTTAAATCAAAAATTTTCCAAAATGCGAATTTCGAAAATCTGAAAGTTGTACTGGGTTGTGCTAGGCATGAAAAACAATTACTGTCTTACGCACTTTTCACCTAGGTTTATATTATTTCCTGAAATAATAATTTTATTTTTCCTCAAAATAATTCTTCAAATCCAAAAATTTTCAAAATGCGAATTTCGCAAATCTGAACGTTGTACTGGTTTATGCTAGGTGCGCAAAATAATTACTGTTCTACGCACTTTTCACCTAGGTTTATATTTTTTGCTGAAATAATAATTTTATTTTTCCTCAAAATAATTTTTTAAATCCAAAATTTTTCAAAATGCGAATTTCGAAAATCTGAAAGTTGTGCTGACTTGTACTAGGCGTGCAAAACAATTACTGTCCTACGCACTTTTCACTTAGGTATATATTTTTTGCTGAAATAGTAATTTTATTTTTCCTCAAAATAATTCTTCAAATTCAAAATTTGTCCAAATGCGAATTTTGGAAATCTGGAAGTTGTATTGAGTTGTGCTAGGTATGCAAAACAATTGCTGTCTCACGCAATTTTCACTTAGATTTATATTTTTTCTAAAATAGTAATTTTATTTTTCCTAAAAATAATTTTTTAAATCCAAAGTTTTTCGGCTTCCGTTTCCTGTACCGAATGGTAAAGTACGCGTTTTTGTTCTGTGCTATCTTTTTTGGTTTTGGCGACGGGCGTGGAGGTGTGATTGTTTTTTATCGTGCTGGTCGACATACACACTTAGTTAATTTCAATTACCCCCTTTAGGCCATTGTGCCGGGGGTTCTTCAGCGGGTGGAAGGTGGCAGAAGTACATTTTTTGCAAGCACTAATGGCCCTCTACAATATGGTGTAGATTCCATTGTGCTGGTTAATGACAGGTGAAAAACGATAAAATCTATCGCTCAGAATCCATTTTTATCGCACCTTTGACCGACTTGGCGCTGGCATAATGGGTGTTTCTTCATCTCGGACTATTACATTAGATGTAAATGGCTAACTGAATTTACTAATAGGGTTTAGGGACTACGCATGAAGTTAGCCGAAATGCATGTACTTTTTATAATATGATTAAAACTTTAATCTCGTTATTTCGAAATCTGATTCATTTTATAAGGAAGAACTGAATTTTTAATAAAAAGTAATTCACTAATTTATTAAGTTTTATAATTAACATTGATTTTCATTGAAATATGTATATAACTTTCTTATGATATGTTATAATTATACTTTTTGTACTCTCAAATCCTAAATCGGTTGTAAACAATAACGGGTTTTTAGCAAAAATTTGTTCACCAATTTACTAAATTTCAATTAAAACGGACTTATTTTAAAGTAACTTATTTCGATCAATGAATAGAATTAGTTAAATTAACTTCTTTTATTCAGTGACATTTATCGAAAAGAGTTACTTTAAAATGAAAACCATTTTTAATTACCATTTGATGAATTACAGAATGACTTTTAGCTACAAAACTGTTGTTTTTACGACTGATTTAAGTTTTGAGCGTACGAAAAGTATATCGTTTACCTAAAAATAATTTAGCTGCGTCGACTAAACTATTTTCTTAGGTCAGCAAAAAAATTTATTTATGACACCAAAGTAACTTTGTTGAGCCCTACAAAAGTATTTTTTTAGGGTAATAAACGAATTTTGCTCAGCTAATAAAACATGTTATTGGGATGACAAAATAATTGTGTCTACTCAACAAAAAAATTTGTTTATGCTTCCGAAAGTGAGAGGATCGCTGGAAGAAGGTTTTGGCTTCTAAAGGGGAGTACTCTGAAGAGAATAAGAACATCGTCATTCATCATGCAAATGGTCATTGTTTTGCGTTTTGTCTTCAAATGCTTCTAACTCGAACAGCTTCAAACTACTGACTATAGTGTTCTGTGCCTGTCAGGTAGGCCCTATATTTCGCCTAATTTATGGACCTCTAGCCGCGCTCTCCCGTTAGTACCTTTTCTGAAATTTTCACTTTCATACTACCTTTGGGTAAAAGTAGAGGTTTCGGCAGTTTTATTGTATTCGCAAGTAAGCTTGTTTGCCTGTATACATTACACTGTAAACCAAACCGAGCGTTCTGGGCACGTTCAAATTTGCGAACGGAGCGAGCCGCGAGCACATCACGCGATGAAAACGGGCCTGCGTGGCCAGAGGATTTTTTAATTTTAAGATATACACTACTGACTAGGATTTACTCGTGATTGCATAATATTTTCAAACTTTTAGGAACATTTTTCTCGATTTGGCACAGAGTTTAACTCAAAGTTTAAAAATGATCATTAAAAAAAATTTAACCTTGAAGCTTAATATTTTTTTACTCGTTCTTTGAAATAATTTAGCGTAGCGGATTCGATGTGAAATTTTCAAATCTTTCACATGATTCTATTTACAAAGTCGCAAATTCAGTTTCTGCACAGATATTCGTCTGAAGTAAAGTATGAATTTTCAAACGGTTCTAGGAAACACACCTGATTTCGAATGCTTCTACATAGGTAAACAATTGTTCCAAGTTATTCTTTATTCATAATTTGCCCCCTTAGAATTTATATAATCTCAAATCCAAATTGTTTAATTTATAACATTTCATTTACGTGTAGAAATTTTTTATTCGTAGAGGCTTTTCTAATTAAAATTTTTTCAATTTGAACCACCTTCAAACTGAAATAGTTTATTCTTGAATGTTTAATTTTTTAAAAGTTCCATTTGAAATGTAAACTAATTCAAATTTGAATATTTGAACTAATAATTGTTTCAAAATTTGAACTTTGGCTCGACTGATATTTCAGTTTACTTTATGTGCAGTTTCATTCAATTACTGTAATCGAGGCCGTAATTGTATTTTTAAGAAATTTGTAAGTGTCCCATCACTCAGAGAAAAAGTTGTATTTAAAAAAATGCACTGTTCTCTTGCCTATTTTCTTTTGACTCATGTGAATATCTTTAAAAAAGCAGAATTACTTGGCTGGGAGATTAGACGAAGTTTGTAGCAAAAAGATAATGTTTGCTACAAAAGGATTCTTTTTGAGACAAATGAAAATTCTCTGAACCTTAAATTTAAGAGGAAATTCCATTTGTTTCAAGAAGCATCCTTTTGACACAACAGGAAATTTCTCTCAGAGTAACTGTACCCTTTCGAATGTCTATATAAATATCTTCATTCCAATACGATTATCGTAAGGGCATAACATGAGAATCAGGATTCTAACTTATTTGAAAAAAAAAAAATAAATGCAAACGTATGGCACGATTAAATACACTTGCAGGCGTGCTTGAGTAGAGGAAAGTCGCGTCTCCCAGAATTTGGAAAACAAACAAAATTTAAAATACTAAAGTTTGATTTTTTGTAACGGTGTAACCTGAAAATCTCAACTTTCTTCATTCCATTAACAAGTTCACTGCGTGCTCTCTATTCCATGATCCAACAAAGTATGGTCTCGCCACGAGCATCTAAAAGAAAGTGAACCAATCAAATGGTCCGTCGGTTTCGCGTGGCGACACCATACTTTGCTGGATTATAGAATTGGAATCACGCAGTAAACTTGTTTAGGGAATGAAGAAAGTTGAAAACAGTCCGAACTTTCTGCCCGTGGTACTCAAATTTAGCGCTTTGTAAGGATAAGTAAGCTTTAAAATGGCAAATCGAACTCATTTCACAATTATAAATTATGGCCAATTAGGGCCAGTCATTTTCGGCTGTCGTTTTACCTGTTGTTTTCCTGTGGTCGCGAAAAAACTAGAGGAAAAAAATGACAGGCCTGTCATTTTTTTCCTATCATATATTTTCGTAAGGGGTTGTAATCTTACAGACTAAAGTAGCAGGTTTCCACGGTACCACGCAGAATATTACCATGTGTGACATTCACAAGTGTTGTAATAATAAAATATATTATTGTAGATAACGACGAATCAATCCCATGAAACTTCGAACTTAATCGTTTATTCGGTATACGTGTCAAAGCGTGTCAAAAAATTGTCCTTGTTTCCTTTTCTACAGAGATAGAGATATATATTAAGTATATTTTAATACACTTATGTGGGAAAAGTTTGAAGCGTCTTGGCGTCCTTGTAGAAACATAACCAACATTTTTTTTCTTTTTTTATGTATAATAATTTATATTTGTATCGGCAATAATCTTTGTATGTACTTTACAAGTACTGCAAACAATGTACATTTTAAAATTCCCAACAAAATGGGATTTTACCTTTTGTCGCGGAAAGTTACCACGTTCGTGCAGGGTTCTTTTATTTCCCACGTCTGACGATGTAAGATTTCGTTGATTTTTTTTTACAGTGTAAGGGGTCGTGGCCTGCAGTGGTGTTCGTCTCTTCTTCTGCAATAGGGCTCTCAGGTATCTCTGGTGGGTCGCACGTGGCGCCGTGTGATGGGTTTTTTTTTCAAACGGGTATGTGATTTTAGCTGAAGGCCTATATGTGTCTGTATGTAAACAGACGAGAAATAAAAATGAAATAATACATAATAAAAAATGGTAACTCTAATTCAAAGTGGATTTCAAGCAATAAAACTTGAAAATTTTAAAGCGTCAGGACTATTTCAGGATGAAGAATTTTCTAGATTTTCAGAAGATATGGAACAATTTTTCAGGACCTTATAAGGTTTTAAGATATTCTTAAAGATTTCACAAGATTTTATAAGATTTCCGAGGATTGCAATGGTTTAAGGGATTGTAAAGCTCTCAATATATTTCAATAAGTTTTCCAGGATGTCAGGAAATCTTATCACATAATTTCACGGTATTTTATAATATTTTTGTAGATTTCATAGAATTTATTCACCAGCAGTGAGGTATTTTGTAGGGTTTCAAAGATTTGAAGCGATTCTTCTAAATTTAGTCAATTTTACTTAATTCAATGGATTTTTTCGAATTTTAATAAGTTTTTATTTAATTGATCCTGAGGATCAATTAAAAAAAGGATCGAAGGATTGTAATATTTCAATGTATTTTTTTAAATTCCTTGGCATTTTCACAAGCTTTAAAAAATGTAAAAGAATTTTAAAAGAATTTAAAGGATTTTGAATATTTAAGGTTATCCTAAAAGATTACAGTAATTTTTAATTGATTTCAGTTATTTTATGGGATTTGAAATATTTTAGGATTTTTAAAAGAATCCCAGGCATTTTGAAGAGCTTTATACAATTTCAAGGCATTTTCAAGGGTTTTAATAATTGTAAGGGATTTAAACAAATTTGCATGCGGTTTTGAAGAATTTCATAGAAGTTTGGAAGATATGGAAGGATTTTACAGGACCTATAAGGTTTTAAGATATTTTAAATGATTCTAAGGGATTTTATAAGATTTCTTAAGGATTTCAATGATTTCAAGGAATTTTAGAAGCTCACACGGTAATTAAATTAATTTTTTAGGATTTCTAGAAATATCAAATTTCATAGAAATTCACGGGGTATAATAATATTTTAATGGATTTCAAGGAATTCATTCACAACAAGTGAGGGATATTTCGTAGGGTTTTAAACAGGGACCCATCCGAAACTTTCGTTTCGGTACGTTACCTAAAAAGTACCGAATCTTTCGTTTTCTTTTCGTTAAGTTTTCACAGATTGGAACAAAATTAAAAATGAAATTGTTATAACGTCATATTTTATCCGTCTGCCTTTTAATATTTATATAAGTTGCATAAGGATTCGAATACAATATATTTTTTAATTACGTGTAACTTAAAAATGTTGTTACAATTTCGTTATTTTGAATAACGTAACCTAATCAGTATAGAAACAGAACGGAAGTCACGAAAGTATTTTGTTACGTTTCGGCCGGGTCCCTGGTTTCAGAAATTTCAAGAGATTTTCAAATATTTTTTGCAATACATTTGGAATTCAAAACAATCCAACTACCTATTTTTTGATAAGATCTAATCATATTTGCTGATAAATATCAATTTCCCATGAATATAATCAAACATAACTTTTAAATATTTCAACTGACTTTTTTATATAAGATCTAATTGTATTTGCTGATGAATATCAATGTGCCATCAATATAATGTCCGATGTCATTTTTTAGATGACAGTTGCTCCCAGTGGGACACTGCGGTGGTTGTTAACCTTTAGTTTTTAATTATATAAATGAATCTACACACAAAATGCCTAAGTATTAAATTGAGCTAGAAACCTGCATCATGACGTTGCACAATGTGCAGTTTTCTTTTGTTACATAATGTAGTTGTCAACTGTTTGCAACGTTTTGATACCCAGCGTTTGTTTTGTGTACTATTTTATATAATATAATTTAGTATATTTACATTCGCAACATATATTCATTCATTATATGTTAGAGAAAAAAGATTTTCAAGAATATTTCTGTCGGCTAATGTCGTCGTTTTTACACTCTCAGTCAGTTTTTCAATGTTTTCCACGTTTTCGACCCCCGCAAACACGATAACTCTCAAAAAATGAATAGAGCGTATCGAGGCTTGAGACACCTTTTTTGGTTCCTAAAAGAAAGAATGACTTTGTTAACCAGCCGTCTTTAACCAACGGTTCTAGTTATATTCACTACAAATGCTATGCAAAAATCGAAAATTTCAATGTTGAGACAAATGATGCGAGTATCGTAAAAATGTCTATATAGCTGAACCAAAGATATTTATTCTTGATTTAGCCACAAATATAGCTGGAAACGAACCAGCGATATTGGGAAAATATTTGGATTAGGGATTTACAGAATAATTTATTTTGCCTATTATTAATGAATCGCATTTTGAAATAAATAAACAAACATATTATATATCGAAATTTGAGATATTTGAATATATGGCTAATTAAATATGAATAAATTCGACAAATGTTTGAAATTTATAATTGATTTTACAGTTTACGTTAAATCTGCAGAGATTAAAAAGGCCTAATTGAAATAAAAAGAAGTTTAATCAATATCAGAACTCATTTCACCGTACTTTCCAATAATCAAAAATTCTACACGACGTTTTAATTTTGTGTGAGATTGGAAACTGGCGAAGTCACATAATACATATATGTAACCGTCTGCGAAGAAACGGGCCTATAACTCCCAAAAAATCGATTTTTAGTTTTTTAAACCAATCTATAGATTTTGAGTTGCAAAATATATTTTTTAAAGTAAGTTATATGCACTACAAGAATACATAATTACGCATCAATTTACACCTACTTCATGACAATGGTAAGCAGGAATAAGTGTTAGAACCAATAAAAATCAGTGACAATAGAAATACTTTCTGCACAAGAAAACAACTTAACCTTAGCCACAATCTGAAAACAGCTGTCAGCGGCTACCAGCGGCTATCAGGAATAAGATCTTGATGACAGTGTATGCTTCAAAGCCTAGAAAGCTTTGAGAAATTAAATCTTTACCTATAGTTACATAGAAAATTTATTAATTTAAATTAAATACATAATTGATAAAACAATCTCTAAAACATGCTAAATGTGTGGAACACATATCCAATAAGAATTTGCCCGATGGAGGCCGTCAGAATTTTTTCAATAGCGCTTTCTGTGATTAAAGCAAAATATAATTGTCCTGTGGAAAAAGGTAAGGTTTTGAATGAAAGCTTTTTTCTGTCTACTTGTTCAGTGTTTACTTTATACGCGAAAGTATGATATTTAACAATACAATTAAATTTTATTCAGTATTGTTGTGAAATATGGTAAGAATTTATGTTGCACACTCAAAAGGTGATTCAGACGATATGAAATTTTACCTGACTTTGCAACGACGCTTTTACCAGAAAAAAGAAAACGAACGACTATGAAACTGAATCAATCGGAATTTTGACAATACTATTGCAAATTCCAAGGGAAGAGGGAAGAATTTGCTACATAAGTAGAGGGTATTTTCAAATGCACACGCATCGTATAACTCTTCGCACTTTATGATTTATGACTATCCGGAAAGTTCGAAAAAGAATATGGTGGGCGTAGAATGTAGACTGTAGAAAATCACATGTGTCACCAAACCTCCTATACATTTCCGCAGTAACCGGCAAAGTTTTATCTCCGTGCAATATATATGGACGGACTTTTCTGTACTATTATACCTCTACATTCTTTGAACCCAAATCTTTTAGTTCCCTCACTTTTGATAAACGTATGATTTTTTCTGTAAACGTATTTTATTTTATCTTTTATTGCTGGTCACACTATCAGAAGTAGAAAATATGAAAATATATATTTTTGAAATTCTAGTCATACTTAAATTCAATTTCCTTAAGTTTATAAGTACTTTTAAAATGGAAAATATTCAGAAATAGCTTTAATGTTCAGGTCTGATATAACAACATACTGTTAAAGTTTGTATTTTTTGGTATTTGGAAGTCGGTTTGAGGTTATTGGACTGAGAATTTAAATTTGAACTTATGCGGGATTGAAAGGTTTTTAACAGCAATGCGTATTCTGCACGTAGTCTTGTGAAGTTCAATTGATGAATACAAGGATAACACTATCTTAGTAATTTAGAGATATTCAAATAGAAATGTCTATGATTGAACGGAAATATAGTTTTCTTCAAGTAGCTATACACGAAATATAAAGGTCGAGCATTGAGCTGCGGCAACTTTGCCGTATTTAAAGTTTCTAGTCCGGCCAATTTTGGTGTCAATGAGGAACTTTCTGTTCCGATAATATTTTTTGCTACTTTGGAAAAATAGTACAATATTTTACTATTTTATACTAAATAAGCACTAAATTATGGCATAGTGCCCATATCGATATGACAATGTTGTAATTCCAGCTTCCGGGACCTAAAAATTCGAGATAAGTAGTCAATTAATTTTCATAAGTTTGGCTTTTCTTATTTTCCAACGAATTTTATAAAAAAATTCAAGCAATAAACATTTTCTCACGGAATGAAATTATGTTTTCTACTAAATCGAGTGATAGATACGTAAATAGTAATATTTCTCGAAGAAAATGTTTCAGAAACTCTCTATTGTTATTGTTTAGTAACAAAAATGATTGAACAATTAAAAAGTGTGGTACAGTTCCTTGGAAAAAAGATTTTTTCTACGAAAACTTGTTGCAAACAGATTAACTGTAATACTCTAATGAAAATTTAAAAACAATCAGTAAATTTAAATTATTATATTTGTTAAATATATATTTGAATATATTTTTCAAAATTTTAAATTTAGTTTTAATATTGGTTGCTAACAATAATAAATATTTCATTCTTATAATTTTTTGTGATTCTCAATCACTTTGAAACCAATTATAAATAGATTTTAAGAGCCAATGAATATCTACATAACTGTGAAATATGCACAATTTCATTCATTATTTATCAAAATGTTTATAACAACGCAGTAATTGACAATATTTAGTCATTTTCCATGATGAATATTATTCTCATACAAATTTTCAGCATTTTCATTTGAGAGAATCTATTTTTCTGTTAATGAGCATTGCAAAGAAGTATTTATTTATATATAAATAACTTATGACAATTAGGTTGACACTTGAACTAAATATTTTTGTTCATTGAGGATAACTGCAGTCATTAAGATGTCTAATGAGTTAATTTAACCTAAGTAATAAATATTTGTTAGTTTATTATCACAAAGTTTATAAAGCATCAGAGTAGGGTCTTCAAGTCGAAGACTGTAGGCTAAAAAGATTCAAAGTAGGGTCAGCAATCATTAAAGGAGAATAGCGTCAACGTAGGGTCTTGAGTTAGACAAATGTAGGCTCCAAATATTTAAGAACAAATTAAAAATGATTTATAAATCATTTTATAAATTAATTCATGCAACACTTCTAAAAGTTATATTGACCTTGAGTAGATGAAATTATCTCTCACACCTTGAGACCTTCATGTACAAGCAAAAAATATTGTCAGTGAGAGTAAAAAAAAGTTAAGAATATAATTTTCCAAGGGTATTTATTTCAGTTGCTTTTATTTGATGATGGGTAATTTTTTATTGATATTTTCATCATATGCACTTACGCTTCATGTGATGCCAGATTAAGAGTAACTGAACCCCTCACTTCATCTCCATATCTCAGATATCCTAAAAATCCCATTGCCACGAACATCATGCCAACGAAAACCATCCCCACGTTCAGAACTCCTAAAGGCTTGTTGAAATTGGTGGGTTTTTTCATTTCATTTTTGAGAGGTAGAACCTAAAAATAAGGTCAATATTTAATTTTATTTCTTATTCTTTTTATATTTTTGTTATGCAAATAAAATTCTTTGCCAAGATTAACAGATAATTGCTGTTTTTTTCTTTCCTGAGAAAAATGAATCCTAATACTTTATGGAAACAATGTAACTTTGATCTCATTGTGCTTATCTAAAGTTCATTATTTTGCTCCAATGATCCGAGATAATGAGTGAAAATAGTGCATTGTGTATCGTGGGCGTAAAGAAGGCAACATAGCCGTACGCCCTTGATACACACCATACTTTTTGCCCTACCCTCCTTGAAAACAAGCATGTGAAGCAGATAGAGGATGTTTGGTGTACTTGACAATTTCAGATTATACGTGAAAGGAAGAAATAGCGTACTTTACGGAAGAAAGACTGTGGGGTCCAGCGATACAATTTTTTTTTTCAAGATAAACATAATTTCCTCCATATTCTCACTTGCGTGGTGCAGTGTATGTGTAGCGGGCGTAAAGTGCATGCAATGGTGTGTTTTCAAGGAGGGTCGGACACAAAAAATATTTTTTGTCCTCAATGGAAATATTAATGCCCAATAAATTAATAGAAGCGAAAGATAAGAAATTTCGCGTTTCCACTGACATACGATCGAAAATCACATTCTGTTTGTCGAAGACATGAGTTACATATTACTTCCTTTAATAGTTTAATTCAATAATATTAATGTCTATTTGACGAGAAAAATGGATTTTTCCAAGACAAAAACAAGAAAAATAACTCGTGGAAAGATCTTCTGATAAGGGTAGGGTAAGGAGGGGTAGCGCCGACCAGTTAACAGTCAATTACTTTTTTTAAGTTAATAAGATGTAGAATTGATCCATTTTTTTTCATTTCGAGTCCTATATTATTATATATCATATTTCTATATGTATTAATTACATGAATAAGACAATGATTTAATAATTTAATTATTTCTAACAAGCTGTATTGCGTCGGCTATGCCCCACAAGGGAGGACAAAGCCGACCGCAGCTTTTTATAAAAATCCAAACATTTGAAGATGGGAAAACATGATGATTCGCGTCTGTGGTATTTTATGTACTGGAAAAATTCCCTTTAAACATATCCAGCAAGAAGAATAAGTTATTTTTATAAAAATAGTGATAGCTGTGATATAACCTCTTATTCGTTGACATTCCACTAGAGACGGACTACGGGCAAAGGTTTCTCTGGCTCTTGCTTGCACGCTCGGCAGTTAGTATCGCCTACAGGTATATTCATTATGCGCTCGCGGTAAACTAAGGTATCTATAACGCCGTCTTGACAGGCGAAAAGAAATCCCTCAGTCTCCGATCTCAGTCCAGCAGACATGAGAAACATGTTGGAAAAACCTATCGAGAGCTCTTCTCTACGCATGATGCCGTAGAATTTACCATGAAGGGGCTTATCAGCATGTTCTCTTAGTAGAAGCGTATGTTCTGCTTCCTGTTCATTACTTTTGAGCACCAAAGGTGTTACTGATGCTAGGCCATGTGTAGTGTCGCTCTATTTATAACTGAGCAGGCTGTAGCCAGAACCGTTCTTCGATGAGGACACTCAAAACTTGAAAAGCCTCTACCCCCTTTATTTCGAGGTAACTATATTCGAGGTGCGGAAGAACTAGGATGATGACTTCGATGGATTGTCATCATCTTGCGTGTGCTTTGGTCAAGTTCCTTCAACTCATCGACATTCCATTTTAATGCACCAAACGCGTATAGCTGTATAGGAACGGCCAGCATATTAGTCGCCTGGATCTTATTCTTTCCAGATAATTCGAAAGCCCAAATTTTTCTGAAAATTTGTTGATACCTTTTTACAAGGTTCCTTTTTAACCCACGCACATTTTGGATTTCCGCTTGCGGTATTCCAAGATATGTATATGTTTCTCCATTACCAAGATGTTGAGTGATATTTCCACCTATGAGTTGAACCTCCTGATCGTCACGCGATGGTGTAGTTTCTAGTCTTCCTAGGTGTAGGTGGACGCAGGCACACTTGTCGAGTCCGAAGCGCATGCCAATCGCTTCAGAGTACCTATTCACCGCCTCCACAAGGTCGTCCATGTATGAAAGGTGGTTCACCTTATATTCTCTTCTATTCTGCGTGCCAAATAGGTATCCAGAGCTTTTGCCTCAGAGCACAATAGATACAGGCAAGAGGAAGATGCAGAAAAGTATCGAACTTCGAGAGTCTTCTTGGAAGACCCCTCTCTTATATGTGATATAGCTGGTAGTCACTTGTCTTTTGTCAGATTTTATGACAAATCTTGTCCGCCACAAGAGCATAAGCTCTTCTCTGCATTTCACTATTTTTAAATCCACCCCCCAGGCACTCAAGGAACTCAAAAAGTAGCTCATGGTTCGTTTTACCGAATCCCTTACGGTAGTCAATCCAATCCATGGACAGATTGCGTCGATACCTGATCGAGTCATGGGTAATATACCTGTCTAATAACGGGTTCTCCCTGCAACCTGATAGTCCTCTCTTGCATCCACGTTGTTCAACTATTGCACTCCATACGGGCTCGATAGATGTTAATATCCTTTCTTTGAGAATGCCAGTGAACAGCTTGTTACCGGTGTTTATGCAAGCTATGGGACTGTAGTTGTGTGGACTTGACAAATCTACGTTCTTAGGGATCAATACCGTACGTCCTTCCACTAGCCACTGCGGCGGATTTTTAACGGCACATGACGTTTCATTGAACAAGCGGGAAGGATGAGTTGAAAAGGTCAAATTTTCCTGAATCATACAGTTTATACTTGTTCAGCGTGTGATTTGCTTTCCTTAAGATTCGAGCAATCATTATTATTATTATTATCATTATTATTATACCATGAAGCCATTTCCCTTTCGAGGTAAGCGTGAATCAATCGGTGAGGAAGGACATAATGTGGGGGAGAGGGTATAGATTTTTAAATGGATGTAGAATTCCTGTGTATTTAGACAAAACGTTCGTTTCGCAACACTGCCTTTACCCAGGTTGATGCTCGATCTCTCTAGCGATCACCTCAAGTGAAGAGCCTCTCAAAGTCGTCATGTGATGCTCCCCATTCTTCTGTCCTGGAATACCTCTCTAGCTTCCTTCACGTCCATGCTTTCTTACATGCAAGCTCTTCTGTTTCGATGACTTCTTATGTCTCTTCAAATTAGGGTCTCATTTACACATTCTAACCATTCTTTCTGTGGTCTGCCTCTGGGCACATTGCCATTTACTTCACCTTGATACACTTGTTTTGTTAGTTGTTCATCTTTCATTCTCTCAATATGTCGAAACCATCTCAAAGAATTTATTTTACATATGTCAAGCAGTATCTCCTCTGCACTACACTCTTTGAGGATTATCTCATTATTCACTTTGTCCATTAGTGCGCATGAATCTCATGTTAATCGCAATTATTGTACTCTTATCCTTTCCTTGATAGGTCCAGGTCTCGCTACCGTAGAGCACAGTCGGTATAGATATATAATTATGTATTGCCCTTTATGCTTCACTTGATATATTTTTACTTCTGATAATGGCCCCTGCTCTACCGATTACCTTCTTACCTTCGTTTATAGGCCTATCTAATTCCTTATCTATTGGTGATCCAAACCCATCTTAAACTATAGATCTCCCTCCCACCAACCAGTAAGTGTGTGGGGTGTGTGTGAATGAATAGGGTAGAGATACAAGAATAATGCAAACCCTTAGGGGACACATTAGAAGCTTGCATTCCGATTCCTCATCTATATCTCAGTCACTAGTGAATAGGCTACCAAGAAAACTTAGGGGAGAGTCACCAGTTGCGGGAACTCTCCGGTTGTGGGCACCTCTGCTCAACAGCTGACAGAATACAAATATTGTGGATCAATTGGTCGAATCCAGATTGTATTCAGAATAGGAAGCTAGATGGTTCAGAGTAATGAATAAAGTAAATTGCGACCGAACAATAAAGGCAACAATTTTATTCATTCATTGATTAGAAATAAACAATAAATAAATTAAACATTAATTGATCACAAAGCCAATAGATTGAGTGAGAGTCGATTGCATCAAAATATTTAAATTTTCATTAGGAAGGGTGAAATAAAAATCGAAACCATTAAGTTAATAATATGGGTTTCATTCTTCTTAAAAATTATTATAAACAGAATTTGCAACGATAAATATTTTAATCTAAAAAGACCTATACTCTTTATTAAGTATATGATTTTGATACACAATATTAAATTAATAATTTAAGTGAGCTGCATGCATAGCAACAGTGCTATTAAGTGAATACAAAGAACTGGAAAGTCAGGAGATTTGGTGTGTGTTGGTCTCCCCTACTGAGACCACAACGGCAGGAGGAAACCAATAACAACAGGACGCAACTCTAATTCCAATTAGGAAGTAAATTGAATTATTAGTTCAAAAGTGGCAAAAGTTCGGGCGACACGAGAGCGTGACGTGTGTGGTGTGTGAAGGCGCGAGACGGGTTCAGGGAACCGGAAAGGATTCATCCAGCAAGGTCGGTAAACATTGATTGTGTTTAAGAAGGGAATACTTGCTCTCTCTCTCTCGCTCTCCCTCGCTCGTTACTACGTGCCCCCCTTTTCCAATTAAACTAAATCATTCTTGATTTTTAAATGAAGCCACATAAATGAAAGTGAGATTACATAGTCATTATCATAGATACCCTGTCTCTTTTCCAACACTAACTTTTAATAAGTGAGGAACTTCTAGGAGGAAGTTCACGGACCCACTAAATTTATAAAATAAACAGGCTAACTCTGTTAGCTTGGCCTGTCATACGTCCGACTTACTAACGAGGTCTTGTGACACTCTACCAACGTCACCCCCAAATTTAAACTCAAAGATTAATTAATTAATAATAGAAGCTGGTTCGTAACAGACAGAATGGTGGCAGCGTTGGGATCCGAACTTCGAACCCCTCTTACTATTAAATTTTCAGTGGAAATAGTTTCATTCAATTTGCCCATTAAAACCAAAACATTTTTGTGAAAATTTTTGATCACACGAATATCGACATTCTGCATTCAGGTCGACATGACAGTTAGAGTGGTGATACAGTGGTAATCCAAAATTACGATTCTGGTTATTTTAGTGAATATTAATTTTTCAGATCCATAACATAAGTATATCTATTTCAAATTTTAGTTATGTTAATAAATAGAATTTGAACCAATTCTGTGATTCTGGTAAACTAAATCTGAACTAATTAAACGGAAATGCAGAGAGATTAAGCAAGCCTAACTGGCCAGCGTGTAATCGGTTTCCCTTTGAGTATTTCGGAAAATAGGAGGTTAGGAAATAACTTGATTGGGCCTTCCCTTGGGGAATGTTTAATTGAATGTGCAAGGGGGTTAGACAAGCCTAACTGGCCTGTAGACGTCCTCTCCCAGTGTCAATTTCCAAGCCTGACTGGCCAGCGGTTGATTGGCATCCAATTATCCGTACTCTATGTGACTGTCTAATTCGGGTTATTACAACTTGTAGTAGAAGAAGCGTTTTGAGCTGTTGGTATCTGACAGTTCAGATTACTGGCTAGCTGAACCCTCTCCCAAGGGCCACTCTGCAAGCTTAACTGGTCAGCGTGTGATCATTAATTATTTCAGAAAACAGGAGGTTAAGAAATATCTTGATTGACTAACATTATTCAAGAGAAATAGCCAAGACCGATTGCCTAAGATGTCACTGCCCTAGGCCACAGCCATGTCTGACGTGATTCAGAAACGAAATCCAAAACCTAGGGGTGGAAAGCATCAATCAGCACGACAGCTTAAAGGTAAAATAGAGTCGGTAATTGAAGGTATCCTTAAAAACAAAATCATTGTGCACGAGATAGAAACGGTATTTCAACCCTCGAGAGAAACCATAAAAGTTCCAATTAACATCCGATTCGTAGACGCGCCGCCGGTAAGGAAGAAAGACATATTCACCGAGATTGAATCCTCCCAAGAATGTCACTGCTTGTTTAACACCCTTCTAAACAAAGCCCGACAACGGGTGGACAAAATTGAGACCCCTACCACAAGCGAAAACATTCCCAACCAAGATCAACAGAAAACTCAGATCGAGCTTGTAACTCCCGCTTCCGAAGGTAACAGTAACTGTGACACAGACGCCTAAGAGCCCGAGTCACAAATTTACGACATAAAAGACGAAATTTTCAAAGCTTGTATGGAGCGATAATTCCTTGCTTGGTTATCCTATTTTCTGTTTCTTCCATTCGGTATCACTGGGGAAGCGGGATGGAGAGATAGAGAGAGTGGGGGTATAAGCATACTCGAGAAGAGTATTCGGCAGTTCCAGCAACTTGTTGGATGTATTCATGAGGGAAAAATAAGTTGAATGCTCAACGAACGAACTAAACCAGAGCTTGACCCAAGCAGTAAATTGTATATGAGAGAAGTTTTAGGCTCCGGAAGCTACGATCATGGTTCCCTAAAGCAACCAATCCCGACGCAACTGGAACGTGTACGTCATCCACTTCTGCTCCTTCTGTCCTAGAAGGTAAGCATTAAAGGAAATACTCAATTTGTTACTTAATTGAGAAAAAATTAAAATTCAATCTTTATGTAATGTAAGTGTGAAAAAGATTAAAAGAAAGATTTAAAAAATTATATTTTTTGTAATTTGAATTTAATTTCTGAACAATGGATTTATTAATAACATTTAAAACTAATTCCTGTAAAAAACAAAACATGTGTACATATAATTTTGAAAATTGAATTCAGATACTTATTTCACAACATGAGAAACATTTAAAACATTACAAAATTGTAATATAGATATTTTAAACACAAATTAAATTTTATTTTAAAAATCATATACAAATTATAACAAATATTCAACTGCACAACCTTAAAGGAAATACTCAATTTGTTACTTAATTGAGAAAAAATTAAAATTCAATCTTTATGTAATGTAAGTGTGAAAAATATTAAAAGAAGGATCTAAACAATTATATTTTTTATTCAATTTGAATTTAGTTTCTGAAAAATTGATCTAATAATAACATTTTTAACTAATTCCAGTAAAAAACAAAACACATTTACATATAATTTTGAAAATTTAATTCAGATACTCATTTCACAAAATGACAAACATTTAAAAGACTACAAAATTGGATATCAAAATGTTGCACAATACTCTAATAATAACCTTTACTTTCTTTGACTTAAATAAAAATTATAATAATTAAATAATATAATAATAAACAATAAAATTATACAAGCAACATTATGCAAATATTTTTTCAAACAAAATAAAATGGTCTAGTTTGAATAGAAGCTTGTTTTTTTTAAATTTGTTTAAATTATATTTAACTCTTTCTTAAATAATTGTAGGTGCGTCCCTGTTCGTCGGGGAAAAGAGTATAGATTAGGTGGAGAACCATTTTAGGAGACATTTTGCAACCAGCTTCGCCTCGCGACAAAGAAAAGCAAAGTTTACATTAGATAAGGCTGGCTCGTGTTGCATACTCGTGTATAGCCAAACACAGATTTCGAGCATTCGCTTTGTTTGAAATCGCTGAGTAAGATCTATGCACTGGTGTGCGATAAGGGAATAGTTTGAAGGCCTTAACTAACTAATAATTCCAGAATACGAAGTGCGAAAGGAAAAAATATTTTATTATTTTCCATCAAATTGTATAACTATTACAAAATTTAATATTGCCCGCAAATCAACAAACGTAAACGCTAAACATTCTAATCGTTGAGCTACAATCGAGCCTACAATCTACACATCGTTTTAAAGAAAAACATCTGTTTCACAATGAAAGATAATTTATAATCATTTTTATACACCTTATATTCTGATAACGAGTATATAATAACTGGTATAGTTTTTACAAGGTCAAACATTGCAAATAGTTAATTTTTCAGTGAAAACATAATTTTCAATGAAACAAATTATGTTTGAAGAAAATGGTCCAATTTTTAATCAAAGCGATGAATTTTTTAATAAAGCGATGAATTTGCAACTAAAAAAGTAAATTTTTAATTCAGTAGTTCAACTTTGAACTAAAGAAGACCAATTGTCTAGAAAATATTAAAATTATCAACTGCAAATATTAATTTGCTACCAAAAAGGTCAATTTTCAACTAAACTTTTAGAAAAATGTTGATATTCACCCGAAAAGATGATTTTTTAACAAAAATGTTAATTTTCAGTCAATAAAGATGAATTTTCAACCAAATAGTTTGACTGTGAAGAAAAAATGACGAATTTTTAACAAAATAGTTGAACTTTGACCAAATAGTTGAATTTTCAACCTAAAAAGATTAATTTTCAACCAAATAGTCGAATTTTTAACCAAGAAAAATAATTGTTTACCAAAAAAGACAAATTTTCCATAAAATACATGAATTATGAAACAAATAGTCGAATTTTTGACTTAAAAAAGATAAATTTTCAACCAAAGAGATAAATTTTGAACTAAAATGATGAATCTGCACAAGGAACGTGAATTCTTGAACAATTAATTCAACTTTTAACCAAAAATGTAAAAAAAAAATTTTGAACCGAAAAAAAAACGAATTTTCCACAAAATAGTGGAATCTTTAACCAAACAAATGATATTTTAACCTAAGAGATTAATTTTCAACCAAAAAGATGAATATTCAACCAAGAAGATTAATTTCCTACCAAAAAAGATTAATTTTTCATTAAAAAAGACTAATATTTTAACATAAAAAATAAATTTTCATCAAAATACAAGAATTTTCAAACCAAAAAGATAAATTTTCAATTTCAGAATAAAAAATTTTAATTTTCAGTAAAACAAATTAACTTTTAACAACGAAAATGAACTTTTGAACAAAATAGATAAATTTTCAATCCAAGAGATTAATTTTGAACTAAAATGATGTATTCGCAACCAAAAAAGTGAATTATTAACAAAACAGTTAACTTTTAACCAAGAAAGAAAAATTTTAAATAAAAAAACGAATTATCTACAAAAAAAGTTAAATTTTTAAAATATTTACATTTTCAACAGTTATAATATCCGGTACACATTTTTTACAAGGTGAAAAATGGAAAATAGTTTAATTTTGTACTAAAAAAAGATTCGAATTAAAACAAAAATAATAATTATATTTTCAACAGTTATAATATCCGGTACACATTTTTTACAAGGTGAAAAATGGAAAATAGTTTAATTTTGTACTAAAAACTCCGGTTCCCGTTTTAGTGAAACAAAGTTTCATCTACTAAATTGGAACAGTTGCATCAACTGTATATCCATTATTATGTTAACCAGAAATCCTGGTTCCTTTAAATGGATTTACTTAACTACAATTTAAAAAAAAATGTAGGTTCTGAAAAAAAAAAAATTGCAGCTGTTATGTATAATAGCTGATTTTAATATGCGTAATCAATACTTTACTCAGCATTGTTAGTATTATTTAATTAAATTTCTATATCACCAAATTTCCGGAGACTTCTGCGCATTGTTGCCAGATATTGCATCATATAATGTAACAAAGTTCCGGCAGATTCTACATTATACTCAACAAGTTTGGGATATAATTTTTTTACAACGCAAAATGTAACGCGCCATTGAAAATAACCATGAACTTGTTTAAGAACAAAAATTGCGCAGTATAATTTGATGATGTCATTAGGAATATTCTAGAAACTAAGCAGATAGATCCTTTAATAGACGCTTACCCCCCCTCTACCAAATTTCACAAGACTTTTGCTCGATATTGCATCTTTTAAATATTTTATTATATTTATTTTGTATTTAGCGTATTTAAAAAAAAAATATTTTAGATTTTCAACGAGCAATAGGCAAAACTGACCTTTGTAAATAAGAGATGAAAAAAGGAGCATATATCTGTGAAAAGAAAAGGCGTGTGATATCATATCAAGTGTTTTTATATGACGTCAGAAGCGATAAGTACCCGGCAGTGTACCCTTATTATATATCAGTTAAAGCACGTGTGAAAAAGCATGGAATAAAATGCACGCTGTATTATCTCTCTCTTTCGAGACTTGAAATTGTTTGCGTTATCTTATTTCATGTGACACGTCGACAGGTTGACGGACCTAGTATATGGCAAAAGAATGATTTTCAAACATTGTGGTTCGACTAAGAAAGCGAACTTTTGCGAGCAGTAAAAAGAAGTGATCTCTAGAGAGAACGAAAGCAGAGTCTAATGAAATGTATGCAGACTTAGACGGTCAGTGTATCAAATGTTTTCTAAAATCAAAACTTTTAAACACGTCTGGATTTTATCTCGACACCAGAATAAAGCGATAAGAATCCTGAGCACATAACCTACCATGAAAAATGCTTTATTCTTTTAGATACTCTCTTACCTATATTCGATTGGCTTAAAATATTTTATAATTTAAATTTTTGTTATCTTCCTCTTTATCCTTGAGTTCTAGAAGATTCTAGATTGTAACCAACACGTTTTCGATATAATTTTTTGCGACGCAAAATGTAATGCGTCATGAAAATAAAGAAAATAACCAAAAAAATGTGCAGTTTAATTTGATGCCGTCATCAAGAATGTAAGGAAAGGAATTTTAAGTTAAATATGTTATCTATAAGGAAGTAATAAATCAAATTTAGATAGCCAAAACAGGATGACATACATAGCGAAAAAATTCTTGAGATAAGAAATAACCTTGAACCTGTTGTTACAAACTTAAGAAGATTGCCGAAAATGTATAAAATATTTTTTAACTTCATCCAAACTTCTAAAACTCCTGAATACCTTTTAAACTAACTATAACTTTTGCTCATATTCTGTGAAATCCTCTAAAATAAAGAAATTTTCTTCACAATTTTCTAGATTCTTTTTTGACATATCTGAAATTTTCAAACATCTTTTTCATTTTTCTGACAAATTTTCGGGTAATTATATTCATACTTTCAAAACAAACTGATAATACTTATTTTCTGGTTCTTATAATATATCAGAATCTAATTCTGGTTTGTATCTAAGTGTTCAAAAACTTTTAATAAATGAATAGTTATTCTAAATTTTTATTCTGTATTAAAAATTATTTTCCCTCTCAAATATAAAAATTGTCTAAATTCTGAAAGTTATGTAGTTTTTTTATTTTATAAAGACCTTTTTATCAATACCATATTGTACTATTTTATTTTGTATGCATACACTGTAAAAAAAACTTTGATTATATTTACAATCATATTGTAATTTCACGAACAGTGTATTTTCATATTGCAATCTATAACCTGGTAAATTTACCAATGTTGCACATAAATTCACGATCTAGTCCAACTTCACCCAATGGAACAGTGTGAAATAACAGTCCTATGTAAAATTACTACATCCGACGATGCAAATTATTCCATTAGCGTGGCACATGGTCAATTTATTTAAGCAAATAAATTTAAATGAGCTTTAGAATTATTCACTTTTTTTAATGAAGTTGCAGTCTCTAACGTAATTTCAAAGACGGAAAGTATTGTTAGGTCTGGGCATTCTGAGAAATTTCGAGCCGGACGTAAATCGATAATCCATCGACAAACTGACAGAAAGTGATGGAGTCTTGGACTTTAACATAACTGTGCCCGTTTGAACTATTTAAATAACTTTTGAACAATCGAATTATCGACTAGACAAAAGTTTAATCGGAGAAGATAGATAGTTAATGGAAACTGCTCGCATGATACCAAAATTTGAAGATTTGTGTCAATTTGATGAGTTCAACTTCTCTGTGAGAAATATCGCCGGTGCAGTCGAGAATATTGACAGCGAATTCATCAGTAAGAAGCAATTGAACCGCCGGATCGTAGAAGGGCATATAAAGTCTGATAGCTGGTGGCGGGAGGGCCCCTTGGCATTTTTAAAGTCTAGCAGGGTCTATACGGGTTCGAAGAGGGACACATATCGATAAATGATGTCAAGTTCTTTGCGGTCGCCTATAATGTTCTAGTGTAGTCCTATCTGTGATTCTTCAAATTAGAGGCGCGGGTGTATAGCAGGGTCTATACGGGTTCGAAGAGGAACACATATCGATAAATGATTTTAAGTTCTTTGCGGTCGCCTATAAGGTTCTCGTGTGGTCCTATCTGTGATTCTTTAAATAAAAGGCGTAGGTGTATAGCAGGGTCCATACGGGTTCGAAGAGGGACGCATATCGATAAATGTTTTCAAGCTCTTTGCGGCCGTCTATTAGGGTCTAGTGTGGCCCAATTTGTGATTCTTTAAATCAGAGGCGTGAGTGTCTAGCAAGGTCTATAAGGGTTCGAAGAGGGACACATATCGACAAATGATGACAAGTTCTTTGCGTTCGCCTGTAAGATTCTAGTGTGGTCCTATCTGTGATGGTTCGAATTGAGGGCGCGGGTGTCTAGCAGGGTCTATACGGGTTCGAAGAGGGACACATATCGATAAACGATATCAAGTTCTTTGCGGTCGCCTGTAAGGTTCTAGTGTGGTCTTATCTGTGATGCTTTAAATTAAAGGCGGGGTGTCTAACAGGGTCTATACGGGTTCGAAGAGGGACACATATCGATAGATGATTTCAAGTTCTTGGCGGTCGCCCATTAGGGTCTAGTGTGGTCATATCTGTGATTCTTTAAAATAGAAGGCGCGCGTGTCTAGCAGGGTCTATACGGGTTGGAAGAGGGACACATATCGATGAATGATGTCAAGTTCTTTGCGGTCGCCTACAAAAAACTAGTGTGGTCCTATGAGTGATTCTTTAAATTAAGGCGAAGATGTATAGCAGGGTCCATACTGGTTCGAAGAGGGACGCATATCAAATAATGTTTTCAAGTTCTTCGCGGTCGCCTATAAGGTTCTAGTGTAGTCCTATCTGTGATTCTTTAAATTAAAGGCGAAGGTGTATAGCAGGGTCCATACGGTTTCGAAGAGTGACGCACATCGATAAATGTTTTTAAGCTCGTTGCGGCAGCCTGTAAGGGTCCAGTGTGGTCCTATCTGTGTTGCTTTAAATTAAAGGCGCGGATGTCTAGCAGTGTCTATATGGGTTCGAAGAGGGACACATATAGATAAATGATTTTAAGTTCTTTGCGATCACCTATAAGGTTCTATTGTGGTCCTATCTGTGATTCTTTAAATTAAAGTCGCCGGTGTATAGCAGGGTCTATACGGGTTCGAAGTGGGACATATATCGATTATTATTTTCAAGTTCTTTGCGGTCGCCTATAAGAGTCTAGCGGTGTCATATCTGTGATTCTTCAAATAAGAGGCGTAAGTGTCTAGAAAGGTTTATACGGGTTTGAAGAGAGACACATATCGTTAAATGATTTCAAGTGCTTTGTGGTCGCCTATAAGGTTCCAGTGTGGTCCTATCTGTGATTCTTGAAATTAAAGGCGCAGGTGTATAGCAGGGTCCATACGGGTTCGAAAAGGGACACATATCGAGAAATGATGTCAAGTTCTTTGCGATCTCATATAAGCTTCTAGTGTGGTCCTATCTGTGACGCTTCAAATAAAAGGCGCGGGTGTCTAGCAGGGTCTATACGGGTTCGAAGAGGGACACATACCGATAAATGATGTCAAGTTCTTTGCGGTCGCCTATAAGGGTCTAGTGTGGTCATATCTGTAATTCCTTAAATTGAAGGCGCATGTGTCCAGCAGGGTCTGTACTGGTTCGAAGAGGGACACATATCGATAAATGATGTCATATTCTTTGCGGTCTCCTATAATGATCTAGTATAGTCCTATCTGTGCTTCTTAAAATTAGAGGCGCGCGTGCCTAGCAGGGTCTATAAGGGTTCGAAGAGGGACACATATCGACAAATGATTTCAAGTTCTTTGCGGTTGCCTATAAGGTTCTAGTGTGGTCCTATCTGTAATTGTTCAAATTAAAGGCGAAGGTGTATAGCAGGGTCCATACGGTTTCGAAGAGTGACGCATATCGATAAATGTTTTTAAGCTCGTTGCGGCAGCCTATAAGGGTCTAGTGTGGTCCTATCTGTGATGCTTCAAATTAAAGACGCGGGTGTCTAGCAGGGTCTATACGGGTTTGAAGAGGGACACATATCGATTAATGTTTTCAAGTTCTTTGCGTTCGCCTATAAGGGTCTAGTGTGATCATATCTGTGATTCTTTCAGTTGAAGGCGCGTGTGTCCAGCAGGGCCTATACGGGTTGGAAGAGTGACACATATCGATAAATGATGTCAAGTTCTTTGCGGCCGCCTACAAGAAACTAGTGTGGTCCTATCTGTGATTCTTTAAATTAAGGCGTAGGTGTATAGCAGGGTCCATACTGGTTCGAAGAGGAACGCATATCGATTAATGATTTCAAGTTCTTTGCGGTAACCTATAGGGTTCTAGTGTGGTCCTATCGGTGATTCTTTAAATTAAAGGCGAAGGTGTATATCAGGGTCCATACTGGTTCGAAGAGGGACGCATATCGATTAATGATTTCAAGTTCTTTGCGGTCGCCTGTAAGGTTCTATTGTGGTCCTATCTGTGATTCTTTAAATTAAAGGCGAAGGTGTATATCAGGGTCCATACGGTTTCGAAGAGTGACGCACCACGACGAGCAATGAAACGTCTTAACGCGCCTAAGAAACCTTCAGTACTCAAGTCGCTTACTACTTCAATATGAATCGCTTTTATAGTCATACATACAAAAACAGCCACGTATACCTTTAGTTTCTTTTGATTTCTATAGTTACGTTCTTTAATATAGAAAGGACCACAATAGTCGATGCCCACTCGATTAAAAGGTCTAGTTTTAGTTAAGCGGGCGTTAGGCAAATTACCCATCTTGTACTCAGCCAATCTTGGTTTGTCACGAAAACAAATTACGCATTTTCTGATGATTTTTTAAATTTGATTTTGTCCATCTATAGGCCAGTACTGTTGACGCATAGCATATAAAGTAGTCTGTACTCCTGCGTAATAGTGCACGGAATGATCACTTGTAATTATAAGATCAGTTATAAAATTCGATTTTGGGAATATAACGGGATGCTGCTTGTCAAAAGAAAGATTAGCATTTTTTAAACGCCCCCCACTCATAGTAAGCCTTCTGCACCAATAAACGGATCGAGGTTAGAAATTCGACTTTTATTGCTTAAGGATTTTTCTTCTGTTAAACTCTCTATTTCTTTATAAAAACAGGATTTTCGAAAAATTCGAATTATAACCGTTTCAGCGTGATTTAATTCTACGGTTTTCAAATGATTCTTGTATTGACGATACTCAGGTATAAACCTATAATATAGAGTAATTACTCGTTTCAATTTCATAAATGAAGGTAATTTTTCTAAAAGATTGATTGAAAATTGATTGAATTGATTGAAAAATTGATTGATGAAAAAATTGTTAGTTTTTAGACATTTTAGCTTTTTTGTTCCAGGTATTATACCCTCATACCTTGTCTTAAATTTCGATGTCGGCCAAAATTCTTCATCTGTACATAGCCAAGTAGGCCCGTGAAACCACAATTTACTTTTTATGAAATTGTTAGGTAATTGCCCTCGTGATAGTTCGGAAGCAGGATTATCGCATGTACGAACGTGGCACCATTGATTAATGTCAGTTTTACTTTGTATTTCTGAGACTCGGTTTGCTTCAAAAACTTTTAATGTATTAGGCTGTTTATTTAACCAATGTAAAACAATCTCTGAGTC
Source organism: Andricus grossulariae (assembly GCA_011634705.1). Classification (NCBI taxonomy): domain Eukaryota; kingdom Metazoa; phylum Arthropoda; class Insecta; order Hymenoptera; family Cynipidae; genus Andricus; species Andricus grossulariae. Next base: position 80,021,118 of record JAABKJ010075445.1, on the reverse strand, counting down.
TGTCCAAAAATTTATAGTGTTGCAAATGGTGGGAAGTGAATTTTTAACCTTTTCGTATAAATTGGCCAGTAATAAAGCACCGCATAGCTCTAATTTTGGTATAGAGAGCTTTTTCAAAGGAGCTACGCGAGACTTAGAACACAAAAGAGCACATTGACTTTTCTTATCTCCGTTACGTGACAGAACGTATAAACATGCTCCGTAGCCCTTCTCACTCGCATCGCAAAAACCATGTAATTCTGATCCCAGTGGATTTTTGATTAAAACGTTTCTTGGGAACAAAATATCATTTACTGATTCTAATTGTTCGCAAAAGTTCACCCAATTATAATGTATGGGTGAAGGTACAGACTCGTCCCATGTAACCTTTGCTTCCCAAAGTTCTTGCATTATTAATTTAGCGTACAAAATTATCGGACCGAGAAGACCTATAGGATCAAATAATTTTGCGATTTCTGAAAGAATAACTCTTTTAGTGATCGTTTTATTGAAGTCAGGACTTTTAAAGAAATGCACGAAAGAATCCTCTCTAGCCTTCCAATATATACCCAGAGTTTTAGTCACGTAATTTTTGTTTAGTTTAAAATCGTTATCAAGACTTTTCTCATTCACGCCTTCAAGTATATTAGGTTCGTTTGAAGCCCATTGCCGAAGATTAAGACAAGCTCGACTCAAAATTTGGGTCATCTGATCGTAAATTTCTCGTGCCTCTTGAAACGTAGAAGCGCCGGTTATCAAATTGTCCACGTATAAATCTTTTTTTAACAACTTAGCCGCTACAGGAAAAGCATGACCCTCCTCATCGTCCAACTGATGTAAACATCGAATAGCGAGAAAAGCTGCTGGGGCAAAACAAAATACATTTTCTCTATATCCGCTATGAGTACATACTCGTGAAATCTAAAATGGATTAATAGGGAAAAAAGGTCGCCTTGAATGGTAGGACCGACCATTAATATTTCGTTCAAAGAAATTCCCGATGTGCTTTTTGCTGATGCATTAAATACGACTCTAAATTTCGTAGTAGTACTGGATTCTTTAATAATCGCATGATGAGGCCAGTAAAAACCCTCAGGATCTTGAGTTTATTTTATTAGTGACATATGATTTAAATCCAAATATTCTTGAATTACAGCTGTATATTGCATTTTCAATTCCGAGTTATTTTCAAATCTTTTTAATAAGCCGTTAAGTCTTCCCAGAGCATTCAGTTTAGATTCCCCTAATAACTCAGGCGATGTTTTGAAAGGCAATGCTACGATAAACCGCCCGTCTTCGTCTCGCGTTACATGTTGTTTAAAGGGAGTTTCACACTCGATCTCTTCTTGAGAAAAATTAGAATGATGTGTTATTTCTTCGACAGACCAAAATTTTTCTATCATTGTTTTTAATTCCTTAAGCAATCAATCCGAACGTTTAGGTGCTATCGAATTCTTTGAAAATTCTAAATCGCCAGCAATTATCCATCGTAACCGAGTTTTTTTGCAAATAAAGATCGTTTTTATCTTGAGACAGATTAATTGAGCCGATTGAAAATAAGGATAAGGTTACTCCTCGTGGGGGTCGGGAAGGCACTCCTGTGACTTTTTACAAAATTGATGTAAGGTAGTATCCCAACCCCTTTTTCAAGACTGCGTGGGAGGCGCGAAGGCACTTCTGTTACTGGTCACAAGAGTATCGTGAGATCGCTACCCTACACCTTTTCCAGCGCTTCGTGGAGGTCGGGAAGACACCCTGTGACTTTTTACACAATTAATGTAAGGTCGTAACCCTACCCCTTCTCCGACACTGCGTGGGAGGCGGGAAGGCACTTTTCTGACTGGTCACAAAAATAGTATATGATCGCATACCTACACCTTTTCCAACGCTGCATGGGAGGCGGGAAGACACTCCTGTGAATGGTCACAAAAATATGATAAGATCGCACCCCTACACCTTTTCCAGCGCTTCATGGCTGTCGGGAAGGCACCCCTGTGTCACTTTACAAAATTGATGTAAGGTAGTACCCCTACCCCTTTTTCAAGACTGCGTGGGAGGCGCGAAGGCACTCCTGTTACTGGTCACAAGAGTATCTTGAGATCGCTCCCCTACACCTTTTCCAGCGCTTCGTGTAGGTCGGGAAGGCACCCCTAAGACTTTTTACAAAATTAATGTCAGACCGCACCGCTACGCCTTTTACAACTCTGCGTGATGTGTGGGGGGCGGGAATCCTGTGACTAGCCACAAAAATATTATAAGATCGCACCGCTACACCTTGTCCAACTCTGCGTGATGGGGGGGGGGAGTCGTGAAGGAACTCTTGTGACTGGTAACAAAAATATTATAAGATCGTACCCCTACACCTTTTCCAGCGCTTCTTGGAGGCCTGGAAGGCACCGCTGTGTATTTTTACAAAATTAATGTAAGGTCGTACCCCTACACCTTCTCTTACACCGCTTGGGATACGGGAAGATACTTCTGTGACTGGTCACAAAAATATTATAAGATCGCCCCCCTATACCTTCGTGGAGGTCGGGAAGGCACTCCTGTGACTTTTCACAAAATTGATGTAAGGTAGTACCCCTACCCATTTTCCAATGCTGCGTGGGAGGCGGGAAGGCACTCCTGTGACTGGTCACAAAAGTATTGTAGGATCGCACCTCTACACCTTTTTCAGCGCTTCGTGGAGGTCGGGAAGGCACCCCTGTGACTTTTCAAAAAATTAATGTAAGATCGTACCTCCTCTCCCTTCTCCAACAATGCGTGGGACGCGGGAAGACACTTCTGCGACTGGTCACAAAAATATTATAAGCCCGCACACCTACCCCTTTTCCAAGATGCGTGGGAGGTGCGAAGGCACTCCTGCTACTCGTCACAAGTTTATCGTCAGATCGCTCCCCTACACATTTTCCAGCGCTTCGTGAAGGTCTGGAAGTCTCCGCTGTGTATTTTTACGAAATTAATGTAAGGTCGTACCCCTACACCTTCTCTTACACCGCTTGGGATGCGGGAAGACACTTCTGTGAATGGCCAAAAAAATATGATAAGATCGCACCCCTACATCTTTTCCAGCGCTTCGTGGCGGTCGGGAATGCACCCCTGTGACTTTTCACAAATTTGATGTAAGATCGCACCGCTACACATTTTCCAACACTGTGTGGGAGGAAGAAAGGCACTCCTGTGACAAGTCACAAAAATATTATAAGATCGCACCCCTATACATTTTCCAGCGCTTAGTGGGGGTCGGGAAGGCACCCCTGTGACCTTTTCCAACGCTGTGTGGGGAGGGCGGGAAGGAACTCCTGTGACTAGTGACAAAAATATTATAAGATCGCACCCCTACACCTTTTCCAACGTTTCGTGAAGGTCGGGAAGGCACTTCTGTTACTGGTCACAAAAACATGATAAGGTCGCACCCCTACACCTTTTCCAGCGCTTCGTGGGGGTTGAGAAGGCACCCTGTGTCTTTTCACAAAATTAATGTAAGGTAGTACCCCTACCCCTCCTCCAACACTGCGTGGGAGGAGGAAAGGCACTGCTGTGACTAGTCACAAAAATATTATAAGATCGCACCGCCGCACCTTTTACAACTCTGCGTAATGGGGGCGGGGGGAGGCGGGAAGGCATTCCTGTGACTGGTCACAAAAATATTATAAGATCACACCCCTGCACTTTTTCCAGCGATTCGTGGAGTTCGGGAAGGCACCCCTGTGTCTTTTTACAAAATTAATGTGAGGTAGTACCCCTACCCCTTTTTCAAGACTGCGTGGGAGGCGCGAAGGAACTCCTGTTCTTGGTCACAAAAGTATCGTGAGATCGCTCCCCTACACCTTTCCCAGCGCTTCGTGGGGGTCGAGAAGGCACCCTGTGACTTTTTACAAAATTAATGTAAGGTCGTAAACCTACTGCTTCTCCAACACTGCGTGGGAGGAGGGAAGACACTTCTGTGACTGGTCACAAAAATAGTATATGATCGCACACCTACACCTTTTCCAACGCTGCGTGGGAGGCGGGAATGCACTTCTGTGACTGGTCACGAAAATATTATAAGGTCGCACCCCATAACCTTTTCCAGCGCTTCGTGTAGGACGGGAAGGTACCCCTGTGACTTTTCGCAAAATTAATGTCAGATAGCACTGCTACACCTTTTCCAACGATGCGTGGGGGTCGGGAAGGCACTCCTGTGACTTTTTACAAAATTGATGTAAGGTAGTATCCCAACCCCTTTTTCAAGACCACTAGACCGAAATGGCCACCTTTCGCCTCTGAAAATAGGGGCGAGAGTAGCATATATTTCCCGTAAACCGCATTTTCGGGCGAAAGTAAAGTTTGCGAGGCAAAACTAAAATTAGCGGGACGAAAATAAAATTTGCGGAGGGAAAGTAAAATTGAGAAAATTGAGTCGATCAGAATTCGAGCCGCGAACAAAGCTATAGAAAAATTCGTCGGACCTGCTTTTAAGGGCCAAAAGGTTGCCACGGTCAAAAGTGGAATAAAATTCCAAATGCAACACTGGACAAAAGTCCCTCACTAAGACTACTTTCTCTCTTCACAAATCCCCTTCGTCCCCTGCATTCCCTACACAAACTACACTAATATTGTTTAAATCAAGAGAGATTGGGTTACACTGTCTTGTGTTCTAAAAAATAATCAAACATGCAGACAGAAAAATCAGAAGAGCTTTTTCTTTACCTGGAATTTGTAAGTGGTTAAAATTATTATTTTTTCACATCGAATCAAAAGAAAATAGTAAATCTTACCACATAAAGATAATTGCCGTAGTAGGTAAAGATTACTCTGAAATCAGGGTAAAGATAAGAATTTGTTTTTTCTGTGCAAGACAATATGAAAAATGGATTATTCAATAAACATCATACATTTCTCTTCCACTTTTACAGTAACAAGCTCACGATCAGGCCTCAGCGATAATAATGAACATATCAGTGTGGGCGGGAGCCGAGCCCTCAGTACTCCACGTGGTGAGTATATTTAATAACATTATTTATAGATCAAGTTTTAATTCTCACAGTTAGATCTCAGCATAATAAAAATAGGATACATTCTTGAATAATAGTACTGATTTTTTTCAGTTTTTGTTTATTTTTAAAAATGTTTCCTTTTTTCTACTTGAAATGCTAATTTTTTATAGAACATAGATTTTTGAAAATTTCACAATTAAGTAGAAGATTTAGCATTCAATTCAGGCACCTTTCAAATACATGCACTTATCATACTCAACAAATTGACGCGCTTTACTTTTATTCTATCCCCAGGGCATTTACCACTCAGACACAGACTTTACCCTACATATCGCGGTCTCACATTTTCACGCATCAGAAAAGTATATCATATTTTAAGATTGCGTGATTTGAAACCATTAGGTTCTGCAACCATAATTCTTTCCTTGTACTATGCTTATCACTATGAATATACACGTTACGCTTCTATGTAATCTAACGCATTTACGCTCTGATTCATGCTTTACTACTAATTTTTTTTTTATTTGCGAAAATCTTAGACAGCGATATGGACGAGTCGTAAATGCCTCGACGACACATACAAATGCCTATACATTTATTCATACAAACGCCTATTTATCGAGATTCACATATTTTGAACCTTCATTAATTGTTTCAAAACTTTTTTCTCCTATAAATTGTGAAAAGTTGTTATTTTTTCGCTATAAGTTTCGCTATGCAGTTGATGTATGTCATGAGAAACATTTCTTGCTGAGCATATTAGGTTATTATTTGTGCAGTGTGCATTAGTTCAAACATTTTTTCTACATTGTAAATCTTCAAAAGATATTATTTTCTGAAATTAATGACGCAATTACTGAATGTCAAAAGTAATATTCTTTGTGAAAACAGTATTTAGTTTTTTAAATAATTTTTTTGACTCACGGAATGGATAGTTATTTTTTGAGATCGATTTCATTGAGATAAGAAAATACTGATTTGGAAGCTACATACTGTAAGAGATTGAAAAAAAATTAGAATTATCTCCATCTTATTTATGAAGAGGAGCAAATAATATTGCTGACCTCTGAAGATTTAATAAGAAAGAAATTATACATATGGAAGTTGTTTGAAAATTTTTTAAATATGTTTAACAAAAATATTATTTTCAAGATTCAAAAATTTTTCAATCACTTCCTCTACTTTCCTTCCCCTCATTTTCTGTAGGTTACTTGCACTACCCTAATTTCCTCTCATTTCCCCTAATGCCCAACTTTCATTTCCCCCCCACTTCCTCTCTTTGGAAGAAAGTAAGATGGACGGACAACCGACCAAAACTATAAGTCGTGCATGTGTGTACATTACCTTAGGAGACTAATGTAAAGATTGACAGAGATGATAGTGAATCTGCACCTTGGATCAGGTTCTGTTGAGGCCACCAATCTTGAAATAATGGATACAATCCATATGGTGATGGATAATAGAAGAGCGAAGCTGCGTAAGATTACTGGTGCTGTGAGCATTTTCAGGAAACAGATACATAATATTTTGCATCAAAATTCAGGCATGAAAAAGCTATCCGCAGAATAGATGAAGCGATTCCTGACAGCTGACTAAAAACAAAATCATGTGACGTGTTCCACGGATTGTTTGAAGACCTTTCAACGTAATCCGAAGTATTTAAGGGGCCGTGTCGTAACTGTGAGTAAAAAATGTGTTTACGACTACTAGCCTGAGACGCACAAACAGTCCAAACAATGGGTTTCTAGAGAGAGGAATCTACACCAAAGAAAGCCAAGACCGTTTCTTCAGCCGGGAAGGTTATAGCGACTGTCTTTTGGGATTAGCAAGGAATAATCTTCACGGCCTCCTTTGCTGTTGTGGCCGCAAAATTGCTGGAGTTAGGTTTACAACTCGTTCCTTAACCCCCTACTCTCTACTACATGGTGGACAGTTGAACTACTTTGTTAAAAATACAGTTATTTAGTTGAAGATTCATCATTTTAGTTGAAAATTCATCTCTATGATTGAAAATTTATTTATTTTGTTTCAAATTGTGTTTTTTTTTTTTTTGTAGAAAATTAAAATATTTTTGTAGAAAATTCAACTATTTGGTTGAAAATTAACTTTTTGTTGGAAATTCGTCTCTTTGGTTTGAAAATGGTAAAAAATTCAACTATTTGGATAAAAATTAAATTTTTTGTTTAAAATTCTAAATTTGCGGTTAAAAAATTCAACTCTATGGTTGAAAAGTGTTGTTTCTGGTTCGAAAAAAATTTATTCTTGTAAAAAAAAATTCTGTAGTGGGTTTCAGCTATTTTGTTGAAAATTCATATTTTCTAATTCAAAATTTAACTACTTGGTTGAAAGTTGAACTACTTTGTTAAAAATGCAATTATTTGGCTGAAGATTCATCATTTTAGTTGAAAATTCATATGATTGAAAATTTAATTATTTTGTTTCAAATTGATTTTTTTTTTTGTATAAAATTAAAATATTTTGGTAGAAAATTCAACTATTGGGTTGGAAATTAACTTTTTGTTGGAAATCCAACTCTTTTGTTGAAAATTATATTGTTTTGCTTTGAAAATGGTAGAAAATTGATTTCTTTGGGTATAAAATTAAAATATTTTTTTAGAAAATTCAACTATTTGGTTGAAAATTAACTGTGAGGCCTGCTATTGTCATTACCTTCATTATCTCATTCATTATTACATACATTGTCATAATTTAATTAAATATTTATATATTTATACAATTTTTGTCTCTTAATTTTTTGCATGCCTTCTCCCGCGTCTCTCCTTCTCTTGTGAATGTTTTTATGTGGCACTTGTGGCAGGCCAAGGGAAAGGTATTGGCAAAATATTTATAATATTTTTTAATTAGACAACACGACGATGCATGAAGACTTGAATAGAGGATTTTAGATTTTATGCAAACCTTTATCCACTTTACAATTTGTTTATAATTAAATAATTCCGAAGGACCCCGTACAAAATTTATGGGAAATAAAATAATAATAATTAAAAAATTATTAAATAAATAAAAATAAAATAAATAATAAAATAAAAATAAAACAAATAAAATATTTTCGCTGAAATTAGTTCATTACGACTTCTCCATACATTTTTTTCAGGATCCTTTTGCGTTTAAAGGTTTAAATTGTTTCAAACCACGATTTCAAGTCCGCATAAAAATGAGGAGTTCTAAACTCTGAAAAAAGTAGGTATGAAATAGAAATACGCTTATGACTTGCTGCTTGGCTTAAAATAAAAAAAAAAAATTGATGCATGTTTTTTTTCGAATGCATGAGGGGTTGAACACTCGATTTTTGGGTGTATATCAGATTCGAAGATTTCAAAAGCTTGCTAAACGATTTTAAAGGTTTCAAAAAATTTCAAGGATTAAAAAAGATTTCAAAAAATTTATAAAGACTTCAAAGAAAGAAATTTCGCAAATATTTTAAAGATTTTTGAAAATTTTGAAAGTTATAGAAGTTATACCATAGTAAATTTTGGGGTTGGATATTTTGAATTATGTCTAGAATCGATAATTGAATTTTGAGGAAACTGCCCCAAAGATTTCACGAAAATTAAAAGAAACTCTAAAGAATGTAAAGATTGAAAAAATTTCAACGATTTAAAAAAATTTCGCATGGGTTTCATTGATTTCATAAAGATGAAAAAAAATTCAGATAATTTCAAAGATTTCAGGACATTTTGCAAATATTTAAAAGATTTTAGAAAGATTTCAAGGACTTCTCGAAGATTTCACAAATATTTAAAAAATTAAAAAAGAGTTTACAAAAATCTCAAATTTTCAAAAGATTTCACAAAGATTTGAAAGATTTCTCAAAGATTTCACAAAGATTTCAATGCTTTCAAAATGTTCACAAACATTTAAAAACTTTTCGCAAATTTTTTTTAATATTTTAGAAAGACTTAAAAAATGTCATAAGATTTCACAACGATTTAACGATTTAAAAAAATTTCACAAAGATTTAAAAAATTTCTTAAGATTTCATAAGTATTTCACAAATATTTCAAAAATGTCAAAAGATTTCAATGATTTCGAAAATTTCAAAGATTTAAAAAGTTTTTAAATAACTCATAAAGAATTCAACAAAGTTCGTACGGATTTTAATTATTTCACAAAGATTAATTTTTTTTAGATAATTTCAAAGATTTCAAAACATTTTGCAAAGATTTCGAAGATTTCTAAAAAATGTCACAAATATTTCAAAAGATTTCATAATATTCTACAAAGATATCAATGATTTCACAAAGATTTCACAAAGATTTCGAAAATTTCAGCGATCTCAAAAGATTTTTAAAAAATTTCACAAAGATTTCAACAAATTTTGAATGGATTTCAATAATTTCACAAAGATTTAAACAATTTCAGATAATTTTAAAGATTTCAAAACATTTTGCAAACATTTCAAAGATTTTAGAAATATTTCACAAAGGTATAAACACTTTCATAAGATTTAATCATAATTTTAATAATTTCACAAAGATTTTACAAAAATTTCATAAGATTTCATACTAATTTCAATGATTTCACAAAGATTTCAGAAAAATTTCAAAATATTTCACAACTTTTCAAAAAAAGAGTTGTATTTTCAAATCGAAAATAAGAATTTTCAATAAAAATGTTCGTTATTTTTCAACCATCTAGTTGGAATTTCTACTAAAATAGTTGAATTTTAAACAAAATACAAGAAGATTTAACAAAAATAGATGTAATTTCAATGAAAAATGTGATAGATTACATTATTTCCACCAAAAAAAGATTTTTATTAAAATCAAATACAGTTGAATTCAGCCAAAAGGGACAAATTTTCAACAAAATAGGTGAATCTTCAACCAAATCATATTGATTTTCTACCAAAATAGAATTTTTAACTAACAAATATGAGATTTTTTACCACATGAGATAAATTTCGAAACGAAAAAGGCCAAATTTTGGAAATAAAATATCCACTAAATTGTTCAATTTTCAAACTAAAAAGACGAATTTTCTACAAAACAGTTTTATTTTCAAGAAAAAAGTTACTTTTCACCCAGATGGTTGCACTTTCTGCTATGAATGATTCTCAATTAAATTCTTCTAATTTTCTTACCTAGAATTCAGTCACTAACAATTATTAAAAATATACTGATTCAATCAGTAATTATTGCGACTCGCATGCGCATTATCTAAACTAGTAATTATAGATTTATTAAACATTTTCAATGTAGGAAAGACCACCCTGCAGTAGATAATGAACCTGCAGTAGATAATCATTAATTCAGAATACTAATTCATGTAACATAAATAATTTAATTTAATTAATAGTTAAGAAATTATACGTGTAATTGAATTAAAATTAGAAATAATTATTTTAGGTATGTTCACGCTTTTATTTAATGATTATTATCCACTAGGGTGGGAAAACAATTTTTTTTCTCGATTTTGAATGCGTATCGCCCGCATAATTGTTTAAACAATTGAGCAGTATTTATAATAATATTCGCTAAATAATGTAAGAAAGGTGCGGTTTTTTCTAAAATTTTCAACTGTTTATGCAGTTTTCACTTAGATTGAGTTAATAAATCCAATTTAAGAAAAATAATAATTGAAACGAATCGTTATTTTTTATAACTATATTTTCTTAGAAAAGTGGTAGTAAATTCTTAAGTGTCGAATATTTCAGAATTCGGCAAATTTCAGTCGGGAATTTTATAATTATGGAATTTTCAAATTCGGTAATATTATAATGAAATTATAATCTGTTCAAAAATTTTCCAATGGGGGCTTTTTATATTTCGGGAATTTTCTATTTCCATTTTCTTTTTCGGAAATTTTATGTATCGGGATATTTCGATCATCCCTTATAATATTACCGAATTTTAAAATTCCCAGACAATAAAATTCCGGACAGAAAATTCCCAAATTATATAATCCCCGAATTTTAACAATAAAAAATTTGTTTCAATAAGTATAATTTATTTATTAAACAAACAATAATGAAATATTTTTATCAAAGAAAAGAACATTTTTAACGGTCTAGGTATTTTTTTAAATTATTGTTCACTTAATTCAAACAATAATTTTAAAAACATTAAACATTTTTCAAAAAAAATTTTCGAGCAAAATTTTTCAATTTTCAAGTGTCGAATATTTCAGAATTCGGCAATTTTCAGTCGGGAATTTTATAATTATGGAATGTTCAAATTTGGTAATATTATAATCAAATTATAATCTGTTCAGGAATTTTGAAATTCGGGTTTTTTATATTTCGGCAATTTTATAATTTCGGGAATTTTCTATTTCCAATCTTTTCTTTTTTGTAAATTTTATGTGTCCGGATATTTTTGTCGTCCCTTATAATATTACCGAATTTGGAAATTCCCGGGTAGTAAAATTCCAGACAGAAAATTCCCAAATTATATAATCCCCGAATTTTAACAATAAAAATTTGTCTTCCAATAAGTATTATTTATTTATTAAACGAACAGTAACGAAATATTTTTATTGAAGAAAATAAAATTTTTAACGGTCTAGGTATTTTTTTAAATTATTGTTTACCTAATTCAAACAATAATTTTAAAACTATTAAATATTTTTAAAAAATTGTTGGATCAAATTATAATCTGTTCGGGAATTTTCTATTTCCAATATTTTCTTTTTCGGAAATTTTATGTATCGGGATATTTCGGTCGTCCCTTATAATATTACCGAATTTGAAAATTCCCAGATAATAAAATTCCGGACAAAAAATTCACAAATTATATAATCCTCGAATTTTAACAATAATTTTTTTTCAATATTATTTATTTATTACACAAACAATAATGAAATATTTTTATCAAAGGGAACAAAATTTTTAACGGTCTATGTATTTTTTTAAATCATTGTTCACTTAATTCAAAGAATAATTTTAAAAACTCATCAGACATTTTTTTTTAATTTCTTGGATCAAAATTTTTCATTTTCTATTTTTAATTAATAAATAATATTTATGAAAAAAAATTTTATTATTCAAATTTAGGAATTTCCTCGTATCGGAAATGTTACGGTGTCGTATATTTTAGAATTCGGTAATAATAACTGTTCGGTAATTTTCCAATTCGGAACTTTTATATTTCCGCAATTTTAAAATTTCGGAATTTTCTATGATTCTTTTTCAGGAAGTTTATTTTTCGTAATTTTACAATCATTTCGCGGAAACATGAGGTTTAATGTGGACACAATGAATGAATAGTAGATTATATATAGTATGAATTTTTAACTAGAAAAAGATCAATTTTCAACCAAAAATGGAATAGTTAAATTTTCAGTTGAAAAAAATTAATTTTAAATAATAAAAAACGAAATTTTAACAAAATAATTAAATTGGCATTCAAAAAGATAAAATGAACAAAAAAATGATTAATTTCCTATATAAAAAAAAAAAAAATTTAAAAGAAACATATTAATTTTTAGCCCAATACATACTTGAAATTTCTACTAAAAATGATCAATTTTCAACAAACGAACAAAAAAAATTTTTCAACAAAATAGTTTGGTTTTCAACCAAAAAGATGTATTTTCAATCACAAAAATAATTTTGTACCAAAAAGACGAATTTTTAACCTAATAGTTGAGTTTGTAACTAAAAAAAATGGAACAATTAAATTTTCAGTTATGAAAATTAATGTTGAAAGAAAAAACGAATTTTTACCAAAATAGTTAATTTGGCATCCAAAAAGATAAGTTTTCAACAAAAATGATCAATTTTCTACAAAAAAAAATACAAATTTTAACAAAATGTATTAATTCAAGTCAAATACTCAAATTTTCAACTAAAAGTTATTAATTTTCAAATAATTTTCAACCAAGAAAAACAACAATTTTCAACAAAATATTTGGATTTTCCACCAAAAAAATGAAATTTCAATAAAGTAGTTGAAATTTTAACTAGAAAATGTTAATTTTTAATCAAAAATGGAAAAGTTAAATTTTCAGTTAAAAAAATTGATTTTCAACCATAAAAAAGGATTTTTAACCAAATAATTAAATTGGCATCCAAAAAGATGAATTTTTGATAAAAATGATTAATTTTCTACCAAGAAATGACGAATTTTAAACAAAATATATTAATTTTTCACCAAATGTAGTTGATTTTTTAATTAAAAAAGATAATTTTTCGTTTTTGTGTCTTCCGGTAACTTGAAAAAAAATTGTCATCTTTTAATTCGGATTCGAATCCTTTTCCAGGATTTGATAATATTATTATTCAAAAAATATTATTCAAAAAAATATTTTAATTGTAAATTTTCATATAAACCTTACGTTTTCTTAGAAAAGAAATTAACAAGCATCATTTAAAAAATAAAAGTATTTATTATCTGAAATAATAGAAAAGAAAAGCAAGAAAAATATTTCTGATAATTTATGAAATTTGTTATTGTTTTTAAAGTTAATCAAAATTGTGAGTTCAATTTTGGAATTCAAGTGAGTTTTGTTTAAAATAATATTTCCAGCGAACAAATGTTAACATACCCTACTATAGTTCAAATATTAAAAATATTTTTTTCAACCTAATTTTTTTTTTGCAATGAGGTAATCAGAGTTGGGATTTTTTTTAATCCCATAAATTCCATGCTGAGAGCTCCTTAAATGACTATTATTAATCCATTAAAACATTATTTGCCAAGGACATTCCATTTTCGAACAAAGAGACTAGAAAAAAAATTTTATGGACTGAAATGTCTAATTATCAAATTCTTGTGTACAATTATGCAAATATAACATTTTTTGCACTCGTTTTTAATACAAGCAATGTTCAACAAATAAATATTTTATTGTTGAAAATTCAAAAAAATTCTATTTACCACAGTTAAAAATTCAATTTTCTTTATTCTTCAGCAGTTTATTTTAAACTGCTGAAAATTATGTAGAAAATTCGAAAAAATTGAATTTCTCAGAGTTAAATCTTCAATTTTATTCAATTTCAAAAGTGGAAAATGGAATTTACAAATTTTCATAATTCTTCAACAGTTTAATTTTAAGCTGTTGAATTTCAACTGTTGAAAACTAAAGAAAATTGAAAATTCAATTTTTTTTTAATTTTCAACAAATGTAAATTCTGATGTTGGAAATTTAAGAAAATTAGCTTTTCCCAATGTTGAAAATTTAATTTTCTTCAATATTCAATAAGTGGAAGTTCTATTGTTGAAAATTCAAGAAAATTTAATTTCCCACAGTAAAATCTTCAATTTTATTCAATTTCAAAAGTTGAAAATGGAATTTACAAATTTTGTTCAACTTTCAACAGTTTAACTTTGAGCTGTTGAATTTCAACTGTTGAAAACTAAAGAAAATTCTTTTTTTTTTAATTTTTGACAAATGTAACTTCTAATGTTGGAAATTTAAAAAATTAACTTTTCCCAATGTTGAAAATTTAATTTTCAAAACATTTTTAATGTTGGAAATTCAAGAAAATTGAATTTCCCACAGTTAAATCTTCAATTTCCTTCAATTTCAAAAGTTGAAAATAAAATTTACATTTTTCTTTATTTTTCTACCGTTAAATTTCAAACTGTTAAATTTCAACTGTTGAAAACTAAACAAAATTGAAAATTCATTTTTTTTCAATTTTCAACAAATGTAAATTCTGATGTTGGAAATTTAAGAAAATTAACTTTTCCCAATGTTGAAAATTTAATTCTCTTTAATATTCAACAAGTGAAAGTTCTAATGTTGAAAATTCCAGAAAATTGAATTTTCCACAGTTGAATCTTCAATTTTATTCAATTTCAAAAGTTGAAAATGGAATTTACAAATTTTCTTCACTCTTCAACAGTTTAATCTTAAGCTGTTAAATTTGAACCGTTAAAAACTAAACAAAATTGAAAATTCATTTTTTTTTTCAATTTTCAACAAATGTAAATTCGGCCAATCTAATAGGTCAATTCTTTCGAAAGTTATCGTGCTCACAGACAGACATACATATATACATACAGACAGACACATTCGTAAAAACCTGTTTTTTGGTTTCAGGAGGTCTCAAAACGTAGACATTTGGCAAAAAACGAAGGGGTCAAATTTTACACAAATTTAATAACTTCTCTGGATGAGGATGTAATGAGGTTCAGAAACCTTTTCAATTTAAATTGCTTAATGTAGTTGTCTAAAAAATGTAATCTTTCAAAAAATAGTTTTCTATAATTTTATCAATCCAGATAATTATGCTGATGATGTAATCTCAAATAAAATACATTATTTTTGCTAAAAGACTTCTCAAAAATATGAAACATATTTATTTTAACAATGCCTTCTGCAATTGATTTTCTTCTTCTAATCTCTTTTTACAAATTTTTGAAAATTTTTTGGAGTTCAATGAATGTTTGTTCATTCTTTTGTAGCCAACATTCTCGACGACTCTACTGTTTCCAATTTTACAAGCAAATTTTCCTGTGTTGAAATCGTTTGAAAAAATTTGATAAAAAGGCCATATTTGAAAAATATATATATTTGAAGATTTTTACTAGTTTATAAAACAAAACAGCCGAATTTCAGAAAACTTGTTGCTGGAGAAGCTAAGCCTTAATTAATTAAAATTCAACTATTTATAACAAAAATGTGGAAAACAACAATAAGAAAACAATTCATTAACAAAATTAATTGATAAAATAATTTTTTGTAAGTCTGAAACTTTATTTAATTGAAGTAATGATGTTTTTTTTCATAACAAACAACTAATAATATAATTTCAATTTCCGAAATCATACAAAACATATTTTTCCTTTAACATTTTTTTCAAAATATAAAACGTGACAACATTCCCAACATCCCCTGCTTTTCCATACCTTCCCATCATCCTTCCCCACCACTCACCTCCTCATTCACTATTATTCCTCTCATTTAACACAATCCCCCTCCAACCCCTTCCAAAATTTTCATTATAGTGGTAAAACTTACCACCGAAATTGATGAATATCGTCAAGGCAAGAATCAGAGTTCCCAGAACGTTCTTCATTTTTCCAGTGAGATTTCGTAAAAGATAACTAATAAATCTGGATCATTCCCACCGCTATATATAGCAGAAAAATTAATTAGAATGACGAAATATTCCAATGGGTGTGAGTAGCCTACGTGGTAAAAGTAATAGAAAATCTTATCAGCCGGAACAAACTATGGAAATCGAAAACAACGGTTAATAGACATTTGTCTCTGTCCTTCTACCAATACACGGAAAAAATTGTCAATCAATGTCTGCCTGGTAATTCTAAAAGATATCAACTTAATACATTTAAAAATTTATATATCTTTTAGATTCACTTCAATTGAATTCAATTAAATAAAAACTAGTCAAGAGCTGAATTTCCAATCTATAAAATCGTATTTTTTAGAAAACTGTTTACCTTTATAACCGAAAAAATGCAATTTTTACCAAAGAAGATAATTCTTCAACCTAATAGTTGAATTTAAAAAAAAAATAATTTTAGACTAAACAGTTGGATTCAAAACTAAGTAGTTGAATTTTAAGCAAAAATGAAGAAGTTTTAATATAAAACCTTAACTTCTAAATAAATTGTTGAAATTTCAATAAACAACAAAATTAACTATTATTCAAAGGAGCGAACTTTCTATCGAAAAAGACAAATGTTTGAAGAAAAGTTACATTTTTAACAAAATAAATAAATTTTTAACTGATTAATGAAATTTCGTAGCAAAAAAGACAAAATTTCTTCCAAACTTCCAATATGAAACACTTTAAGTTACGAAAATTTTAAGTCGAAATATATATTGCACTTTCAATACAATAGATGAATTTTGAACCCAAAAATACGAATTTTCAGCAACAAAAAAGTAATGCCTGTCCAAGCAGTTGAATTTTCGACCGAAGAAGTTCATTTTCAACAGAGAAAAACTTCTTTAGCAAAAACGATTAATTTTCTACCAAAAGACGAATTCTCTACCAGTTGAATTGAACGTAAAAAAAGGTTAAATTTCCGTTTAAAAAGATTTTTTCAACCAAAAATGGAATCGTCAAATTTTTAGTTTAAGAAAATCATTTTTATCAGAAAAAACGTATTTTCGACCAGATGAGTTCAATCAAACAGATAAATTTCGAACAAACAAGATTAATTTTTGCACCCAAAAGATGAATTTTTATCAAAATACTAGGAAAAAGAAAATGTTTTTTGATAACAGGGGAAAAGACTAGTTCTTTGAAGAACGGGAAAAGAGTGTGAAGTCTGTATTTAGAATCTTTACTTCTAAAATCTCTGATTAACATGTTTTACAGCATACAGGATAAATGTTCTTCACATTTTTCTCGTATGGTACAATTCGTCAGTATATACTGTAAATAAGTAATATTTAAACTATGATAAGACACTTGGATCTCGTTAATAATAAGTTTGAATCCAACTTTTAGAGAAACATAAAAGTTTAAAATATGTTCTGTTAGTAATTCCACGTTTTTATTTGAATTAGGTGCTTATAATCTTAAAACTTGTAACATAATTATAATATATAATTAAAAACTAAAGGTTAACAACCTCCGCAGGGTCCCACTGGGAGCAACTGTCATCTAAAAAATGACATCTTATTGTGATTCTGAAGCGATTAATAATGGCACAAACTATCCGGAAATCGTCCATCAAATGCGGAACCGATTTATTTGGCCAGACTTGAGAAGAGGTCTATGCTTATGACCAAAATAATTCTTTCTCCTTATCTGCGAAACCGCTCAATTAACAGCAAAACTAAGAACATATTTGGGATCAGCATACCAAAAAAATGGGGTAACACGCTTCTCTAAGATGGAAACATTGGCACCATCGTTTCCAGTGAGCAAATACTATAATTCACTGAATATACATATACACATAAATAATAGATTCAATTGATAATTAACTTACAAATTATTGTCAACAATATTTTTCATTATATACCGATTATTAAATAATACTTGATCTGGAGCGACGCACAGTGGTCAAGACCCTGAAACAGTTTTTTCTAGCAAAGGTTACTTTTTTCGTTATACCTTCTTGGAAATAAGCTAATATAGACATTCTACCAACAAATCTTGCTTGTTATAAAACTGACAGTCCACGTGAAAAAATTCTACGGAAAGCGCTCTAAGGAAATTCCATGTGGAAATATATTTGGATTTTTGATTTTCTCCAAAGTGCTTCTGATAAATAGAACCAAAATGACAAGTCCTATGAAAAAATGGTCAACAGAAATTTCGTAGGTCTTTTCAAAAGCCATAATGGCTCTTTAGGTTTTTTTTGTATCTCACGTAGGTTTGCTCAAAATTTGAATTAACTATTTTTTTCATAGTATTTTTGATGAATAAACCCAAAATGACAAGTTCTACCAAAAAGTAGTTTGAAAATAGTTTTTAGGACTTTTCATAAACTATGATTACTTTCTGAGACTTTTTCCCATATTTTGCTTCGTTTGGCCCAAAATTTGAAATTTTCATTGTTGCCTTGTATTTCCAAAAAAGTAAATTAAATTTTCAAGTCTTAACAAAAAATGGTTTAGAGAAAAATTGTGGGTCTTCCGAAAACCTAAAATTCTACTGGAACCATTTTGGCTTATCTGTCGTCGTTTGGCGTAAAATTAGAATTTTCGTTTTATTCATTTTCGATGCATTTATATACTGCTAATATAATATTATTAATTATCACTAGCAAGAGGGAATTTCACTGTTCTAGATCAGAAACCTTTGAAAACGTTTTTAAGTTTTGAAATCTTCAAAAGTCGTTTAAAGTCATTCAAAAACCGAAATAACCAGGAATTGAAAATCATTAATTGGGTAAAAACTATGTATCTTTTTCATTCAAACGATGGATTGCGCCTGCACGCCAAATATTATGTAAAATATCATATTAGTTTTAACGAATTTCGTAAATAATTTTTGTATTCTTCACACTAACTGTGATAAAAACAAAATATTCGAGCAAAACAACGTTGACGCCGATGATTTCCAAGATAACGAATATAAGATATACTATATAATCTGATAAGAAACTAGAATATTCATTAGTTACATTTTCAAACCAATTCCTTATTAATACATAAATCAGCATTTCTCTGATTAGAAAATATGGGGATTGTTTTTACTCTTGTTCTATCATTGGCTGTTATTCTAAATTCTATTGGTGAATATAATAACATAATATATGCATAATTTTATGAACATTTTTAGAAGATATAAGAAAATTAAAATTGGTGCGACTTAATCTACATTCCATTCTAATTGCTATTTGGTTTCAAACTTTAATATGGTTTGAACGGAATGGCTACAAAATTAATATGAGTTTATTTTGAACAAATCCATAATGTGTAACTGGAATTCAAAAATTGTCGAAATTTGTACCATATTTGCGCGTGCACATATGGTACACTTCTGCGGGGTCATCTACAAATTACATAAAAGGATGTGGTGGTGGAGAGGTTTATTAAAATCTTAATTGAGAAAAAGTTCTACTTAAAAATAAAGACAAAATTCAAAGATATTACAACTTAGAGGAAAGTTTAATAAAAATTTGATCTTTTAATTTCATCTATTCTTAAGTATTCTAGAATAATTCTATGTGTCCACCAAAAGTTGAATTATTAACTTTTATAGTAAAAAAATTAACTTTGAATTGGAAAAGAGAAATTTTCAACCAAAATAAATATTTTTTGACAAAGTAATTCAACTTTTAACCAATTAGTTAAATTTTCAAAAAAGAAAGATAAACTTTCTACAAAAAATGGCATAGTCTATTAGTTAATTGCACTCATAAATCAATTAAGTTCCAGTTGCGTGTCAGACCAAAGAACATGAAGTATTGCAATTTTGTTACAGGAGCTGAGTTTTTTTTTTGTCGTTCAAAACAGATTTTCAACAACAACGACATTCTGGATGTCAAGCTTTTTGTGCAGTTCTCTTGCACAATTTGTCTATCCTTGAGTTGATGTTTTTAATGTTTTTATGTTTCCAAATTCTAAATTGAATTCTCTCTTTCTTGTTGCAGAGCTGAGTTTGCATTTTGAGTGCTTACCTGATGGCGCCCCTATCCCTGGCGTTCCTCGTGGCAGTCCTTCTGATTCTCCAGAAAAGTCTCTTTTTTCTGCCAGACAAGATTCTCCGCGTTCTCCAGTCAGGTCTCTTCCTAATGCCGAATCTTCTGTTCGTGGCAGGTCTAGATCTCCTCCTGGCAGTCCATCTTCTTCGTTATGCATATATGGATTCACAATTGAAGAACTTGTTTATTTTCAACGTTATTTTTTATGATTTAAAATGAAAATACGCAAACTAGTCTAAAGTGGCTCTAAGCAAAATTATAGCGAGAGTTTATAACAAATTTTTTTCCGTCTTTTATGTCATTTTTTAAACATTTAATTTTTTTATTTTTATGCTTATTTTTTATGAATGAAAAATATACTCGCCCTTTCTAGAAACTATAAATAACAAATTTGTACATCCTCTTTGAGTGAACAAGTTTGCCTATTATTATTTGTTTCTTTCATTGTGTCGTCTTCCAAAACATTAATTTTTTTTTATTTTTAATGTTCTTTTCACGAAAAAAAACAAAAACTACACGTCCTATCAAAAAGTGATTAATAACAAACTTGTCGATCTTTTTTGAGTGCACGATTTTTGTATCTTAATCTTTTTTTTTATCGTGCATAGGTTGACCGCGGAATGGAATTTTTAAATTTTAGTTACTTTTTGTGTGATCAAAATTTGAATTTTCGATTTTTTGAAAACATTGTAAAAGTTGTTATAATGATCTTGTAGCACAAAAAAAACGTTTTTCTTTTCTTGAAACATGTTTTAATCAAAGACCTGATTTTTAGCACCATAGCAAGCTTAATTTAAATTAGTTAAATTGACAAGTTTGAAAAGCTATCTATTTCATATGTGTAAATTATGAAGCGTTTGAATGAATAATTTATCAATCTTCAATTTTCGAAGCTTTAAATTAAAAAGAGTTCCACTTCGAATGCTCCAATTGGCTGTTCAGTTTCATAACTTTGAAATTAGCAATTATGAGCTTTCAGAGCTCGATTTTTTGAATTTGAATGATTGTGAAAAATTTTTGCGAACCTGAAAAAAACCGCGAATTTTGTTCCTAGACTGAAACGGACATTTTGTATTTTTGAAGCTCCTTTAGCCCTAAAGAATAAATTCTTATCACTTGTCTCGCGCTTCGCGTTCGATTAAAGTATGTCCGAAATGCGAAATTTTCTATATTATGTAGAACTTTAATACATTGAATGTATGTGTTATTAATTTCTGTATCCTGGACCGAGACTTGTGATTTATATTTTGCAAAATAAAGTATACTTTTTATTCTTCATCATTATTTTATTTTCGTTAACCTGAGAAATAAACACGAAAAATGTTTTTTTGCTAATCAAGAAGTTTCCCTTTTTAAATTTTTTTCATATATATGCGGCCATTTTATTCGTTTCTTGTGTCATTTGGCTCAAAACATGAGTTTTAGATTTCACATTGAGAATTTTTTATGGATAAAACCACAAACGTTCGTCCTGGAATATTTCATCTTTTCAAGAAAAAATAGGGAATTTAAACTTGTTCCCTGCTGAAATGAAAAATACAGCTGAACTTTATTTTTTTTTCGGTTGGAGTAGATAACCTACCATAACCCTACCATTTTTATTCAATTCCTAGATTTTTCTTTTGTTCGAAGGTAGAAAAACACACCTTTTCAACCATAGATTGTTCATTTTATCACGGTGAAAAATCTTGATTCTGTATTCGAAAATATTTCAAAGTTTCTCGTTTATTCCGAATTTTCTCAATTTTAACAAAAATTTGATGACATTTTGACTAGTTTTACGGGGCGACCGTAGATCACGGATAACCTATGGAAACCATGGAAAAGTTAGAAAATTTTATTGTTCAGGGAAACTCAAGGGAAAGTCAGGGAATTTTGAAAAAGCAGTTTTGTGGCCACCCTGTTGTAGCGTTTTTTGTATGATTTTGTATTTTTTACTATCAGAACTAAGTTCTGCTTTAGCGAACAACAAGCGAAAATTTCGAATTGGATTTCGCTGTATTTAGCTGCTAAATTAGCTTCAATTCGATAAATCAGACAAATTTCAACCAATTCTATTGAAAAAAGCCTATTACACAGTAGGCACATCTTGAAATCCAGTACATTGTTTCAAGTGAATTTTGTCACCTACAAAATCGAGAGCGAATCGTAATCTTGAAAACTAGATGAAGGACACGAATAAATATTACGCGATTGCTGGGTAATCATAAAAAATGTCATACGTGGAATGGAAATTTCTGCGAAGATAAAAATACGAGATTCGTCGCGTGCGTTAATTTTTAATTATGATTATTCTTTGGAAAAATAAATATTTTACCTTCATAAATGACGATAAAAAATTATATGTGTTCGAATTTCAACCTATGAAAGAGAAAATTTTTGTCTGTTTGATATAGAAAGGGTTACAATTCGCTGAAATCGATGTCACCTGAAAAAAATCTCTCCTCCTCCTCAGTAAATATGTATTTGTCTTGATGGCAAAATTTTCAAGTTTTCCCAAAATCCCAATGACCTATTTTTTTTGTAATCAGCAGTTTTGGCGTCACAAAGAATGCTTTTAGTACTGCGCCCTTGGTTGTTCAATACGCCTCTATTGAAATAAAGCGTCTATGTTTAAACAAACTTAATTGAATTATATTATTTGGGTTTTCACCATACTTCTAACAGTATACGTTCAAAATTTGAGTTATTAGCCCCTTTAGATTTAGATAATAATAATATAAATTATTAGAGTAAGTTGAACAGTGTATTAGTTATTATTTTCATCATATATATAATTAAAAACTGAAGGTTAACAACCACCGCAGGGTCCCACTGGGAGTAACTGTCATCTAAAAAATGACCCGACGCGCGGCATTGCTCGGAGTTTGTCAGCTGAATTCTTCTCCACGCATTCGAGCGTGACCGCGCTTAGAGTGGGTGTTTAGGGCTTCTTGGAATTATACTCCCCTACAGCCCCGAAAGCGGCAATACTCGGAGCTTGGACATTCCAGTTTTGGTTGAAAACTGATCTTTTTTAGTTTAAAATTTAAAAATTTGGTTGAAGATTAATCTTTTTTGTGTTAATGTTTTTTTGGTTGAAAATTCTACTATTTGGTTACAAATTCATCTATCTTGTTGAAAATGCAATATTTTTACTTGAAAAGTTAGAGACAAATGCAAGAAATGAATAATTATGTTTTTAGTATTATTTGATTGATTGATGGTGCTAATATATTTGAGAACATCTTGTAATATAATTTCTCGTTTTAAAAAATGCGAAATATTTTAATGTCTCCGTACTATGAAAAATTACACCTGGTAAAATTTGAGATACATAGAAAAAACCTAAAATTGTCAGGGAATTTTTGTCGAGGATTAGAGTAGACACCCTGTTATAATTTAAATTAGTTTCATTTAAAAATCTCTGATTGAAAATTAAATCTTCGCAAAAAATTAAATTCAAATACAGTTTATGAGCAACAAATTTCCTAATGATTTTCTTCTAATTCTAAATGGAATTTTTTTTTTAGGCGCTGTTCATTAACGTCGGATCTATACTATTTGATGTATTCGCCCTAGTTGTTTACTTTCCGGACGGTAAGCAGGAAAAAAAATGTGACTAATTTTTGGTGGAAGAGATTCACAAATTTGTTTATTAACCTGCCCATGCAGAAGATGTATCTGTCTGATCGAACCAACTTCTAGGCACATATGAAAAATTCTGCGCAGTGGCTATAATCTTCAACACGTGTGCGCGTGTTATTACCTCAATATACCTTTTACGGATTGGCCGCTCAAGAGGTGGAACTCTGGCCATGATGTTCCCATCGAGTCCTTCTATGGGTCAGTTTAAAAATTTTTTTTATAATTTAATTTTTAATTAAAATACTGGCCGAGGGCGGCACGGTGCACAGTGGGATGAAATCAGAATTGGGTTGTAACTTGTTGCAAGTAACTTAGTTACTGAAAAGTTACGTTATTTGTAACTTTTAGGGTAACTTCGTTACATTTTTGAAAAGTAACTTGTAACGTAACTTAGTTACGATTTTTGCAGTAACTTGGAATCCTAATTTTAGTTACTTTGAAGTTACATTGTACTTTTTGTATATTATCTCTTATTAAGAAAGGTTTATGGGTCAGTTATGGGTAAAAAATTGATATCTTTTGGTTGAGGATTAGGCTATTCTCTTGAAAATTCGTATTTTTTTGGTGGAAATGATATCAATTACATATTATATTTTTCGTTGAGAATTCATCTATTTTACTTGAAAGTTTAACTACTTCGTTGTAAATTCATGCATTTTGTTAAAAATTCAACTATTTTATTTGGTTGAAAAGTAACTTGCAGGAAATTTATCTTCTTGGTTTAAAATTTCAATCATTTAGTCGACATTTTTTTTCTTGATCCAAAATTCGACTGTTTCATTTCAAAATGTATATATTTGGGTAAAAAATCTCATTTATTTTGGTTTGAAAATTCAACAATTTAGTGGACTTTTTTTTCTTTGGTTCAGAATTCGACATTTCGATTCAAAATTTATATCTTTCGGTAAAAAAATGTAATTGATTTCGGTTTGAAAATACAACTGTTTTGTAGAAAGTTCGTCTTCTTGGACTGAAAAGCCAACAGTTCAATGGAAATTTTTTTCTCTCAGGTATCAAAATTCGGCTTTTTCGTTTCAAAATTTATCTCTTGGTAAAAAAAAAACTAATTTTTTTTGGTTGAAATTCAACTATTTTGGTAGAATATTAATCTGATTTGGTTGACGATTCAGCTATTTTGTATAAAGTTCGCCTTTTTTGGTTGCATTCAACTGTGAATTCAACTATTTTGGTAGAAAATTCAACTATTTGGTTGAAAATTAACTTTTTGGTTCAAAATTAATATTATTAGTAAGAAAGTTCAACTATTTGGTTGAAAATTCATGTATTTTGTTAAAAATTTAACTATTTTTGTAGAAAGTCAAAATTTAGTTAAAAAATAACTCTTTTGTTGAAAATTCGTCCTATTGGCTTGAGAATTCATTTCTTCCGGTAAAAAAATTCATATTTTTTGGTTAAAAATACAACTGTTTGGTTAAAAAATTTGACTGCAAATTCTTACTTCAACTAATGCAAGATTTAGATTACGTTTTTATGAATCATCATCTTCGTTATTTTGATTTTTAAGTTATGAAAGTAAGGAAGTGAAAAAAGTAACTTTTTAGGTAACTTGAAGTTACTTTATCTAGTAACTGCAACTACTTACAGTTACTGTATCTAGTAACTGCAACTACTTACAGTTATAGGTATCGCAACTGTAACTAAAGTCGGTTCCAAAAGTCGCCCCTCACTTTTTTTGATTGCAACTCGCACAAACAAAATCTCTGAAATATCTAATAAAAAGCATTTGAAAGCTTAAAGTCTTCTGAATGCAGCGATATGTTCACTTTTGTCCTAAAAAATTTTTTTTGCAATAGTTCGAGGGCAAAACGTCCCAAAAAACAGGGTTTTTCGGCCTCCTTTTTCAAGGGTCCACTTTGAAAATTTTTGAAAGAAGAATGCATGAAATATTAGCAATGTTAGAAATACATTAAATTTTTTATTGTTTCTTTTCCTATTTGGAAAATGTAATAATCTAAACAGATTGGTTCATAATCAACCATAAACGCATTTATTCAATTTTTAACCAATTAAATTTGAAATTTTTTAATTAGAAATTTTTTTTTTTTATTATTTTGTAATATTTGGCTATTCATTTAAATAAGCAATTACAAATCAAATATTGAAAACTAAACAATCTGAATTTTAATTGTTTCAAATTCATTTAATTTAAAAATCCTTTTCTCAAAAATAGGTGTATTACGAAATTTTTTGAAAGCATTGTTGTCGCTTTTCCTCAATCTTCTTTTTCACGTTTTGATCTCGTGATGTGACAAATTTCACTTTAAAATCGATAATTTAGATATTTTCCACATTTTCGGAGACGAATGTCTCTTGAAGATATAAAAAATGCTCAAACCCCGTTGTTTTGAGGTATGGCATTTGGTTGTGACTGAGTTGAAGTCGGTGTTCGTTAATTAAAGCGCTTGCACGTTTGAAGTACTTGGTTAATTTAGTTTTCTTTACAAAAAAAATCATTAATTTCTAACCTACTGATTAAACTGTTTAATTAATGGGTTCTGTAAAATAGGTTACTCACCATAACCTACATTTTACAAACGCTCCTTATTTTAACATTGTCGAACCTTAAAATGCTGAAATTTTTTAATAATTTATTTACCATTTAATCAGTAAGATTACGATTAATGTCATTTTTTATAAGAAAATGATATTACATACTTAAGATCAAGGCAAGTCAAAATTAAAATTTAGTGGTATCGAGTAATCAAAATTTGCAATAACAGGATTGCCACAAAATCCGAATTTAGAAATTCCCTCACTGACCCTAACTTTTCCCTGAACGTTAAAAATTTTTCTTTTAGTTATAAAAACCACAAATCACGTAAGTCATCCACAAATTACGTAAGACACATGTAAAGCAAATGAATTTTCAAGCAATTATTCGAGTTTTCAAATGAAAAAAGATTAATTTTGAAAAAATTTGAAAGAATTATGAGAAGAAGGGAAGTTTTAACAAAATAGTTCAATTTTCAGCCAAAAGGGTGAATAAGTCACCAAGAAGATTAATATTCTACCACACAGTTCAACCAAACGTGAAATAGTTACATTTTCAGTTAAAAATTAATTTACGACAAAATAAATTTATAACAAAATAGTTAATTTTTGAACAAAAAAGGGGGTTTAAACTAAAATGATGATTTATTAAAAACAAAATGAATTTTTAACAAATTAGTTGCACTTTTAACTAAGTAATTTAAATGTTACAAAAATATTTAAAGTTCAGTGTTGGATAATTCCACATGTGGCGAGCAATATTTGGTCATTATCAAAAATAGTTTGCTCACTTTAAGTCATTATAAGTAAATTAAAAAAATTTCGGTAAAATTTATAACAAAATGTTGGAAAATGAACCGAGTTTTTTTTTAAAGAGAGGGAAATTAGTTCTAGCTTTTTAAATTATAAGTGCAAGCGTTGAATTACGATGTATCAATAACAATTATTATTACTTCTATTTTATAAAGTGTTCAGTTAAAGAAATTAATATTTCAAAAATTAAAATTTCTTCAAAATGATGATTACTTCAAATGAAAAAAATGTCAGCTTTAAGAGTTCAAATTTTTTAATTTCAATGACTGAACAGTTTTTTCGAACCGCTAAATGACCGGGACTTTTTTCCCCAGATTAAAACGGCCACCCTTAAACTGCAGATGATTTATGTATTCCCAATTTATTATAAAAAAACTAGAAGTACTGTAAAAAACGTTTCAACTTGAAAGTCTTCTAGTTCAATTTTGTCTTCTAAATTTTGAGGTTGTACAAAAAAAAATATTAAAATTTCAAAATAGAAAGAACTTTAAAATTGAAAAATAATATAAACCATTTTTCATTTGAGATCAATATTGGTTTAAGGTCTATGAACTCAAAATAGCAAAAAATTAATAAAATTTAATTTTTTTCATTCAAATTCATCCCAAACTTGAGGGAGATTTTTAAATGTGGATTGTTTCAAATTTTGGACACACAAATATAAACTGTTTAAAAATTTACACAATTATAAATTCAAAGGCTTTAAAATTTAAACAATTTTAGATTCGAAATATTTGGAATCCTATTAAATTCAACTTTAATCTTAAATATAATGTTTTTCGAAAAAAAACTTCAAGGGCCTAAACAAATTAGAGCAAGAAACTAAATTATATATTATATAACATCAAAAACGATTCTTCATGTTCTTGCTGAGTTATTTTCCTCAGTTATTTTTATCTGATTAAGTAGAGGGAATGCTTTGATTAATTTATCAGTCTCGTAAAATGAGAAGATTTCAATCAGTCTTTCTCAATAAAAAAACGAAGAATTTAGGCTCACCGAAAATATTTGTGCTACGGTCACCGAATTTCGGTGAACCTAGAATTTGCATTTTGAATATAGATCCCTGAGATTTATGATATGTTTACTTTTCTAAATATCAAACCTAAATATCGACCGAAAGTCAGCGCAGATTTTTTAATTATTATTATATCATTAAGCCGTTTCCCTTTCGGGGTAGGCGTGAATTGCTCGGTTGGATAGTAGTAATGTGTTCGTAGCAGTCTAGCAAGTCATCCTTGAGTTGATTCGTCCACTCAATGTGGGCGTTTCGCCGGTTCGTCGTCGTGTTCCCATCTAAATTATTTTCAGCAGCCCGAACTCTAGGATGATCGGCATTGCTTACCGACTCATTGTCGGGTGCTTTGCGCGTTTGATCGTTTTGAATCACATCTACAACTTGGTGGTGTTTTGGTGGTGCCATTGCTGTTCCCATGAGCAGCTATGGATATATATTATGAAACAAATATATTATACTTATATCAGTTTGACAGTCCAAGTCAGCTGACTAAAGTTGACTTCTACATATTATAAATAACGGAGTACCCTATATTCATGTTGGGCTAACGCCCGAATTTACATAGGTAATCTCGGACCATACTGTAAAAACATGCAGTAAATAATGTTAACCATTTTAAGCATTCAACAAAACACGCTCAGAATACTCACCTTTACGAAGAAATTGAGGAGACCAGCGCTTTTCTTAGTCGCAATCTGACAAAGTTCCTCGATTTTCCACAGTATTCGACGCTCCAGCTTCTTTGGATTCTTTTTATACTCATCCCTTAAAGGCATACAAAATTAATTTGTCTCTTTTTGGATTGCTGTTCGTCATAATTTCCATATAGCTCGAAAAAGCGTGAGATTTCCATAAAGGATATTGACTAGGCGACGAAGACCTAAGCCCCCCCCCCCCCTAGTGACCAAATTTGGTATTTCGGAGACCCAAGGGAATAACCAAAAAGCGTCTGACTACATACATAGGAAGAAGAATAAGTAGCATACAGAATAACTGTTCACCAAAGGACGAGAGTAGAAAAGCGCGAATCAATACAAATATCGAGACTTTTATCGAAGCGGATGCATTTGTCATCTGAGTCACTCACCGCGAGGTGTAATTGAGTTAATTCTATTATGTTCTCGGCGGTCATAGTGTACACTTCGACCTACGATTAACGAATCACTTTGACAAAGTTACGACTTCTATCTCTTTGTGACAAAAGAAACACTCTGATTAAGTAGCGTACTTTTAAGTTCAAATTTAAAATAGCTAACGTGTTCGAGTCTTAAACTAAGTCCCTTCAGCTGAGAATTTCGGTCGTCGTAGTGTAACTTTCCGAATGAAGTCCGCAGTGTTAACGTTCGAGAGAAGAACTCAGTGTGGATTGTCTCTCTGCCATCTGCAGACTGACATGGTTCCCATAGAACTGAAAAGAGACAAACAAACCCACAAATGAATAATTGGTAAGATCTTACCGGCCCGACATAATCAGCACACTGGTCTCTCTATTCCTATTTTCCATACTACCCTCGCCTTTTCCTCGGGACGTGACAGCTGATTTGGCGTCAGCGATAGGATTTTCACTTCCGTTCAAATTCAGTGTTTTTAATAACAACTTAACTGCAGTGTAGTTTTAAGATGGCTATTTTATCGGTGCTCGAGAGTATAAGTCCTTCTTAGATGCGTTGCACGGTCACCTTCGGGGCAAAGCAAAGTTCGAAGTGCATGATAGACGTTGGTATACTTCGCATGCTCGCAAGCCCTGCCATCATTAATATCCGTGCAAAAAACCCTGAATTAAGGTTATACGTACTTCTTGTAGCAGGATTGTACAAGTGAAGGGTTCAAATCAACGCCATCGAAGATCATCATTTAACAATCGCGTTTTAGATCGTTCCGCGAACTAACATTAGTTTGAAACAAATTTTAGATTTGGAATTTTAAATCTGCAACTTCCATAGCCTAAATAAACCACAACCGTGTGTACATCCCATCTGAAAGAAGATCAGGGTGTTACAAAATTAATCAATTCAAAAATTATAACCTTCTCAACATTCAAACCATCCAAATAATTTAAAATGCATCGTTTATCATTTTAAAATAATCAAAAGCCTATACTCCTCTTAATCTTTTCAAATTTTAACAAACGTTTAAGATTATAACTTGTATTCATAGTATACCTATAATTTGCTGCAGCATAATAACCCTTTTATATCATTTTGCATTTATGCTAAACTTGCTTCAGGCCATACGACTGATTGAAATATCATTATAATAAATTTTTCTTCTGTGATAGATCGAACTATCGCTGCAGAACTTTTTACAATACACGAACTCTTGCATTCATCACTCGTCACAGTGTGATGGTCTAATCTTTACTTCCTTTTTCCACTGAACAACGCGGGCAACTACTTGTTAGTGATGAATGTACATTTGCGGTCAGACATTTCACTCGCAATGTAACGAATGTTAAATTGCTTCGTAATCATAAGTAATAAAATCACTATGGTGAATGAGCTATTACCTCTATCGAAATTAACCAATTTCGAGTTTTCCGAATAATTCAAGTTCAGTTCTAGACAAAATAAAAATATTATTAAAAAAAGATGCCTGGCGATCGCAAGCAAACTCAAGTCACTAGCGATATCAATCGCACCCTTAATGATTCAATGATGAAATCTATGGCCAAATATTTTACCATTAAGCAGGGGGTAATGCACATCCCCGTATATGATGGCAAAAACATGTCTGCCAGATATTTCATCCAGGATATCATAAATATTTCGGTTTCTATTCCCTTGGAATAGAACTGAAGGGCCTATGACAAAGCCACCGAAAGCGTCCTCGGGTTGCGGATAGAGGGTCCCTGTACCAAGACTGGGCCGTGCGTTTCATCACGGGTCTGATCCGACCTGGCTTCCCGATCTGGGCCCCATTTGGCCAGATCGGGCCACAGTCGGGGCCATGGCAAAATTTCTGCGAGGGTAGAGCTAAACGTATATAATGTTCGTACGCCTAGACGCACTCCCTTATAAGAAAATAATTGCGTTTTACATCAATATTAAACTTACTTGATAATAATTTTTTATATTTGGAAGAGTGAACATGTTTCTAAATGTATATATAATTGTTCCCTGAAACTTGAAACCCTTTTTCCTACATACTAATATGTAGTAAAGAGGGTTTAAAACTGGAGAATAAGAAAATTTAGTAAGACTTGCAAAACTAGAACAAAGTTCAAGATTGAGTGAAATTGGAACTTCAGAATAGTTTGTTTTTTAAATTAGCGATACCTAAAACAACCCATAAGGTTCAAGCATTTAAGCATTGAGTCGCATCATAACGTCAAGTTGCTTCCTGGAGCATTCTAATGGAGAATATTAAACAAAAACAAAAAAAATAGTAAAATCTATAGATTTGCTTGGTGAAATAATTTAATAAGAAACAATTAACTCTAAGCAAAGAAAGGCTAAATTCTCTTAAATTGTCATCTCAATTTTCTTGCATTTTCTTTGCATTTGCAAGTCTTTCATTCTTTTTCCTTATTTTCGGCTGGGACAAGTAATATTGTAGCTATAGGGCTAAAGTTTAGAATTGATTTAATACCTTGTGAGAATGTTTTTTCGCGTATTACTTCAATCGAAGTGTGTAGGCGCACCGAAAATCTTTGTCCTACGTTTGCCGAATTTCGGTGGACCTAGCCCACATTTTTCTCTTTCCTTACTACATTCTCTTTTCCTCAGATGATGTAATAGCCTGCAATTTTATCAGAGTTCAAGGCCGTGATTAATCGAAGTCTCAAAGGAGACTGCAAAAAAAATACTCCGAACAGCATAACACTTCATACAACGACGCCAATGCTTCAGTCGACTAATTAAGGCGGCGTTGTGTTGTTTATACTCCTAAAACATTTCAATGAAACTAGTAGTTTTCGATATACTCAACAAAAAATGTTTAGTCACATATATAATTTGGGACACTTATACGACGCCCCTCCCCCCTTAATGTTTTAGAATGAACACATTTTACATTCATCAATTACGTAGATAGATATATACATGCTCATTATTCTTTTAATTAATTATAAAATTCTTTTTTTCTACAATGGAAGTATATTAACAAAAATAGAAAGCAACACTTATTTTCTATCTTTAGACAAAGAATTTCGACCTATTTTAGGAATGGCGCAGTGGGCTAAAGTGACAAAGTCCGTGACAACATCGTAGATCTTTGGATAGGCATGACCTAAAGGTCCTAGAGGGATAAATATTTTTGTCGTTTTTAGATGAATGATCACAAAATAGAGGAAAAATGTGGAGAAGCTGTACACAAATATTTTGGACCTTGCATATCTAGGTTAAGTTTGACATATTTTGACAAAAATTTGTATTATAGATAAGGGGCCGTTCAAAAACTACGTCATGCTAATTCGAACATTTTTCCCACCCTACCCCTTCTTCGTCCCAGATCATCACAAAAAGCTTGAACCCCCAGGATGACGTCACAAATATACCCCCCTACCTTTTAAGTCAAACTTTTTTTCTTCGATTTCACTTGATAAACGCCTAAAAAATAAAACACAAAACGTACGAACATAATATTTAGATCAGTGGCGCACCTAGGGATAAGGAGGGATAACGGCGCCCATAGCAAAGAGAAAATCGCCCCCCCCCCCATTTCTGTAGAAAACTAATTCATGTTAGTTTGCGTGCTTTTATGCCCCCACCCCACCCCACCCTAGAACGACGCCCATGGCACGAGCCCTGCCTGCCACACCCTAGATACACCACTGATTGAGATACTTTGCTTCCAAAATAAAATCACTAATTTTCCTTTTTCCATGCATTTCAAAGTATTGTTATACACATTTATATTTGCCACGTGTGATGTCACATTCTGCATCCCCCCCCCATCCAATAGTGCGATGTCGTTTATGAACGGCCACTTACCATGTGTACTCAGAGATTGCATTTGATGTGCTATACATCACAGAAAAAGCAAAGTGTACACTCAGAAAAATGTTTGTTTGAATCCAGCAACAACATTTGTTTGAATTCATGTGATTGAAAGAAACAGATTTTTTGCTTAAATTAAAAAAGGTTTATTTAATTTTAAGAAATGTAAAATATTTGCCTTATTGACTGAAACAAATAATTTGTTTAGCACAATTTGATCTAAACAAAAAACTGGCTTTTATTAAACAATGCATTTATTTTAAATCTATTTATTTAAATTTATAAATATATTTATTTGATGCAAACAAAAAATACAATGCAAATAAGTGCTACAAAGTGCCGCTAGGCGTGCTAAGGCGCAGCCGGCAGGGTTCCCTGCGGCACTAACCTGAAATCTAAATTAATTGATCATTTGATTGATTTGATGGCTTTCACATATATAACGATAATTATTATAATAAGTCATTCCCAAAATACGTGATACGTTGAGGGGGGGGGCTTTCAAAGTATCATTCTCCATGTTAAGTGTAATGGAAAAAAACATCACGCAGGGTGGAGGGGGGGGGGGGCGTTGAAAGTTCTTTCGAGACATCGACTACATCGATGTTGATCATTTTCGATGTCGATGTTTGGGGAACATCGATGTTTTAATTCCGATATCCCATCACTATGGCGAAGCACCTTGCTGTATCCCCACTCCTCGTGACTACATTCTCGCCTATGCAGATATTGGGGCCTGCGTCAATTTTCCGAATATATCCCTCTACCAGATTATTTTCCTTGAGAGGAACTTCAACTAAAACCTTTCTCCTAGCGGGGAGACAAATTGTTTTATATTTTACTGAGGGTAATTCTTTCCTTCCCAAGTGAATGTCAATACCCACAACTGACAGGGTGGCGCCTTGTTTTAAAAATTCCATTCCCAAAATGCCATTTTAAGGAATTGGGAAATTATTCAGGACTACATGAAAATGCGTTTCAATTCCATTGATGAAGATTTTTATTTTGCCTTGAGTAGAGATCATATCGAAGGAAATTCCAACGAGATTGTAAATTTTACCTGAATTAACCCAAGTTCGTGAATCAACACAATATTCCTTAATCAAGTTTAAATCGGACCCAGTGCCAATCATAAAAGAGGCTTTACCTCTATGAAAACTATTATTTTGTAGTTTCATTGTTGGGTTTGACTTACATTATTCGGACTCGATGCTGAGTACGACGCGTCTACGGGGCAATAATTTAGGTTCTGGGGCGTCGGTGTCTCGATGTGACGCCCCTGTTGGGAGTTTAAATTATTTTGGTTTGTGAAACGACCCTTTTTATTTTAACGTTCCCTGTCATGTCTCTGTTTTAATCTACACTGAATGATCACGTGGTTTTTTAATTCGCAATAGGTGTTCTATTTTCCGCTTGATCTACGTTACCTTCTATTACTGCAATACGTTTTTGTGGTACGGCGGACGCATCGTTACTTTCACCCGCGCTCGGATTTCGTACTCCGTGGACGATATTCCACGTATTATTTTCTAAATCTGCCACGGCAGCAAGCTCGATGGCTTCATCCAGGGTAGTGGGCGATCTCTCTCTTACAAAATAAAGAGTTTCGCGATCAAGACCACGCATACAATTTTTGATCGCGTTTTCTTTGTATTCTTGACAGCGATCCAGGCCCCGTGCACCTGGAGTTTCGTCCATAACCCTAATTATTATATTATGCAAAATTTCATTGACGCGAATCCCATAGTCTGCAACACTTTCTCCAAACTTCCTTTTAATTATCGCGAGCTCTTGAGCCAATTGGCTCGTATCGGCGTATTCGTCATCAACGGCCGTTGCTGCCGCTCTGCAATATTGGAGAAACATGTTTACGAACATGTTTGTCCTATAGAAGGACGGAATGATGTCTCGCGCTAATTTCAACACATCCATCCTTTTGTGATTAAAATTACCACCGACAGGTGCCTATTGTACCGATGTACCTACGCTCATTGTAAGATCGTGAAGAGGGTGACCACCCCAGTGACACACTTCACGATCGGTTTGAACTGACACCACGCATGTCGATGGTGCTGGCAAAACGACAGGCGCCGTTAGATTTTCGTGTTGTGATGAGCTTCCCGAGGTCTGTAAGCTCTGATCGCTCTGATCATTGCCTTCGGTAGCCGACTTATTTTTTCTTTGTAGGCTTTCTATCGAGGCAGAATCGCTAGTTCCCTGATTAGAACCTATAGAAAAAAATTAAAATTAAAATCTAGGACTCACTACTTTTCGTCGAAACGGTACGTGACCCTGAAAAAAGGAAGAAAATTCACAATTTTCACTTTTTACACTGCGATCACAAACAATTCACATAAATTTGTCGAACACACAATCGTCCATCCTTTAAGATGTCCAGGATGGAGAAATCCTTGTCCAGGTCCAGGTCCGTCAGGTCCAGATCCAGGTCCTCCGTTGCGATCGCACTTCACGCACGATCGATAGGTCCCACGAGGCGATCGCACTTCGCGTACGACCGATAGAAGAAGACAGAATTCTGGCAATGAATTGTCTTCCAACCACGCATCCGCCAGTACTACTGATTAGCGATATCAGCAGCACAACCCGATGGGAAAACCCAGAGTTTGGGAAAAAACGCTCGTGATGATTGGGATCGTGAGTGAAAGTAGCTCGCACACGTCTTGGCAGCTTCCAGGCTGTAGCAACTCCTCGTCGTCCCTCAGGTTGAATTGTGCCACTCGTTCGGGCCGGAAAGGCACCTTTCGTCCACCTTCCGGAATCCGAAATAAGAGTCCGTCGACTTCCTTCTTGCGATTGTCATTTCACTTTTCACTATTTTGTCCGAATTTGATAACTCAAAATTTTTCACTTTGATTTTCGAAAAAACAATTAATGTTCAGGTGCAGCAATCCCACAACGCTGCCACCAAATTCATTTTCTATTGTAACGTCGGCTCATGAAGTAAGATGGCCGACACAACCGAGAAAATTCATACCTGATGTTGAGATCATCCAATTTCAAAAATGTCCTTGCTCGTTCGGGATCGCTGCTGCATTACGGTCCTTGAGAGTTGAGGGCGGTGATCCACCCCCGCTTAACCAATCGCAGTCGCTAAAACTATCCCCTACCGGATTTTCTCTTCCTATCGCCAGAGGCCCACGGGTCACGAGTCACGCCCTATGAGTCGCTGGAGTGGGAAGGTCGTTCGGTGACAATTTCCCGAGGTACTTGAGAAACTCGAAAGAACCGTCTTTGTTCCTTATAGGAAATACGTGTTAAACCTTATGGAACTTGCGGAAAATCTCAATAACATTCTTTTTTTTTCAATGAAAAATGTATTTGCTTTTGTGAGATATGCATGAAAATTGGAAAACAGTTGGACTATCATAAAGGTTATGTTTGAAAACACGCAAGATCGGTTTTGCATGTATTTGCTATCATCATATGTTTCATTTGCAAAAAAATGTAAATTCCAGATTTGAATATCATTTCTAAGATTTACGTTTTATTTGTTGAACATTACAATAATTTATTTTGCATACGAATAAAAGAAAATAGTTGAAGTTGTTTTTGTAAATTTAACTCCGCGGTATGTCGAGATCCTGCTAGCTGAAACGATGTGATGTGACGTGATGATTATTGATGAATCACAGCGTATACGGTATCTGCATACCGCGAAATTCAAATTTATAAAAAGAAACTATTTCTCACATTCGTGTGCAAATAAAATGTTTATAATTTGAATTGGACCACATAATCTACTGCACTTTGGAAATAATGTTGAGCTCGTGAATTCCAACGTATATTGTATATTGAAAATTATTATGAATTATTATATTTAATAAAGTTAGAAATGTTTGAACTTTGAAAATTAGATGTGAACAAGTATAATTATGTCCACATTTGCTAAATTTTTTCCAGCAATCGGAAGAAAATTGTTTTATTACCTTTAAGCCTTCCGATTCCTGCGAAAGCTTCAAAATTTTACTTTGAAGTCGTCAAAAGTGTACATTTTGTTTTTAATGTTTTGGAATTTTTGTTAATTGATTTTAACCTTTGAAAATCCTTAAAAGACTTGAAATTTTATTTCCGGAATCTGGATTTGTTTCCAGAATTTCCTGGATTTATTTCAATTTAAAAATATTTCAAAAAATTAAAGACAAAATGTTAATGTTTGAAGATTTCAAAATAAAATTTTAACCTTTATTATCAGTTTTTTACATTGCTAAAACCTAATTTAGGCTCCAATTTAAGTAATGGACAATTGAAACAAATAAATAGGTTTATAACATTTTTATTTTGAATTCTAAATTATTTCTCTCATAGAATTCGATAAAATGTAATATTTTTGTTGATGCTTTACAAAATTGTAACTAGATAAAAAATCATTTTTCCGAATCTATGATTTTATATTATTTACGTTTGTTTTGTTTAACATTACAACAGGTTATCTTGCATAAGTATAAAAGAAAATGGTAACTTGCCGTAAATTACACACAATTCATTTTCAACAATGTCCATAAATTTCCGCAAATTTATGAAAATTTCGGTAATTTACGGTATTTTTGTCAGTTATATATGGTAACTTTCCATGAATAAACGCAAAATTCTATTATCTGCAACCAAAATTTCCTCACAGCTTTTATGGTGAGTGGGCTGATAATCGTAATATTCGAGCTCGTAGGTGTATAATTTTCATTATTCACCTGTAACGTCCTTTTTCAGACCCTAGGGATTAAAAAGTAGAGCGTCGAAAAGGGCTGAAATCATGCATGTGTCACAAAAAAGGTTATTAATAAATCAAATTTTCAGAAAAATAAATTGTAAAAATTATTTGAATGCTTCAATAAAGATAGTTATTTAATTCTTTTCATGTCCTAACCTGATTATTTAATTATTAGCTGATTAAATTCTTTGATAATTATGAATCACATAAAGGTTGAATTTTAATTTTTTTCAATTGTAACATGAATTTATTATTTACTTGAGGTTATGTAATTGGATGTGGGCAGTAATTTGTATAATAAAAGTTTATTTTTTATTTAAAATACCTTCATTAAAATTATATATATTTTTTAATGTTTGCGGTATCGTGAAAGGACTATATGAATTCAATGTTCGAAAATATATATAAATATTTTCAATTATTTCTCAAATTACTATAAAAGGTTCCTAATAAATAAAATGCAGAAATGAAAGTGAAAATTGAAAAAAGTGTGAAGTAAAAATTATTTGAAAGCCTAAATAAAAATTATAGTTTAATGCTTCTTATTTTGTAAACAGATTAATTAATTATAATTTAAAATTTGATTCCAATTGAATAATTTTTAGTAAATTTTTGTGATGTTGTGAACTAAGTATCTGAATTCTGCTTTCAATATTATATGTACACATATTTTACTTTTCTATGGGATTAGTTTAAAAGGTTATTATTAATTCAAATTTAAGAAAAATATAAAGTAAAAATTATTCGAATGTTTCAATGAAAATAACTGTTTATTGCTTTTTATTTTGTGGAATTATTAATTAATATGTACATATATTTTTATTTTGTATGGAATTAGTTTTAAAGGTCATTAATAAATTAAATGTATATGAATGCAATTTCAAATTATATATATTCGGTTAAAAAAAGACGACTTGTCCAACCCAGAGAATTACAGGCCAATGACTTTTTTGAACACACTGTATACGATCATTCCAGCTGTTCTAAACAACAGGATTGTTCCGCGAATTGAGCCTGTATGACGTGAGATGTACGAACAACGTGGCTCGAAAAAGGTCTAGCTGGCTGTCGAGAGAACCTACTAATTGACAGGTGTGTCCGTAAAGACGCTGCAGTCCATCAACGCAACCTGTCAATGGCCTGGATTGACTACCGGAAAGCTTTCGATTCAACCTCTCAAGCGTAATTCTGATTCGCTTTGAAAGAAGTTTATTTCAGTGCGATATTACAATGTGAATTTTTTTGACAATTTGATGTGCAAAATAGATCCTCTTCGAGAAAAATTAGGTTCCTTCATGTATTTTTTTTTCCTCACTTTAAAGTTTCGAAAACATAACCTCAATTATGTTTCACATGTTAGTATAGGTCTCCACTAATTCCACAAATTGGGATGGCAACCGAAATATGAGGCTGACGACGAATAAGCCGGTTCAAGAGTAAGATTTTTCTTAAAATGGTCAGCTACTTGAAATGTTTATTTAAAATGAAAAATTTGTGGTTATAATGTGGCTGAGACTAGGAATATAAATAAAGCCAAGTTAGGGCCAAGTCGGTCGGTAAGTTAGGCTCTGGCCGGGTTAGGCGTTGATTTGTGGTTTGGTGCTGTTTAAATCCCCAATTTGGGGCCAAGTTTTTCCTATTTTGGGCCCAGCTAG
This sequence comes from Andricus grossulariae, assembly GCA_011634705.1. Taxonomy (NCBI): domain Eukaryota; kingdom Metazoa; phylum Arthropoda; class Insecta; order Hymenoptera; family Cynipidae; genus Andricus; species Andricus grossulariae. The sequence goes on along the minus strand of JAABKJ010075445.1, from coordinate 79,981,832 downwards.
CGCCATGACAAAATTTCCACACGGGTAAGGCTGTTTGTTGAAACTAAGCCCAAACAAAAAAATCAATCAAGGTAAGCCCATTATTAATATACGAGAATGATACAATTGATACATACTTTGGAAAAATTAGGTTTTGCGATTTTTCCAATAATGCTCTCCCAATAGCTGTTATTACTATTATGGATTACGGGTATCAATTATATCAATGTCGAGTGAGTTTCTCCCACTTAATTGCTTTGGAAAAGCTTTAGATGCCAAAGCCTTATTTTGTATTTCTCTGCCATTAATGACGACAGTAGACAAAATAGTCGGACCTGAAACTTTTTAAATTTTTCTAGTAAAATCTTCAACAATTTGTGGGCTAATTGATCGTCGCGCTTCTAGGAGTAACGGATCACCGTTTCAGTCAAAATCATTTTACAAATCTATTCCACTGTGATGCACTATATTTTAAAACAAATCTGTTCTTGAATATACTAGTGGAGTGAAACTTTATTCTACTTATTAAAATAAAACATTCGAGTAAGCTCAAAAATACAAATTAAAAAATATAAATAAATGCAAACATAATTCAATGAAGAATTAGGCCTGCGTAAAAAGAAAAATTCTATACATTTGTTTCCTGACGAACAAAATTGATGAAAATGCTATATTTGAGACTATAAAACAAATCTTACGTTGTTGTTCAAACTGCGGGTCTGAGTTTACAGGGATAAATTCACGATAATCTGCCTGAAATCTTTCATGGTGGATTTCTGTTCGATTCACCTTCTCTTGTAAAACGTCGGTAGGATTTTTCGCATCCTACCATAAAGATTAGACTTCAGTACATATATCTCTATTGTTTTTAATTCGAAATTTGGTTTATTTTAGTGTATCTTAAAAGCATTTGAAGTATGTATTATGGCCCAAATTTTCATCGACAGCCATCCTGTTGGTGTGAGTTTTGAGAAGAAATATAATATAATTTTTCAAATCATGTATACCCATATATTTCCAAATTTCAAGATAAAAATATTATTATTTTCAAATTTGACATTTTAATTTACATCATTTTTGCGAACATGATATTACAGTATTATATAAATACCTGTGACAACTGTCAGTACAAGTTTTTCATAAATTGTAATCGAGGTCTAATTTCCGAAATTATATGAATTACTGCTCCATCAGTCAAAAGTAAACATGCTTTAACATCACTTTTGTTGTCTAAAAGGTAATTATATAATATAATCAAGGTATTCTGATTTCAATTGTCCAAATGAGAAACATATTATGCTGAAATCACTGAATAATTTCAAATGAAAATGTTAACAGAACATTTACCCTCAAAATTCGTCATGTAACTTTCACAATTCCAAAGCTTTAAAAAATCCTTCACAGATTCCTGTATCTTAATATTCAAACTAAAATTTTAAAATATTTAAAAGAAATAAAATTGGTCTTAACTTATGGCAATAATATAATTACTAATAGGAAATAATATGCAAAATAAGAATATTCTCAATAAAAAAAAAACTCGAAAATAATTACAATTGCAAATGTAAACGCGTATTCACGAATAGAATGAGATACATATTTGTGGTCGATAAAGCAGATGTGTATGAATAAGTTGAAATGGGAAGTAATTCAAACTTTTCAAAGAAATATGAAAGTACCGTCTGACACAATGTTATTTAATATAAAAAAACACAACCAATTGAGATTCCTATAAATATATTATTCTCTAATTTCATACTTAAGTGAAGCGAATTTTATAATCAAAAATAAGTGAAGGAGGTGAGGTTATTTGTCTTGTTATGGATACTTGTGTTAGTGAATCTATTTATATTATTACATTTCCCCATTAGGAAAAAAAAACAATAAAAAATTTAATGTATTTCTAGCATTGCTCATACTTAATTCATTCTTCTTTCAAAAATTTTAAAATTAATGGTAATATCTTCATATATTAGAAAAATATAGCAGATTATAAGCGATACAATACTCTTCGTTACGGAGTATTATCCTCAACTTGTAATAATCACTTCCTATAATCCATTTTTCTCGGTGTATACGTATAATATATATACATATATATATATATATATATGTATATATATATATTTTTTTTTTTCGGTTTCTATTCCTTTCGAATAGAACTGAAGGGCCTATGACAAAGCCACCGAACGCGTCCTCGGGTTGGTCAATTTGTAGAGGCAGTGCAAGGCTGAATTAGCACAGTAAAAAATACAAAATTGTTGATATTTGACTTCAGAAGGCACAATATATAGAATAGCCAGCATGCAGCAATATATAAAATATGACAAATATTTACCTATGTAGAAGTGACATAAACGATAGAGTAGTGCTAATGAACGACTAAAATTGTCAATCGATATTATTTGTATATGTTCTAATCGTCTTCAAATGACATAAGTGGTGATGTTTAGGGAAGAAGAATTGTCATTTGATATTATTTGTTCATTTCATGAAAAAATGCATGGTTTGGCCATTTGTAGACAGAAGATAATCTTTTTCTATTGTTTCCTTCAAATGATACCACTGGAAATGTTTTGTAATGTTCTAAAAGAATTAGATTTCAAGTTGATATTGTCAATCATTTCAATAATTTTAGGATCCATTCCAAATTCATTCTTGCTCCACTTAAGACGCAATTAATATGTCAGATCAGATGACATAAGGAGCTTATATATTAAATCTTCATTAGTCGAAATTCGAGAGTAATTTCGTGTGTTGAATTCTCTGAAACGCTTGAAATTCTTATTCCGGGCTTCTGCAGCTTCTTCTGTATACGGTATATTTTTAATATTTAAACTACTTAAAAAACTCAAAATCAGTTTTAAAACAAAATTTACTTCAGTCAACCTCACCGACATTTACGTAAAACATTACCGTACCTTGAACTTATATTTTCCATAGAATTTGTTTCTAACATAAACAAATATTATCGATTGACAATTCTTCGTCACTAAACATCACCACTTATGTAATTTGAAGACAATCAGAAAGAAAAACGATCACTTTCTATCTATAAATAGTCAAACTATGCATTTATTTATAAAATTTGTTTATAATATAAACAAATAATATTGACTTACAATTCTTCATCACTAAACATCGCGACTTATGTAATTTGAAGACGATTAGAAAGAAAAACGATCACTTTCTACCTATAAATGGTCAAACTATGCATTTTTTTATCAAATTTGTTTATAAAATTAATAAATAATATCGAATGACCAATCTCAATTACTAAATATTACCACTCATATAGTCTAAAGGTACTAAGAAAGAAAAGCGATTACTTTCTGCCAATAAACGCCTTGACTATGAATTTCTTTACATAATTTGTTTATAAAATCAACAAATTATACCATACAACGAATTTTCATGATCAAACGTAATCTTGTTGATAAAATCAAGCAATTTCAACTTACAAATATACTTTGCAAGCAAAATTTCCAATATGTTAACATTTTGTTAATATAATATGTTTATAACAATTAGATTCGATATCCTGTAAATTATTGATATTTTTTGGATACTTCGTCATTCATTTTCGTCGAGAATGGGATAATTTAAGTTATTTATTTTAAGATGAAAAAATAATGATTAAAAAATATTTCATTTTTGCTCGTTTTTTATTTATATATAAAACTGATGCGGGCGTGGCCGTACAGGCCGTACAGGGACCGTGGTGGGAGATTACGAAACTGCGCAAAGTAGAATAAACGTGTATAGGGGGTGTATAATAAGGGAACTGTAGAGTAAAAGAAAGTTGACTGTAATTTAAAAGCGTCTTTTAAACCATTGTGCAAAATTATCAAAATGTTTCATTGTAAAATTTTCAAAACCTTTTATAAATGATGTCATGCAATATCTGTCCAATTTTTTTACAATGTTTTTTGAAAATATTTTTGAACGAGCCAGCTAATAGTTTAATGCAATGTTTCTGCAATATTTCTGTAAAGTTTCTTTAAATTATTTTTAAACATGACAAGTAATATTTTAGTGAAATGCTTCTGCAATATTTTAGATTTACTTCAGGAAATATTTCATAGGAATAATTTTAAAACGTCTTTGAAACCTGTGTGCAACATTATCAAAAGGTTTCATTGTAGCATATTCAAAATCTTCCATAAATGATTTCGTGCAATATTTATGCAATTTTTTTACCATGTTTCTTGAAAATATTTTCGAACAAGGCAAGTAACATTTTAAGGCAATGTTTCTGCAATATTTCTGCAAATTTTCTCTAAATTATTATCAAACACGACAAATAATATTTTAGTGAAATATTTATGCAATACTTCAGATTTACTTAAGGAAACAATTTATAGAAATAATTTTAAAACGTCTTTGAAACCTGTGTGCAACAGTATCAAAAGGTTTCATTGTAATATTTCTTTGAAATTTTCACTGCAACATTTCATGCCGCGTGGGCTCCACGACAACCTGGGAACTTAGGCAGAGCCCATTTTACCATATCACCCCCTATATAAAACCAAAATCTCTACCCTAACTCACAAAGACGCTCAAAAACTTCTAGAATAAGATCGTCAAACTGGGCCTTTTTCATTAGGTCATACACATTAAATCTTGAATTATTTCTTTATTTATTTACCTTTTCATTTTAAACACTTTATCTTATAATTACAATATCATTACCAAGATTGATATTCTATTCTTTTCTAATTACAGCAATTAGTATAAGAAAATATGATAACTTCTTAAACGTTCTGCTAAACTTTGAAATTTCACAATATTTACGCGTACTACAATATCGTAACAGATCGGCCAATCGTGACTCGAACGACTTCGTGTGAAAAACGTTTTGGATCTTTTTCTATTCAATATAAAAGTATTTAAATATCGTTGAAATGATCTTCGAAACAATATACTGTTGACGTTAAAGATGAGGTACAGCACATGTCACGCCGAACTTGTACCATTTTTTTCATTCCTCACCTTTGAGTATGGATATAAATAATTTTCCTGGATTTTTAACATAGGTGTTCTTACATTTAGGCACAAAATACTAATGGTAGCGCTGTTTTCTTTCTGTTTTTATAAAAAAACGTGAATCGCCCGGCTTATTTACAAGCATTTGGCGGCGTACTACGTCACATCAAGATGGCGGAATGGACGCGAGAGAAATAGGAATTTTAAATATGTACAAATTTTTCTTTTTAAAATATAAATTCGAAAAAAAGTTTTTTCGCACTATGCTTGAATCATTAATGATTTTAGAGCATATACTTTAATATGCAAAAATAATAAAAATGAGTGGATGACCCTATTGTTTTCTCTTACATTACCATATTTTTACGTCATTCAGTAAAAAATACTGAATTCTTTTCTGAATTCTTTTGAAAAGATAAAAACGGTAAAGAGTCAATAAAAATATAAAACTTCAATGAGGGACCTCTAAATCATATACCGTTTTGAATTTTTTCGTTTGAAAATTTTCTTCTTTAAAAAGGTACAACTTCGGATAGTATGCGTTTTCAGATTCGAAAAACATTTTTTTTTCTCAATCCTCACATCTCAAAGTAAAATATAATTTTAACAAATAAACCTAATAAAATTTTCCAACTTTTTGGAAATTTTTAACTTCGGGAGTTTTTATTTCCAGGAATTTAGAAGTTCGGGAATTTTGTAACGTCGGGAATTGAAAATTCCGAAAATTGATATTTTCGCGAATTTTAAATTCCGGTAATTTTCAAATTCGGTATTTCTATTTCCTTTCGGGAACTTTCAATTTCGGGAATTATATATATTCGGAAATTTTTGAATTCGGAAATTGTTTTTTCGTGAAATTTTCCTTTTGGGAATTTTAAATTTCGGTATTTCTTTCTCCTTTCGGAAATTTTAAATTTCAGGAATTATATATATTTTCTACCTCCTTTGCGTGATATTACCATCGGCTAATGCCGAGAATTCAATCACGTAAATGATTTTCGTCTTCAGATCTTGGTGGGCAATATCAGGCTTTGGACTGAAACTTTGATTGACGAAATGCATACACACGGTAGAAGTAAAGATCGAGTTTCAGGCGATGAATTGAGACTGGGCGTTTGGATTGCTAGAAGAGTGAATGATCTTAAGATAAGAGAACTACGAGAAAATATGCGCGTAAGGAAACTAGATATTTTATGTGTAGCTGAGAGGAAGGAAAAGGGTCGCGAATGTAGAAACATAGAAAATGGGATAGTGAAAGGCGGTTTTAAAATCTGGTCAGGAGTAGATAGCGAATCACATGGTAGTCAAGGGGTCGGTTTAATTATAAATGAAAAAGCAAGGCAGCATCTCAAAGATCATGATTTTGTATCTCCCAGATTGTTGTGGGCTAGAATGAAGGTAGGCATCAGAAGTTTATTCATCCTAGCGTGCTATGCCCCAATTTATAGTGGCTTGAGGGAAGTCAAATACGCCTTCTGGGACGCTTTAAATGATACAATTAGTACTTGCGATCAAGGTGAAAGAATAATTTTTCTAGGAGATATGAACTGATGGGTCGGCGCCCAACGTCAAGATACAGATACGGAGAGGGTTCTAGGAAAATTTGGGGATCCAAGAAAAAATTATAACGGGGAAATGTTAATGAGCTTATGCTTAGAAAAGGGCCTATTCATTACAAATACTTGGTTTCGACATGAAATTATCCACACGTACACCTAGTGTAAAGAAAATAACCGCAGTATAATTGACTTCGTTATTGCGGACCAAAGAAAAAGAGAACTAGTTAAAGATACAAGAGTCATGAGGGGTTCTGAATGCAATACTGATCATTACCTTTCAGTCTTAAAAATGAACTTAGGGCGGGGATGGAGAAGAAAGAAAACAAAAAAGAAACGAAACAAATGCGAATCAAGATTGAAAATTTCCACAAACCGGAAGTGCCAATAGATTTGCAGAATAAGATAAAAGAGCGCATAGATGAGGCAACTTGGGAGGGGATTAGAAGCAATAAAGATGTACAGGGCGCGTAGACTATGTTACGGGATATCATTGTTAGAACTGCGATTGAAGTATGTGGTACGACGGTAGTAGGAAGAAAATCTGGTGATGCATGGTGGAATGATGAAATTAAGGCAGCGCGAGAAGAAAAGAAGAAAGCGTACAAGTGAACTTTAAACATCAGAGGTCTTAGTGACGAGGAGAGAAGTAGACTTGAAAATGATTACAGACTCACAAAGAAGTAAGTTAAACGACTAGTCAAGGAAAGTAAAGATAAAATTAGAACAGAAGAAATTACAAAACGATATAGATCAACAGAGCTGCGAGATAGAAAATAATGCATTAGAAAACCAAATTGAAAATGTCTGCGTCACTGAGGTTATTGATATAATTAAGAGTTTAGAAAATGGCAAGGCTGCTGGTGTAGACAGTATTAGTGCTGAAATGCTTATATACGGTGGCGAGTACATACCTCACAGGGTGTGCGAATTGATAAATTTATGCATCGAGACGGGACAAGTCCCAGACGATTGGAGAAAAGCGAGCGTGAAAGGGGCTCCCACTCCTGCGACGTTTAGATTTCGGGGGTAATGCGTGAGAACGCACACAGGCCTACTGCCCGCATGCGCGCGTATGCAATTCGCAATGAACAAACGTCAAATTCAAAGCAGCGCGCGTTCGCGCGCGCCTCACTCTCGACTAGGGTGGGAAAAAATTCCGCCCGCTCCTTTGGAGTCGGGACGCTCGTATCTTTGGAGCTCGTATCGTTGGAGTTCGAGTGTATATGTTGATTACTACATTTGCAAATGCAACTACATTCACATATCTGAAAATACAAGTATGTTGTGATTGCACCCAACCGCTAATATAATAACTGATGTCATCAGTCTTTTTGGACTAAAAATCCCTTAAAATTATAATTACAAAAATAAATTACCAACTCTGTTTCTCTTATTTCTTCCGTTACTTCTGACTAACTTATATTTAGTATACGAATGAGTTTGAAAATAAACTTCACCTTTTTTATATCTAGGTAACCGGCTGTGTCTGTCACACAAAACGTTTGGCGGGTAACGTAATCGAACTCTCGGGTTCGCTGAATAGACGCAACACGTGCCAATTTTCAAGGCGCGAACTTCCTAGAGCGCGTTCCATGGTTCCACAGTCCACACCTCTGGGTTCAGTCAGCATGAATATTGAGCCTCTTGTTGAAACTTGACGTGCACCTGTTCCCAGGCTACGGGCTTCCTCGAGGGCTTCCTTCATTTTCCTGCCAGACGCGCCTACAGAATAGCAAAAAATTCACCGAGGCTCGTGTGAATAGAGGCGATCAAATCGCTTCGTGTATATCGTATATGTATAATTGGCTGGGAAAACCAACTGTGGCAACTATACAACTGTCTTCTTCACTTCTTGAAGGCTTTCAGTAAAGGAGATTCTTTGTTCAATACGACAAGTGGGTGGTATTTATTACGAAATATAAGTGAGATATGAATTGAATGTCATGGCGCTCTCTAACTATATTGTATAATGATTATCGAAGATTCAAGCTTTAATGGCAAAGTCATATTTTATGATTAATATAAATATTCAGAGACTTTTCTGTTTTCTCGTTTAAAAGAGTTTTTTTTTATATGAGTGTTGTGGGACGAGTATGTTTAAATAAGCAACTCGCGACTTCTAGATTCATCTAAAATCTATCGCTTCTCCTGCACAGGACTGGAACCGGACTAGTTACGCTTAACCCAAAAGAAATTTGGCCTAATGGTGTAATGATAATAAAAAAAATGAGTAAATGTAGGCGCCGCGCGCCTGCAAAAACGGTCTTCGTAGCCTATTGAGACGTTAATTAAGTCTTTCAAACCTCCACCTCCCCTACTCTCTCTCATTTCCTCCACCCCCATAATCCCCCTCATATCACTTCCCTTACTATCCTTTCCCTTACATTCCCTAGACGTCCTTAACTTTCCCTTTCTTCACTTCCCCTACTAACACTCCCCTCACTTCCCGTAGTATCTCTCCTCTTACTACCCCATCACATCTTATCCCTTCAGCTAACCCCCGTCCCCTCACTTCTTTTCCATACTTCCGACCCCTACTCACCCTCGCTTTCCTACTGCCCCTTCCCTCTATTCCTCAAACCCCTACCTTCTCCTACTATCCTTCCGCTTACGCCCCCTTCACTTCCCCAAAATCACCACCGGACAAAAAGTACGACAGACGGACGAACGCCCGGACGGTCACTCGACCGAAACTATAAAGGTTTCTTACAGAGAATAAGAAACCCTAAGAATAATGGAGATAAAAATGGATTGTTTGGTAGGCTCACCATTGTCAGGAACAGGTGATCAGTAATTATAACTCTAAGAACCTCTTCAGAGCGAAAGCAAGGTGTTTCAATTTTCAAATTAACTTAAGAGAAAATGCGCTTCCGCATTCATAATTATTATACGAATGATTGATTATCACTATAAAAGACTTTCTGATCTGGAGATGGTTTTCATTTCATAATTATTAGAAAGTACATTCTTTGATTAAATCAGTTGATGTTCAACCCTCTTTAAAAAAATACTTTATTACAATACATGCCTCTCCCGACAAAATATTCCTGAAAGTTGCCGTATTCATAAATAAAATCGATTATTATTCATTATTCTCGAAAAAGATTATTCAAGCCGTTCCGAAGATAATTTTCGCTGCAGGCACAGCTTTGCCAAAAACCGGCCCTGATAACGAGCGTCGAGAGAAGAGAATGCCGAAACCACTATTTCCGATTCAACAATTACTGACTAACAACTCTCAATCTTCCGTTTCCTGTCAGTAAACGTACGTTCTGGAAAACAACCTGACATTTGAAAATATAGTTAAATGCTGAGCAAAAGAATTATTTTTAGGAATTATATAGTTCCTTAACTTAATAGTCATACGTTTTCTGTCAAGTTGGATCTCAAAAATTTGGATTTACAGGCGAATTTCGTGTAAGAGCATGTTTTTTATTTTTTATATTTTCGTTCATGAGTCACTTTTATCACGTCTTACTTTGAGAATAATTTATTTCAAGTAGTAAGTTTCAGAATATAGCTCGCATTTTAGAATATAGGATTGAATTTATTATTATTATTATTGTACCATTAAGCCGTTTCCCTTTCGGGGTAGGCGTGAATTGCTCGGTTGGAAAGTAGTAATGTGTGGATGGGTATATAGTGTAAATATCAAATATTACATTTTTTCACAAAAACATTAGTTATCTATCAAAAATATAATATTGGACTTTTGAAAACCCCAAAAGAGTTCGATTCTGTACTTTTAAATTCGGTCTCGCAAATGTTGGACCCTGTATTTTAAAAAATGCCGCCAAAAGAGGGATTCCTCGCGCTCCATAAGAAGGGAGCCAATCAGCGTTCTAATTTCTGAAAAAATGGCCGACGCTCAAGAATCAAGTGAACCAATGAATTTCGCATTCAGCCGTCCGTCAGTCGCAGCAAGGAAGCAACAAAAGAAGGAATGGGCGCTTCTTGTTTTGCTTTCATTCATGAAATAAAGTGAAATAACCACATAACCTATTTTGCTTGCTAATAATGTTTATAAATATTTGACAAACGCGGCTGCTGACGGTTCGATTCTTTCATTTCCAAATGATGTAGAAACAATCAATTAAAGTGCTTCGCCAGCCACGTACGCAACAATGCAGCACCGCGCTGCATTTTAAACTATTTTATTATTTATTGTAACAAAATTTGCTCATCCCTGAAAATGACAACGGGTCAAAGTGGCCACGATCACTCCCTCGCGATTCGGCAAGAAATCCAGCGATTCGAAAGTGTTCATCCCTCAATTTATGCGATTTACGACCTTATCGATCTCTTGACGGATACGCATATTGCCAAACAAATTCGGGAGCATGTTGTTGCTATTGAAGGTAAGTTGCTAGCTTTAATTATTTTAATTGTAGTCACTTCAGTCCCACGTAATGAGACTCAATGAGACACTCCTCGTTCTCATTTGCATAACCCTATTTAGCAATTAGATCAATAAATTTACGGAAATTTAGCTTGTGCTTTAAATTTTTGTAAAACTATTTTCGTTATGTAAGCATTTAATTATTTAATTAGAGTACAGATAGTGAGATTTCACCTTCAAAGGTCACGGGGCTAAAAATTGATAGGAATAAGTACAGTAATAATGAATTAGCATCGATTTGAGGAGTGAATCGATTATATTGATTGTTCAGAATTGAGTGACATGAATTAAAAAACTGGGTGAAGGAGAACTTCTAATCTGAATTCGTATTCTGTTTATGCTAGGTTGATTGGAAAATACATTTTTGCAATGTTGAGTTTTATATTTTTACTTAATTCCGCATTGGGAAAGTATTTCCTACTTTCTAGGAATATTTGCAATTTATGAGGCAAGAGAAATGTGTGGATTTGCATTTAAATAAATGATTGGAAGAATATTTTACGGAAATAAATAATTTAGAATTTGTAAACCAATTTTGAAAATTAAAAATGACTTTTTTATTTGTCATTGTACTACATTGTGAGAATATTTTACATTTTTAGTCTTTATTTTATTCAGAATGTTGACCTGGGAAAACATGAAAATGTCAGGCATTTTTTTTTTTAAATCAGGATATTTTTTCGAGAGCGTGCTTAAATTTGGTTAAAATTTTAATATAAAATTGAATAAGAATGTTTCTTTCATTTGTAAAAGTAGATTTATATTACTGGATTGAACTATTTAATTGAAAAATCGTTTTTTTGTTGTAAATTAATTTTTTTATCTGAATTATATTTAGATTAAAATCAACTTTTTTTTTGTTGAAAATTCAACTGCTTTGTAGAAAATTCGTCTTTTTGGTTTGAAAATTTAACTACTAAACTGGTTGAAAATGCAACTACATCATTTTTGATAGAAAATTAATCTTCTTCTTAGAAAATGAATCCTTTTAGTTGAAAATTCAACTACTAAGTTGAACTACTTTGTCAAAAATTGAATTTTTTTCATTAAAGATTCATTATTTTGATTGAAAATTCATCTCTTTGGTAAAAAAATTCAACTACATAGATAAATTACTTCGTTAAAAATTAAATTTTGTAACTGAAAATTCAATTGCTCAATTTTTGGTTGAAAATTTGTTTGTTTTTTTAGTTGAAAATTCGTTTTGTTTTTTGTTGAAAATTAATTTTTTCAACTAAAAAATGAACTAATTCAGTTGAATATTCCATCATTTTAGTAAAAAATTAGTCTCTTTGATTGAAAATTTCATAATTTTTGGTAGAAAATTAATCTTCTTCTTAAAAAATGAATCCTTTTGGTTGAAAATTCAACTGCATTGTTAAAAATTGAATTTTTTTCATTAAAGATTCATTATTTTATTTGAAAATTCATCTCTTTGGCCTAAAATTCAACTACATAGGTAAACTACTTTGTTAAAAATTAAATTTTGTAACTGAAAATTTAATTGTTCAATTTTTGGTTGAAAATTGGTATTTTTTAGTTGAAAATTCATGTATGTTTTTTTTCATTTATTTTTGTTGAAAATTCGTTTTTTTTTTGTTGAAAATTAATTTTTTAAATTGAAAATTGAACTAATTCAATTGAATATTCCATCATTTTAGTAAAAAATTTGTCTCTTTGATTGAAAATTTCATAATTTTCGGTAGAAAATTAATCTTCTTCTTAAAAAATGAATTTTTTTGGTTGAAAATTCAACTACATTGTTAAAAATTGAATTTTTTTCATTAAAGATTCATTATTTTATTTGAAAATTCATCTCTTTGGCCAAAAATTCAACTACATAGGTAAACTACTTTGTTAAAAATTAAATTTTGTAACTGAAAATTTAATTGTTCAATTTTTGGAAATCAATCTCATGTTGGAATATCTTGCAAGTACATTGAATGACGTCGACATTCAACTTGTAGGAGTTGTGAAGAAACATTTTCTCGTCTCTCCCATAAGATCTGGAGTTCGAATCCCAGCAGTGCTAGAGAGATTTTTTTCACAACTTAAAAAAAAAGTTGTGTTTCACAACTTTAATAATCAATATTTAAAAAAATATTGATTATCGACCATGTAGACAAAAAACCTTAACATCATATTATTCAAGAAGATTAATTTTCTACGAAAAATACGAATTTATTCAACCAAATAAATGAATTTGTAACCAAAGAGATGAATTTTCAACAAATAATGATTTTTCAGTCGAGGAAGAAATAAAATTTTATCCAAACTGTTGAACTTTCAAGCTAAGACATTACTTTTTTATAAAACAGTTGAATTTTCAACCCAAAAATATAAATTTTCAACAAAAAAAGTTAATTTTCAACAAAAAAGTTAATTTTAAACCCTATAGTTTCAGTTTTAACCAAAAAAGGGGAAATTTCAAACCAAGAAGATTAGTTTTCTATCAAAAAATAGATTTTTAACTAAATATGAACAATTTTCAACCAAAAATGGAAAAGTAAAATTTTCAGTTAAAAAATGTAATAGTAGATATTTCAAACAAAAAAGGTTGTAATTTTATTATTTTTTTAAATATTTGAATTGAACAAAAAAAAAAAGAAAGTTAAAACAACAGTTGAATCGTCAACCAAAGAAGATTAATTTTCAATCAAACAGTTGCATTTTTATGTAAAAAAATGTAATTTCTACTAAAACAGATGCATTTTTAAACCAAAAAGATGAATTTCTAAGCAACAAAGATTTTAATTAAATTTTTAACACCATAATACCTACTTAAGTTTAGAAAGTACTGTATGTCGTACTGACAATATCTGGCTATTTGTACCGCAATTTCAGTAAAAATAACCCCTTTTCCATGTCTATTTGTACCAACAAAATCCTGTTATTTGTACCGAAATTTCTGTATCCGTAGTTTATGCATATTCTATGGTTCTTGTAGTTCTTACGCACTAAAAGATTCATCTTTTTGGCTGGAAAAGTCAACTATTTGTTTGAAAATGAAACTATTTTTTGTTGAAGTTTTTTTTTTTTTTTTTTCGATTATTTGGTTAAAGACTCATGTCCGAGGTTTAAAATTAACTGCTTGATTAAAAATTTATTTTTCTTGGTAGGAAATTAACTTTTTGGGTTGAAAATTTTACTATTTTCTTAAAAATGCAATATATTTCAACTTGAAATCTTAGGAATGTGTTACCTACATTATTTTTATTCAAGAAAAATTATTCTCCTATTTTCTTGAAAGATCACCCTATTGCTTCCTCATAGAGGGTGCTTTGTAATGATGTAAATGTTTAAATCTACTTTTTTGACCTGTTCAACATTTTTTAAATATACTGTTTTTCTGGTTTATATTTGGAAAAGTTTTTTAATATTGGGAATAGAAAAGGACTGCATACAATGTATTTGTTCGCGTTTTGAGACGCATGATCGATTGACCTATTGGACAACCTATACTCTAAGAAAAAGTCTATTAACAGTAAAATTACGTTCCTTTCAGAATGCGTCCTTTAAAGTTAAGACGATTTCTTTTGTCCATCAATAGAATCTTTTCACTGTTCAAAGACTTATCCGTTAAATGCAAAACGGAAGTAGTTTTACTGATGAACGATTTCTTTTGACTTTGAAAAGAATTCCTTTAACTATTAAAGGATTTCATTTGTTGTCTAGCAGAGCAAGTGCGCCTGCAAATGAGTGAATATCGTTTATCACGATTTATTTATTAATTGATAAAGTGAGTTGAAAACGTGTTTTTGTACCGCACACAAAGTTGTATCTTTAAATTGTTTAACACTGAAATCTAGAGCGGATTGTTGTTATAGAATTGATAATTATCAATTTTATATTTACATTGACCAAAGTTTTGCTTTTGTACATTACTTGCACGTAATATCATGAAGGCCAAAACAGCTGCACGTTTTGGTAATTTACTCGTAAGAAAACAATCGCACAAGAACACAGCTTATACCATGATAAAGCTTACTTTATTGTGCTTAAAATAAGTCCCCATTTGTTTATGTACAAAAATTGTTTTGGAAAATATCCTCAGCAAAAAGATGAAAATTTTTGTTTTTACTTATGTACAGTCAAAATATGAATGCATCTATATGATTTTTTTTCAAATTTTTCACACTGTTCAGTTCAAAGATGTCGTCATCGATAGTCAAGTAAGGAGTGACGCGAAAAAAACACGATTTTCATCTTTTCGCGAAGGATATATTCCAACCCTATTTTTGTAAATAAGCAAATGGGGACTTGTTTTAAGCGCAATAAAGTAAGCTTCATGATGGTTTAAGCTGTGTTTTTGTGCGATTTTTTTCTTTTGAGTAAATTACCAAAATGTGCAGCTGTTTTGGAGGGACCTTCGTATCGTGAACGGATAGTAGGCGCGCTCAAACTTGCGAGCGAATTTATTTTGGTTGTGATTTCTTAATAAAAAAAAGTGCTATTTAGTCTCAAAAACAGGTACAAGCTGAGACTTTGACGGAAGAAATTGCTAAATATTTTTTTCGTATAAGTTCAAAAAATAAAAAATGTATGCACCCGGAATTTTACAAAGAATTCACATTGTAATTTCGCACTGAAATAAACTTCTTTCAAAGCGAAGCAGAATTATACTTGCAATTTTCAACCACGAAATTCACTTGTTTTTTGTTAGCGAAGTTGCCGCATTACCAACCAATGAATCGAAGAGACCGACAATCGATATTAGAGTTCGGCGCGCAAATTCAAATTTACATGAAACTAGTAAATGAAAGCAATGGAGTCAGACGTTGTTGACGTTTTGAAAATATAAATGATTTGATAATATAAATTAAAAAAGGTTATCGTGACAGAAATGGTAAACTTAAATTTAAATAAAATTATTTACAATTATTCAAATAATAAAATATTTAATTATTTGAAATTTGAGTTTTAGGTAATCCACATTTTATAGATTATTTTTTTTTTTTTATCTTTAAAGGATCAGTTAACTAATCAGCTACTTTTCTGCAAACAATATTTCAGAAAGTGTAATTCTGTAAAATAATGTATAATTAATACAGACGGAATCACAAAAACGCTCACAAAAATAACCTCAAACCAACCTACTTGTCCTCTAGTTGTGTTCAAGAGGTTCAAGATGGAGCCAGACTGAAAACAGATGCACAACCAAGTTGTTGGCGCTGCAAGCAAGAGCTGTGAAACAAAGTTGGTTTAAACTAGATTTAAGATATTAACACTGTTGTAGCCATAAAATCATTTTCCAAGTTAGGGCCAAACTTGTAACTAGGTATTTTTTCGATGTGTGAATTATTCCAACAAATTTTTTAAACTACACGAATTGATTCTACAGTTTTGAAGAATATCCGAGAATTTTTTCAAGTTGATCGGATCAGTATTTTAAAACGGTAGACTGCGGAAAAGTGCACATGGTCTCACAGATCCACAGTGTGCTCCATAATCGAAAAAATAGGTGTGTGCTCCGAGGGTTAAGAAAGATATTTCGCCAATACTTCTCTTTAGAAACTAATAATTTTGAAAATAATGTTGTTTGGTGTATAATTGGAATATTCGATTTTTAGATCGAATTTTCGATGGATGAAACCATAAACGTTGGTCAGGGAACGCTGGTTAACGAACTCCTTCTTACTTTTAGGGCCCAAAAAAAGTGTACCAAAGCTCGATTTGGTCTGTTCATTTTTTTGACAGTTATCGTGTTTACGGACGGACGGATAGATATACAGACAGACAGACAGATAGACTCCATCGCCAAAACTTGATTTTCAGCTTGTCAATCATGATTAATGAGAATGTAAAAATAGGCCTGAGTAACCCTTACCCATTTTCCAACTTTTCATTATGTGAAAACTGAAAATACAAACATATCCCATTTCCAGTAAACCTTTCTTTTCATTGTGTGAACAGTGAAAATACAACCACATTCCATTTTCAGTAGTACCTGTTCACCTCAAATGGTAGAAAGAACGTGAAATTCTAAAGAGTCGCATTTTTATTGGTAATTACTTTAAAAATTGCAAATACTGAATTTCAAGTTTTTTAATTTTAGAATTAATTTTAAAATTATAAGATGGTAATTGGTTTAATTGGACAGATATAGAGGAAATAGTTCAAGATTTTAATTGGAGTATTTGAGTATTTCAAATGGTAAAAATAATAAACAGAATATAAGGATATGAATTACAAATAATCAAAATGACCGTACGGGGGGAGCAGCATGATAAAAATAAGCAGGACCAAACAAATAAAGTACAAGAGAGCATCGTAAGTTATTCCGACAGTGACTAAAGAAACTCGAGGAAGAAATTTAATGGAGAATAATATAAGATTATTGAATTGTTCGAATTAATTATGGGTTTTTGAAAGTCGTTCACATAATAGTAAATTATAATATTATTAGTAACCTAATTACAAATGATTATATATCGAAAGCACTGAAATTGATTCTGCACTTACATATATTATGCATTCTAAGGTATGAAATGAACAAATTATTTTTTTTAAATGTCGAATACCCGTGCAGAAATTTCGGTAATGGGCGGATTTGATGCGGATCAGGCAGAATGTGGCCCCAAACAGGCATCCTTATCAGAACCTGATCCAAAATGAAACGCCTCACCTGATCAGGACCTGATCAGGCTATCCTTAGTAGGTGCCTGATTCGGCTCTGTTCAGGTCCTTATTCATTTTCGTATTCCTATTTAGGTGATATTTTTAATAAAGAGGAAAACATTTCATTCCGTAAATTGTTCAATTTATTTAATTAAAAACATAATATTTACTGAGTCGTGAAAAGTTGTGTTTATGTGTCTGTGTGTATATATATATACACTGCCGGTCAAAAGTTTCCAGACATCTCTTTTTTTATGACTCATAAAGTTCTCTTAACTTCAATTATGTCAGAGCTAAAAAATCTTCTCTCTAAAGCGTTTAATGCTCTCAAAATTCTGTATGAAATGAGTCCAGGATGAAGCTCTTCATCAGTTTTGAGGATTGTGCAGAAGTTTTTAAAATCTTCTAAATTTTTGGACGGCAAGTCCAAACGATATTCCTCGGCAAAATATTTGCTGTGAGCGTACCCAGATAGCAAAATGCCCGCCGACTGCAAGCGATCTGCCGGCCCGCGATCCGATCGATCGGACGGACGTGCCGGCAGATATGCACCTTAATGTGCACACCATTGATGGCTATATAGCCAGCCCGACAGGCGGGAGCGACGCCCTACAAAAGTTACTCACTTTTTACCGTAGAATCGAAATCAATAAAGAAAAATATGTCATTCCATTAAAAAAAAAATTACTTCTGGTCCGAATAGGCCACTTCCGGTGGGAGCCGGAAGTTGAAAATACCTTCAATCGATCGGGCATAGTCAATTTACTACTAGGAGGTACTGAACTTTTAATTTTATTAGGTATTTTAGATTTAAAAAGGGGTGGACAGGTAGTCTGAGACACCCTGTATAATCGACAAAACTTTTTTTCTCAGTTCCCTATACTGCTGTATCAGCTGATTAATCATTGATAAAGTATTTTTCAGAACAGATTTTACATGTTTCTGTCATTTATTGACTTAAAAACTACAATATTCCAAAATCGTAATAATACGTGAAAAAAGGTAAATTTTTATCTCACAAAATTAACCGAACAATGTTAAAGTATTTTAGGAAAAATATTTGCATCAATTGCGAGAAATATAACTTGTATTCAAATATTCTTCCAGCTCTCTCAATGTTTTCTGAATAATGAAAAAGTTTAAGACTTATTATTGAATTTTCAAAACATTAGATTGATAATTTCGTTCATAAGATAAGGATATAATTTAACATAACTTGATAGAATAGTTTTAGTAGAACTTCATTAAATTATTTTGTATCAGACTTATTTGATAGATTTTTTAAACTATCGAATGAAAGTATAGCATTGTTTTCCTAAATATTGGAGAGTTTGGTTGCATAAAAAATAAAATTTTGAACTTTTCCAGGGCCTGATGCTGCAAAGTCGAAAGAAATGTACAAATTATTATATTTATAATATTTTGATGTTACGATACGTTGGAAACCCATATTACTTGTTTGAAGGCAATGTAAGAAGTTTTGAAAATAAACAGAAAATGCATCAAAACGATGTGTCTGTGTATATAGAGTGGGTGGGATGCAATAAAATTATTAAACTGCCGTCACGTCAGGTTTTTGGCATACCCTGGAAAAGTCTTCACAGCTACACAAGAATAAAAAATAATTTTGGGCTCGGGGTCAGGCCATTTTTACTATATGTTTTTGGGGTAGCTGAAACCGAAACCGAAGTCCGTTTCACCCCATCATGTCAGATTTTTGACATAACCTTAAAAAATCTTATAATCCAAGCCCAATTAGCCCGTTATACCTAATATATTGAACCTCCTAAACGCTTAACCCAACGCAAAATAGGTTCGAACTCGGGTTCGAAATACTGTTACAAGCATAATAATAATTTTTAAGTGCATTCAAGGACGTATAAATAGAAGAAGAAAAACGTATTTTCCGCATAGCAGACGTAGTAACGAAGCAATCCCACTTGGAATTTTATGATACCATTAGAATTCCGTGCCTTCTTTTGGCGTCGTATAAAAAATGCTTCTCGTGGAAGAAAGAACGTGGAGAGGCTTTCGAGAGCGGGAACAGATATTTTTAACATCTAACTTCCGAACCTGTGCATAGATAAGAAAATTGAGTGTACATTTTTAATAATTTATATAACACGCAAATGTGTTTTTCCCAAACCACACACGCATGATGAATTTGCCTTTCTTTTAAAACATATATCACGTTGTATAGATAATAGATTTGTGACGATACAGTGAACAGAACTTTCGGCAAGACTTTAATGATACACAGCTGGTACTGAAACTGAAATATGCAGGTGCTTCATAAAAGGATTTAATTATTACTTCCCTATGCAACAATTACATTTTTTATTTTTAAATTGAATGCCATTCTTTAAGCAACTCTAGGCATTTCTTGGTATCTATATGTTTTCTTTGGGTGTGAAGTTTTTTACTATTAAGAATAATTAATACTATATACTCGTATAAATCAAGGTTGAACTTTAGAATGAGAATTCACATGCTTTTATGAGATTTCAACAGCTATTTGACTGAAAGAAAGCTGAACTATTCTATATTATTTCTATACACTTTCATGTGAGAAAGAACCTTGCAGAAGTTTTATTTGGATTGTTAATTAAGTGTTACAAAATGAAACCAATAAAGAGTTTAATTTATTATTCAGTGAAGAACAATAAATGGTCAGTAAAACTCACTGCATAATCAGCGGAAATATCTAGGATTTGATCAAGTAATTTGAACGAATTCATGGAACTTCATCATTATGCATGGGTTCAATGTTGATTGTTCATCTTTCAAATAATTTAATTATATTCAGTTACTTCAATATTATTCTCATTTAAAAAAACTTGTGCGTGGCAGTGGGGCTATACAGCAGAAGAGAAACTTTGATGGATTAACTTTGAACGCGAAGCTATTGTTAGCGGCGTCATATGATTTCTTGTAAAATGGATATTTCCGCCAATTTTCAATGAATCGATTTAAAAATTTTCAAAAATCTCCCTTCAATAGTGGGGAAAAATGTATGACTGAAAATTGTTTCAACTCTAAAGTTCCCTCGACACTTTTTGTCGACGAGACTAAAAAAACGGGCTTACCGATCTGTCTCAATTTTCAATTAAAATTATTAAACAACAGGTGGTTTTGAGTTTTTTCTTCAGTTTTTAGGCATTGCTACACTGTTAAAAAAGTTTGGAATTCTCAAACACTTCTACAATACAAGCGTAAGGTAAAATTGCAAACACGGTATTGGAATGACGAAATTGCAATACATGTATTGTTCGAACTCAAAAAGAATAACAATTTCAAATTCAAATCAATATAAATTGATTAGAAAAATATTCGAACATTATTATAATATTCAGTGAAAAACATTAAAATAATCCCTTTCTTAATTAATTAATTCCGTTCAAAGTACTAAAATCAATTCACAAATCTAAATTGGTATAATCTACTCATCTAATTCGAAGTAATACTCAGATATTAAAAACAAAGATAAATGTATTTCTTATTGTTATAAACAAATTTGACAATGCGCAGTTTGAACAATGTTTGAGAGTTTCAGGTACTTTTTTTAAACGTGCTTTGTTTGACTTGACAGTGATGCTTCAGTAAAATATATTGTCATTTCATGATAAGTTTGAGATTTTTATACACAAATTTTATAAACGAATGGGCAGTTTAAGCCATTTTTAAGGGTACCAAGAATGAAACGCTGGACCCTTAGGATTAACTCTCGGAGCTCATTATGGGTCACTCAGACCCTCACATCGGTTTTGGTAGGAAATATCTTTAAGGCAGTTTAAGAATTGCTGGGCCTGTGGCCCCTTAGTGGTAGTTTGGTGTCACGGATCACACTGACCCTGATGTGTACCAAGCGTTGATTTGTTCTGAATCAGCATTTTTTTATTCAAAGTGCATATTAGTGTTAGCCTCAATAACAATATAAATTATTCATGTATATGATGTTAAAAATGAATTTTTTTATACGTTTCTTCGAAAAAAAAAATTTGTTCACCTTGAAAATCACCTCCGTCCATCCGCAAAATAAATTCCTGAAACATGGAAAGTCAAACAAAACACGTTTAAAAAATGACTAAAATATTGTTTAAACGCCGCATGTGTTTTTAACATTTGTTTATGACAATCAAATGTGTCATGAAATAGGAATATAGTTTACTAAAGTATCACTGGAAAGCCTAACAAAGTACATATTACATTAGTTAAAAGCAGTAAAAAATTCTTAAAAATTGCTCATACTGCCCATTCGTTTATAAAATTTGTGTCTAAGAATCACAAAATTGTCATGAAATGAAATGCATCACCGGCAGGTCAAACAAAGCACGTTAAAAAAAAAGTAGCTGAAACTCTCAAACATTGTTCAAACTGCGCATTTATTTGTCAAATTTGTTTATAACAATAAGAAATACATATATTTTCGTTTTCAATATTTGAGTATTGCTTCAAAGTAGATTGAAAACGAAAATAACTTTATAAATATCCAAAAACATTCAAAAATCACCTACCATTGTTTATAACAATACTGTTTAATTTATCGATTACACTCTGATATCAATCATTTTGAATTAATGACGTGTTATTAAAGGAACCATATCTCAAATTTTCTCATTTCTTACAACTTGAAAATAAGTAAAAAAAAATTTACACAACTGTTATAATCTGGTATACACTCGGCCATGTAATCTTGTGTAATCCGGGGGTTTTCTCGTGTACTCTCTAGTAATCTTGTATAATACCTATTAATCTTTTGAAATTCAATCTAATCTATGCAATCCCTTATAATCCCTGTAATGTGGTGTAATCCCATGTAATACGGTGTAATCTTTTGGTTTATTAATTGATAACATTTTTTAAACTTTTTAAATCCCTATTGACTCCGAGATAAAACTTTTTTTGAACTTATATGCATTTCCGAATAACCGACGAAAATAAAAGTGCTTAGAATGAAAATATAATTCAGTTGATTATATATAGTACCTTTATACGCTTCATGCCCCTTATACCTGTTTCGCTAAATTATAATTGCATTAATTCGTTTTAAGTTTATCTTGCCCTTGTTGAAATATTTTCCTTGTATCCTTGTATGGAACACCTTATTCAAAAAACTTTGGGACACTGAAACGTTAAACTTCCGGCTTCACAGCCAATTAGCAACACCTCATTTCCACGAAAAAAAATGAAAAAGTATACACTTTTTGAACATTAGAAAAAATTCTAACACATTTGAAAAAACTTCCCTTGAGTAATGATATTCAGTTTTTAAGGATATTTTAATTTCACAAGGACAAATAACATTAAAAAATATGCAAAAAATTTTTTTTTCACCAAAATTAAAAAATAAAGTTTAAACTTAACTGTTTTTTCAATCGAGTATGGAACTTGAAAAAAACAAAAATTAAATACGACAGTGAAGTCAACTACAAAGTTAATAAATTTAACATATATATTCAACAAAGTAATACGTCTAACAGTTAGGACTCAACACCACACGAAATTGGGTGATGTTGAGAAACCTCGCTCCAACACCTAAAACCCACCCCAATTGATAAACGTTTTTCGAATTGGGAAAATCGACAAAAACAGCCAAAACTTAATACAATCTTAGGTATTTAACATCCTGAAAAATTCTCCTTTTTCTCCCGCGAAAAATGCTGGTGGCAAAACATCTCGCTCGAATATCGAAAACCCACCCCTAATTAATAAGTACCAATAACTAAAGAAAATCTCCAATTCAGTACGATGTTAATACATTTGTGGTCGTTGTATAGCCTAGGAATTTCATAAAAATTATCCCCCGACTAATGGCAGCGGCCAAACATCTCACTCGGATCCCAAAAACCCACACCCGTGCAACCCGATTTTTTCAAACTCGGAAAATCGACAAAAACAGCCAGAACTTAATACAATCTTAGGTATTTAACTTGCGAATAGTCGATCAGGATGGAAATTTGGTAAATTTTCGAGGTGAAACTATAACAATCAGACTCCATATTAAATCTATATGATAATGGGAATCGTATTTAATAGAAAAATTCGCTATGGTTATAATAGTAAGGTAGGATGCCTCAAGAAAGCCAGTCGCAAATCTACAGTAAAACTGCTGACACCTCAGAATATTCAGTTCTTGAAGAATCTGAATCTCAAGGTCATAGATCAAGACAGAAAAGTAAAACGAAAAAGACGAATAAAAAAATAAAATTCTTTTGCATCTGCACTATTATTTTTTTTATATGTCGACATTGCAATGGAAGAAGAAATACTAAACATTTCAAAACCGATTGCGTAGATGAATCTATTGCACATTGTGAGGTGCATGGACATCTACCTTATGCTTCATCAACCTTCAATAACAGTGACGAAATTCGAATTGCTGTTCAAAATCAAGACCACTGCTTCTTACCAAGTAAAAGTTCACTCCACATTCAAGGAAAATTAGTAAAACAGAATGGAACTGCAGTTACTGCCACAAGATTAATTATTAATGCCATCTGTCATTTATTTGAAGAAGCACGTTATGAACTCAACGCAGTAGAAATTAACAAAAATAAAAATGTTGGACTCACAACCCTTATAAAAAAATTATACATCAGTTTATGATGCTCAGAGTAAATTTCTGGAGAATTCTGGTTGGTTTCCATCAAGTAATGCGAACACTTCAATAACTGATGATGCTGGTAATTTTGACGTTTCAATACCACTTAATGTAATTTTTGGTTTTGCTGCAGACTATCAAAAAATTATAGTAAATGCTAGACATGAGTTAATTTTAACACGAGCAAGAAATGATGTGAATGCAATTTTGCAAACGGGTGAGGAAGAATTCAAAATTTCAGTTGATAAAATTGAGTGGCTACTACCTAGTGTTAGATTGGCAGATGCACGTATATTTAAATTGTTAAAGTACATCGAAAAGGATCCGCTTATTCCAATTAGTTTTCGTACTTGAGAACTGTATGAATATCCTCTGCTACCAACTACATCAAATCATGTATGAACTGTTAAAACGTCAACGCAATTAGAGAAGCCCAGATTGGTTATTTTGGGATTTCAAACAAATAGGATGAATGTTACCACCAAAAATTCTAGCCATTTTGACCACTGTAAAATTACTAATGTAAAACTATTTTTGAACAATCAGGATTATCCATATGGTAATCTGAATCTTGATATTGATAAAAAACAATAAGCTTTGCTTTATGAAATGTATACCAACTTTCAAGCAATTTGTTATGGTAGGGAACCTCAACCATATTTATCGAAAAGTGAGATTTTAGAATATGCGTCATTAATAGTTATTGACTGTTCGAAGCAAAATGAATCCTTGAAGTATGGACCAGTTGATATTCGTTTGGAGTTTAAAGCTAAGGAAAATTTTCCTCCTCAAACTTCAGCATACTGTTCAATCTTGCATGTTCGAGTAGTAGAGTATAAACCAATGAGTGGCGGGATTAAAAAAGTAATATAAATTGCTTTAGTTGAACTCGTACAATTTTTAGTAACAGACAAGATGTCGTATATACTTGACATTTCAAGGTTTCATATACTCAAAACTATTTTAAAAAATGCTAGAAAAATCTATACTCGTAGAAATTAAGTTTTTTTTACATATGAGCAATTTATTGTTGAAAATATGATATAATGTATATGCAATGTATAGGTAATAATTCAAAGTACATTTAACAAAGAGAATGATGTAAAACTAAAATTGTGTTCTCTTTCTTTATTTATATACCTATCTCCTTTTAATAAGATGAGAATGTATCCAATGTCCATGTTGAAGTGAATACGTACCTTGTCAGTGTACCCATGTGGTGGTGAATATCCACGGTTTCTCATGCCTTCTCTAGTTTTAAGGATAACTTAAAAATTTTGTTTAATAACTAATCCATTAAATTAAGAAAAAACAGCTTTTTTTCTCTTCTCAAAGCCTATCTTTAGTTAAATTAACTTTAAATCAGTTTTCTCTTCTTAAAGCCTATTTAATGAAAGGATGACAAAAATAAATAATTCCTATTATCACATTATTTGTTTATTTTATGCATGCATATAACTGCACACGTTAAATATTTCGCCTGAGAGTGGGGAGGCCCTTGTTGGCTTGGGTTTGAGCGACGTTCAGGTGTCCCCCCACTCTTATGCAAAAATTATATGTGTGGTTATACTATTCAGCAACTCAATTCTAATCCTGAATAATATCATTAGATATTTACTTTACGAAAAATGTAGCCCCCCTCGTCCTCCGTTTCCAATCTTGTTGTCACGTGTCCAATTGTTAGGAAGATTTCAACGTAATCAATGTTAACGCTTTCAAGCTCAGCTATGTGCATGCAGCGGCGGACTGGGTCTCTGGGCGCAGGGTGGGAGGCAGGCTTGGGGGCGCCTTTTTACCAAAAAATATTTTGATAAGCAAAAAAGAAAAAAAAGCGGCGAATCGGACGGCAGATTATTAATTTTATTGCACCCTCGCCCCTACACTCTCTATATACACAGGCACGTCGTTTTGACCCGCTTTCTGTTTATTTTCAGAACTTCTTATACATTGCCTTCAAACAAGTAATATGGGTTTCCAACATATCGTAACAAGAAAAACAATATTCAACATATCATTATCCACACTTTCAAAGATATCCATATCGTCCACTTCATGCATTTTCACCACGACATCCAATACAACCGCAACAACTCGGGGGAGTTGTTTCGCCGTTCGGTCTCACGAACTGTAAAAAGACAAAATCGCTGTATAAAGTTTAAAGACTAATTAGAAAGAAAATTAGGAGAAATTACTTAAAGTTATTGATGTGTCAACTTATCAGAGGCCGTTTATAATCTAACAATCTCAGGGGGCAGGAGTTCCCACTAAAACCTGCAGATAGTAGCAGGAGTTGGTGAAGGAGTAGGGCCAGTGGAAGTCACGTTACAAACTTAAATAACGTTTAGAATTTCTTGTTTAATGATTAATTCACAAGTTTGAAAATGGTTCTCATATTTCAAGACTTAAAACTCTTTTCACTATTTCTCTCTTTCTGAAGCATTCTTCTTTCTTTCGAGGATTCAACTATTTTCTTAAAGGTCTTATCTTTTTATTTTATTCAATTGATGGAAAATTCGCTTTTTCTTCAAAAAACAATTGCGTAAACGAAATATTTAAAGATTCCATTTTTAGTTAAAACCTTA
The DNA here is from genome assembly GCA_011634705.1 of Andricus grossulariae. NCBI lineage: Eukaryota > Metazoa > Arthropoda > Insecta > Hymenoptera > Cynipidae > Andricus > Andricus grossulariae. Next base: position 79,955,108 of record JAABKJ010075445.1, on the reverse strand, counting down.
TATTTTTTAGATGAAAGATTAACTATTTGGGTGAGAATTCATCTTTCTTAATTAAAAATTAATTTTTCTGTAGAAAATTCAACTTTTTCGGTTTAATAGTGAACACTTTTTTTATACATTAGACTTTTCAGCGTGAAAAATCACTTTTTGGTCTTAGTTGAAAGACAAAAAGATTTTGGTAAACATTTGCTTTTTTGAAATTCACCTCTTTGTTTCACAAGTTAACTATTTTATTAAAACTTTTGATTTTTTTGTTGAAATTTTTAAATCTAAAAATGTAATTATTTTTTTTCTGGTTGAAAAATGATCTTTTATGTTTTGTTTTAATTTATAATATGAAAGAATTGATGTGATACTTAATAAATTAATAGAGTAGATTGAGAATTTAAAATTCTTGGTTGAAAATCCATTTGGTAAATGAAAAATTCCACTATTTTATTGAAAGTTTACTTATTTGGTTGAAAATTGTAATACTTTGATAAAGTCATCTTTTTTTGTCAAATAATTACCTGTTTTGTTGAAAAATGGTCCTTTTCAAAGAAAATTCACATCTTATTGTAGAAAAGTCATCCTTTTTGGTTAAAAATCCAAATAGATTTTAAAAGTTCCTCCTTTTGGATTAAAAACTCATCTCTTATGGCTGACGAGTCAACTTTCTGTGTTTTAAATTCTTTTTCCTTGTTAAAAAATTTTTTTACCAAAAAGGACAAATGTTCAACCAAACTGTTATTTTTCCACTAAAGAAAGTTTGCTAGTAAAAAAAATGCAACCAAATTGTTGAATTTTTGAGCCAAACAAACGAACTTTGTACAAAACAGTTAACTTTAAACCCAAAAGTATGAATTTTCCACATAAAAGTTAATTTTCAAGCAAATAGTTGATTTCTCAAGCCAAAAGAATAATTTTTTTTAGAAAAACGTTCAATTTTCGACAACAAAAATTAACTTCCATCAAAGGGAGATGACTTTCTATTTAAAAAAAATGAATTTTCAATGCAAGAGTCAAATGTCAAACTACAAAGAATAATTTTAATCAAAAGAGTTGAATTTTTTGCCAAACTAGATTACTTTATAACAAAATAGTTGAATTTTTTACAAAATAGATAAATTTCAAACAACACCATGAATCGGATTTTTAACCAAATCGAATTTTCAAACAAAAAATAAATAACCCTAAAAGAAGAAAAAGTTTATTTTGATTTTCCATTTTCATTTTGAAAGACGAATATTCTATAAATACAAAATATAACTCTGAGATACCAGTTTTTAACCTAATAGTAGAATTTTTAAGAAAGATAGAATAATTTTAAACGAGAAATAGGAATTTCTCATTTTGCCCATTCATCAGTCTTAATTCTGCAATTAAAATTAAAATTGTTGAGTTTCGAAAATTATATCAAACAGTATGGTAACTGTGAATTTTTGAATGATTTAAATATTTAAAAAATAATTACAGTTGAAGTATCTTGTTAAAAATTTAATTTTGCGATTGCACATACATCTCTCTGGTTGAAAATTTAACTATTTTCTTAAAAATCCCTAAACTTTTTTGTTAAAAGTTAATTTTTTTCAACGCAAAATCATAAACTTATTGTATTTGATTGAAAAGTCGACTTTTTAAAGTAAATTAATGTTTTTGGTAAAAAGATCATCTTTTGCTTACAAGATGAACTATTTGGTTGAATGTTCAACTCCTCTGTTAAAAATAAATTTTTTTGTTGAAGATTCATCACTTTAGTTGAAAATTATTCTCTTCGATTCAAAATTTAATTTTTGTTCTTGAAAATTAGTTCATTGTTGTGGTTTAGAATAGGTTTTTTAACTAAAAATGTAGCTACGCAGAATTTAAATGTTCAGCTGAATGAAGAAAAATGAGAACTTTCTAAAAAAAAGAAATCAGATAAATTTAATAGTTGATTGCGATCAACAATTTAAGTTAAAAAAATCTGCCCGCCGCGCGGGCACATTCTCATCGCTCGCTGCGAGCGCGGCTCACAAGTTTGAGCGCGCCTAGGGCGCGCGACTGTTGGTTCTCGCGCTTCGCGCTCGATGATGTGTTTACCTCGCGCTTCTTCTACTGACAAGGGTTTGGAACACGGTAGTTCCTCAATCTCCCAAAACTTGGTGAGAGTTGATTCGAGCGAGGGAGAGTGAGTTGTCAAATGACATTGTAGGTTACGAGAGGCAGACAGGGAACCGTTAAATTCACCTGCAATGATCCAACCAAAGTGGGTTTTTTGTAATACGAGATCGGGATGATTATCCAGTGAAATTTGACCTACACACAACAATTTATAGAACACCTTTACTCCAATGAGAATATCAATTTTTGATGGTACATGAAATTCAGGATCTGCTAGGATAATATTGCTAGGGATATTAAGCTCAGAAATATTCAATTGTCTACCAGGCATCGGCTGAGTAATTTGCGAGAGAATGAAAAAACTAAGATCCTTCTTGAAATTGTTGTATCGAGATTTCAATGTTGCTGAAACTGCGGCATTAATTTCCGCACTGGTGTCTTTTATTCCGCCGACAGAAATGTCAACAGATTTTCGGGGTAGGTTTAGAAATGAGGCCACTTCCTCAGTTATAAAATTTGGTTGGGACCCAGAATCCAAAAACGCTCGACAAGTTCTAACCTTACCCTGTGCATTAACAAGATCAACAATTGCGGTTGCGAGTATGGACTCGGTTCCCGCTTGGACACTATAGGTATGTTGATTCGAAAATTCGTCTACCTCCGACTTCGACGTACTTGGCTTTGGAGCTGACGATTTCTGCTCTTTAACCTGTTCAAAGTGCAACAATGTGTGATGCTTTTTGTTACACGTATGACACGTCGATGAAGAACAATCGGCGACTCTGTGTTTTGCTCTTAAACAATTAAGACACAGATTAGCCTTTTTTACTGCTTCGTACCGATCATGTGGCGATAATTTTCTAAAAGGTTCGCAGGCCGAAATCCTATGGTTTCCTTTACAATAAACGCAGGAAAAACTCGTGGTTGCTGCGCAAGATTGCTGAGGTCGTTGGGACGGTCGCGAATTTGAGATTTTTTTATTATTTCCACTTTGCACCTTGCTTGTACTCTGATAAGTTTGAGTTTCTTCTATTTGAGCTCTACGTTGCAGAAAAGTTATTATGTCATTGAACGTAGGCATCTCTAATTCCGAACTATAATCTAACCATTTATCGTGTAAAAAATTATTAAACTTTTCTTTGATAATCACAACTAGCACTAAATTCCACGAATCTGTTGTTTCTCCTAAAGCCTTGAGTGCTCTTACACGCTTCTGTGCTTGATCATGCAATGCGCGAACCGTGAACTCGTTAGAAATGACAGGAAGCTTTAATAATTCACTAAAATGAGTCTCCCGAATGATCCGACGATTATCATACCTATTTTTCAACAATTCCCATGCAACCGTGTAGTTCTCTGATGACAACTCTATCGCTGAGATTAATTCTGCTGCTTCGCTTCGCAGGCACCCTTTGAGGTGAAGCAGTTTCTCTATATCAGTTAATCTCGCGTCATTATCGATCAAGGATTTAAATAAATCGTGAAACCCGAGCCAAGTATCATAATTTCCTTCAAAAACTGGTAGGTTTAATAAGGGAAGTTTACTTTTATGTTGCACCCTTTCATCACTAGACGGATTCGTGACGCTAAACACACTGGAACCCTGGGCATTACTAGAACCTAGCGTATGGATCGCGACAGTTGCTTGATTAGGTTGGAGAATGGGATTCGCGATTATTAACGAATGTGCTTTACTATATGCATCGTAATATCGTTCATCAAATTCCGTTCTTACGAAGTCTGAATCGGAAGCTGAATCATCTTCTAGTAATTCTATTTCGGATTGATATTTGTGAAAGATCTCTCTTTGTTCATCAAGATCTTTCAATCTTTTTTCAAGGAGCGGACGGTCTCGAGAAACTTCGAATTTTTCTAAAAACTTTTCAAAATTTGTCAATGTTCGCTTGGCATTACCGCGATTAATTTTCAACCGTTTTTCTTCTGACATTGTAGTTGTTCGAATGGAACCTTTTGTTTTATGACACGGCACTTATGAGCAAAATCAAACGTTTGAGCAATAATTAAGCAATGGGAATGAAAATAAAATGGAATTGATTGGTGGCTTGCAAACTCACTTACCAAACTGACGACTCCTAGGTGCTTCCATAAATAGACAGTCAAATCTATAAATCCAATTTATCCAAAAAGCGAGACGAGGTGCGAGATATCGAAACGAGTTGATTTTCCACCTTTTGTTGACGAACTGCTTTCGTTACGGTATTCGAAGATCCATCAACGACGAGATTGTCTTTAAGAGCTTTACAGTATTTCCTTACTGTATTTTCTATTCAAAGTTGTGTATGAACGTATGTCCGAGAATCACTGTAAAGTTCACAGTGCACTGGTCTATCAAACGTCTTCGAGCACAAGTCACTAGTCACTGTACCTTTGCTGTATACCACGATTGTATCTAAATGTTATTCCCAGTTCCCGTGGTTTTCATGACACTATTCACTGATCACCATCACTCCATCACACTATCACTATTAGAATTCCACATAATTCAATTGTTCACAGTTTTTATTTTCACGATAATCCGATTTAACCATATCCGGTTCGAAGAAGGACCAATGTTGAACTCCGTTTAGTTTAACGAAAGTATATAAAGTTTACGATGGGGATGGGATCTTGCAAGAAAACGAAAACCTTTCTAGCACTTGGTTAAAAATTCATATATTTTGTTGATAATTCATGTTTTTTGTAGAAAATTAATCTTCTTGGTTAAAAAGCAACATTTTGCTTGAAAATTCAACTTTTTTGTTTTTTAATTTTCAACTCTTCGGTTGAATGTTTAACTATTTACTTGAAAATTCTTTTTTTTTGGAAGATTTATCATTTTAGTTGAAAATTCAACTATTTGGTCGTACATAAATTTTCTTGATGAAAAATCAGCTGTTTTGTAGAAAATCTGTCTTTCTGGCTTGAAAACTGAAAAATTTGTTAGAAAAATAAACTATTTCGTTGAAAATTAATTTTTTTGATCATTCTTTTTTTTTGAGGATTCAACTATTTTGTTAAAAAATCGTCTTTTTTCTTTGAATTCAACAGGTCAATGATTTTTTTTTTTTCAATTAGTTTTTTTTAACTGAAAGTTTAGCTATTCTATTTTTTGTTGAAATGTATCTTTTTTAGTTTAAAATGTAACTATTTGGTTGGAATTTTGTCTTTTTGGCTTGAAAATTCAAAAATTTGTTAGAAAATTAAACTATTTGATTAAAAATTAATTTTCTTGATAAAAATTCATATTTTTTGTTAAAAATATTTCCTTTATAAATTGGAAATTCAACTATTTGGTATAAAATTCATGTTTTTGTGAAATCTCGTATATTTGGGTAGAAAATTAATCAATTTGTTGAAAATTCGTTATTTTGGTTGAGGATTCAACTATTTCGTTAAACATTATTCTTTTTTCGATGAATGAATGAATTAAGCTTCCTGGGGTAAAAATGAACTTTTGGGATGAAAATTTAACTTTTTGTTTTAATATTCAACTATTTCGTTCAATGTTTAACTCTTTACTTGAAAATTAATTTTTTCTCCAAAGATTAATCATTTTAGTTGAAAATTCAACTATTTGGTCGTAAATCAACTTTCTTGTTAAAAAATCAGCTATTTTGTAAAAAATTCGTCTTTTGGCTTGAAAATTGAAAAATTAAATTATTTCGTTGGAAATTAATTTTTTTGATGAAAATTAGTTTTTTTCGAAGATTCATCATTCCAGTTGAAAATTCAACTATTTGGTCGTAAATTAACTTTCTTGTTGAAAAATCAGCTGTTTTATAGAAAATTCGTCTTTTTGGCTTACAAATTGAAAAATTTATTAGAAAATTAAACTATTTCGCTAAAAGTTATTTTCTTTGATAAAAATGCATTTTTTTATTAAAAATTAGTTTTTTTCTAACTGAAAATTCAACTATTTCATTTTTTGTTGAAAATTAATTTTTTTGACGATAATTCATATTTTTAGTTAAAAATATTTGTTTTATAAGTTGGAAATTCAACAAAGTCGTGGAAAATTCATGTTTCTTTTTGTGAAAACTCGTCTATTTGGGTAGAAAATTAATTTTGTTTTTTGAAAATACAACATTTTGGAAGATTCGTCAAAATTCATTTTTTTCTAAGATTAATCATTTTAGTTGAATACTCAACTATTTAGTCCTGAATTAATTTTCTTGTTAAAAATACTGCTTTTTTGTAGAAAAATTTTTTTTTTTTTGGCTTGAAAATTGAAAAATTTATTAGAAAATTAAACTATTTGGTTGGAAATTAAATTGTTTTGTAAAAAGTCATATTTTTCGTTAAAAGTATTTCCTTTATAAATTGAAAATTCAACTATTTGGTAGAAAATTCATGTTTTTTTTACAATTCATCTATTTGGGTAGAAAATTAATCGATTTTATTGAAAATTCATCATTTTGGTTGAGGATTCAACTATTTTGTTAAAAATTCATTTTTTTCGTTGAATCCAGCAGTTTAATAATTCATTTTTTGGGTTGAAAATTTGTTTCTTTTTTTATTGAAAATTTAACTATTCCAGTTTTTGTTGAAAATGTATCCTTTTCAGTTTAAAATTTAACTATTTGGTTCGAAAATCATCTTTTTTATTTCAAAATTGTAGTACTTGTTTAAAAATTCATATATTTTGTTGATAATTAATCTATTTTGTAGAAAATTCACCTTCTAGTTAATGTAACTATTCAATTTTTTGTTGAAACTATATCTTTTTCAGTTTGAAATTCTAGCACTTAGTTGAAAATTCTATATCACTTGGTTAAAAATTCATAAATTTTGTTAATAATTCATCTTTTTTGTAGAAAATGAATCTTCTTGGTTAGTAAATCAACTTTTTGGTTGAAAATTCAACTTTTTGGGTCAATATTCAACTCTTTGGTTGAATATTTAACTATTTTTTTTTAAATTCTTATTTTTTGAGATTCATCATTTTAGTTGAAAATTCAACTATTTGGCCGTAAATTAATTTTTGTTGTTGAAAAATCAGCTGTTTTGTAGAAAATTCGTCTTTGGGCTTGAAAATTGAAAAATTTGTTTAAAAAATTACCTATTTCGTTGAAAATTCATCTTTTTGATCAATTCATTCGTTTTGAAGATTCATCATTTTAGTTGAAAATTCAACTATTTGCTCGTAAATTAACTTTCTGGTCGAAAAATCAGCTGTTTTGTAGAAAATTCGTCTTTTGGCTTGAAAATGGAAAAATTTGTTTAAAAAAATTAACTATTTCGTTGAAAATTCATCTTTTTGATCAATTCATTCGTTTTGAAGATTCATCATTTTAGTTGAAAATTCAACTAAACAAAAATTGTAACGCTTCATTCCAAGAAGCCATTACCTAAATTACCTAAATTTTAACTTTTATTATTTGGATGTTTCTTGAAGAATCAATGCTGTTTATTGTTTATTGACGAAACATATGATCTATCTGATGTGCATCTATTTACATGTACATTTTCTAGGAAACTACACCATCATAAAATACAAAAAATCACAACAACATTTTTTGTTTCTTCACAAAAAGTTTATAAAATGTATTTAAAAACTTTTTCAATATTCATGTTACTCGCTTGTAAAATGAGAATAAAAAGAAGAATCGCTATAAGATGTCGCAGGATCATTTTTAAATCCTGCGTATTCTAAAATCATATAAAGAAAAATTATCATAGATCTATTTTCAAGTTTGAATTTAAACTATTACTTCTTCATTGATTCGCTTGAAGATCTAGCAGTGTTATGAATGAATTGTAAAGTTTATAATCGGATTCCATAGTAGACCAAGAAAATTATCTCTCCTATCTTGTTTTTTATGAGTTTATTATGCATATCTTTGTGTTATGAATTTGGTTTCACACATGTTTTTAAATTTTATCGAATTCATAATTTAGAGATATTATCAGTAGAGCCCCCCGGAAGAATAACTTACATTGAGATTTATTATTATCCGTACATTCATGAATTATCTCAAATCAAAAGCGTTTGTAAATTCAAGTCCTTTAAACTCTGAAAAATGTCAACTGAAGATTTTTAAATTATAAATATTTAAAATTAGGAAACATTTTGCTGTTGAAGACTTTATAAAAAAATAAAGCTATTTTTGTGTTGTAGGTTTTGAAATAATTGTTTTTTAAAAACATGGATCTATCAGATATAAATCATCTCCTACGCATCAACTAATAAGAATCTTTAAAAATGTTTGTATCCGAGCGACATTAATGTGCCTGCTCATAATTTTTATATTTTTCTCTAAAATTCCAATATAAAGGTTTGGACGTCTTTTAATATTCAATCATTGAATTAGAACTATTCGCAATTTCAAAATGTGCAGTGTTGTTAGTATTTCTAGAATTATTAAATTTTTATGTTATATAGACTGCTATTTTTCAGTTTTTGGGAGTTTGCAATTCCAAATTGCACAATGTAAAGCTGGCTCCTGATTTGACATTGTAAAGTTCTGAAACTCTGAAATTCAAAATTATTCAATTTTTTGAACTGGGAGCATTTCACATATATCAAAGGAATTTCCGTTTTCCATTCTCGAAGTTACATTTTTTATGATTATAATTTTGGACTGTTGTTGATCCGTCCACCCGTCCGTCTGTTCATCATACTTTTCTTCAGGCGAACCCACTGCAAAAGGACATAAGTGTTTCAAATTTTCACCATTTTGAGTATGTGATTTGAAAACATTCTCTTATTTTAGGCTTTGCATGATGAGAATTATTTGAATTCGATAACGCTTTTTTGTTATAAATTATGAATTACTATTTTGAGTTTGAAATTGGCAAATTCCTAATGTTTAGATTTCTTGTTCAGGTGATTCGAAATTAGAAAAATTGTGTAACGGGGTTTGCTGACAAGTTTAATGAAATTTCGTAATTTTTCTGTGGTATTATTTTCAACGTGAATAAACAAAGGTGAAGTACACTAAGCGTGCAAATAATCTTGTTTTATTTTTTCACATGGAAGTGACGTAGCTTGTTTACAAGATTCACAATATTACCTTCTGGCTGCGTCATGCATACACCAACGCGTTTTGAATTCTTTAATCAAAGTTAAAAATGAGTAATCATTTAAATTTTTTTAATTAATGCATAGATAGTTCACCGGTAAATATTTGTTTGAACCAGAAGAAAACCGGAAAATGACCAAGAATTTTTTTGTAGTAGCCTTGGTGGTCATCCTAAAATATATATTTTTTTATTCAGGTATTCTTTTCTGTATAAGGCTGTCGATTTTTCAACACCAGTACAGGTCTCACATTAATATAAAAAAAATCTACAAAGAAAGTCGTTAGATCATTTGCAGTTTTCCTAAAATGTAAATGGCTACTTTTGATCTTCGAATTATAAAAAGCTCGTTTAATTCTATGTTAACAAAAACTACGTCGAAAGTTTTTGTATGCCGTTTCAGGAAGCCCGTGTTATTGTTATGAATTTTGAAGTCAAAAATTAATCATTTTTTCAACCCTTTGGGTTTAGTTTGAAAATGTTCAACCTAAAATCTCCTGTCTCACTGTATACATTTTACAATTAAAAATAATATTCTCGTCAGAAAAGTTATTAGATTTTTGTAAAATTTGACCACCCCCATTCCCCCATTTCTGCTAAGTGTCCACGTTTGGAGACCTTCTGAACCCGAAAAACAGGTCTTCGCAAATGAGTCTGGTGATGGACAGGTGTGCACGGAGGAACTGTGTACGAGCCCATCTGTGCACGTCTACTTTTCGACCACTTTTTTTCAGGAAACCTTCTTTGATAAAAAATAAATAACCAGAGGAAGAGCATTCAGAAAACTAAACAAAAAATGAAAATGAAAATTTTACGCCTAGCAATGCACGATATGAAAAAAGTTTGAGGGAGAAAAACGTTTCTTTTTGCACACTCTACAAAAATCTCACTGTACAAGATATAGAAAAAGATAAATCAGCAGGGATGGTTGATTTGAAAAAGATCTGCGAATACATTAACATGCAAGTTCCTCCTAAGCCCCAAGATCTGGCTGAAATGGATGCCTCCCTTCGTGGAGAAATCTCGCAACAGTCCGACGTCTGGACCATCAATTGCTCAGTTTATAGTGCTGCGAGAGCTTTGGCTGATTCAAATCGAAGGCTTAAACCGACGATGGATCAAAAGACCAAACGACGCTTGCATCAACTGAACAAGAAGATTGGATGGGCAAGATAAAATGCGTCCCGTGTTCAATGTGTGATTGGCTACATAAGGTCTGATAGACCGTTCACAAAAAGGGTTCGAAAGTTCGCCTAAGAACTGAGGATCTTAAATCACACACTGAACAAGTTAAAGCTACTGAAAATCAAGCAGCATATTGTTGACAAAGTACGACTGTTATCTGACGTAAGGAGGAGAATACATAAGAGGAAGAGCAGGATCAGGGAGAATCAAAAGTTTCTCGCTGACCCATCTCACTTCTTCAGTGTTCACCCTATTTTTGTATACAAGATCTTGAAAACACTGAAGTTGAAAAGAGATACTGAAAACATCATCTGCTTCCAGGAATTTGCCATCAAGCTCATAAAATCTGAGAAGGAATGTCCATCAATCACTGCCGAAGAGGTGAAAAAAGCATTTAGAGGCACGAAGAACTTTTCCGGTGCTGGACCAGATTGTATCCAGAACATCTGGTGGAAGAAGTTTACTTCTACACACCAACATTTTGCCCGCATATTCATCTCATCTTCAAAGTCGTAGACGCTTATTCCACAGTGGCTGGTGTTAGGACGTACTATACTCCTACCGAAAAAAGGCTACTTGTCCAACCCAGAGAATTAGAGGCCAATAACTTTTTTGAATACACTGTGTAAGATCTTTACAGCTGTCCTAAAGAACAGGATTTTTCGACGAATTGAGCTTGTGTGGCGTGAGATGTACGAACAACGTGGATCGAAAAAATGTGTAGCAGGCTGTCGAGAGAACCTACTAATTGACAGGTGTGTCTGTAAAGACGCTGCTAAAGTCCTGTCAATGGCCCGGATTGACTACCAGAATGCTTTCGATTCAACCTCGCATAGACTGCTCATCTGTCTGTTGGAGTATAAAAAATCAATATATATGTATATATAAAATAAAGTCAAACAACCACTGCAGGGTCCCACTGAGAGCAACTGCCATCTAAAAATGACACCAGCTCCCAGCAAAACCGCGGTAAATAATACTTATAGCCACGTCTCATAACTGTGAGATGGTTGGTCACAGAACACGAAGAAATCATAATGACAGGCCGGCGAAACCCTCGTCTTTCTTGAGGACACAAAGCGACCCAATGATGACAGCTTTCTGCATCCATCTCACAAGTGCCTTGGCATATTTTTGGCACACAGGTATGGCGTTAAGGTTACAAACCAGTGATAGTTTCGCACCTCCGCAAGCACCTATCACAAGGACAATAACTTGTACCGAATATTTTAGGTGCATTCGTTGCAGCTCTCTTTCAAGGTTTTGATACCTCTCCTCCTTTTCTTTCTCCTTGGCAGTGATGTTGTGTTTGGATGGGGCCGAGAATTTGATCACGAATATAGTTTGTTTCTCGAAGTCTTGAAGAACAATGTCAGGACTTGAGTGTGTAACGAAGACTGCTGTCCAAAAATCGTAGTTTCAGAAAATTTAGCACTTCTCGTTTCGGACAATTGACTATCTCCTTTGGAGCGTTCAGCAGGGCAGGCTCGCCCTTTTTAGAATCTAAAATACCTAGTAAAATTAAGAGCTCAGTAGCTCCTAATAGTAAATAGACAGTGCGCGATCGATTGGAGGTATTTTTAACTTCCGGCTTCCACCGGAAGTGGCCTATTCGGACCGGAAGTCATTTTTTTAAATGAAATGACATATTTTTCTTTCTTGATTTCGATTGTACGGTAAAAAGTGAGTAACTTTTGTAGGAAATTTGTTTTCCAAATCGTCGTTTTCCAGCTGAAAATGCCTTCCGAAATGTTACGGTTCCCCTGAAGAGTTAGATAAGTCCAAAAGGCGCAGAGAGATTCAGAAAAAATTAATAAAATTTTGTTTCAATGAGTTTTCAAATTTATTTTGCTCCATCAGTCGAAGGATATTCCGAAGTGTATCCTAAAAATTTTATTTTAATATTCTGAAAAGTGACTGACTGAGCGCGAGTTGACGTGAAAAACGAACGACGATTCAGTTAGACTTCAGAAAGCATTTTGGGCTGGAAAACGACAATTTAGAAGAAAAAAAATCCCTACAAAAGTTACTCACTTTTTACCGTAGAATCGAAATCAATAAAGAAAAATATGTCATTCTATTCAAAAAAATGACTTTCGGTCCGACTAGGCCACTTCCGGTGGGAGCCGGAAGTTAAAAATACCTCCAGTCGATCGGGCACTGTCTATTTACTATTAGGAGGTACTCAACTTTTAATTTTATTAGGTATTTTAGATTTTAAAAAGGGCGGACGGGTAGTCTGGGTCTGTAACTGCCATCTAAAAAATTACATCTGCTCCCAGTAGGACCGCGGTAAATCCCACTTATGGCCACGTCTCACAACCGTGACATGGGTGGTCTGGTGACCCTGCCATCCGATATATATATATATATATATATATATATATATATTTAAGTAGAAATATAATAAAGGAAACTGTCAAAAGCTTTTTACAATTCTTCACATGTTAAATTATTTTTGAAATTTTTTCAGAACTACTAAATATCTTTTAAAATGATTCGAATTTTTCCTAATTTTTTTAAAATTCTGCCAAATTAAAAGAATATCCTTAAAATCTTCCACATTCATTGCTTTACAATTGTGTGAATCTTCCTAAATCTTTTTAAATATTCTCTTGGCACTAATTTTTCAAAATAAAAAATCGTTTAAATTACTTGAAATCATTTCAAATTTTTTAATAATTTGGAAATTTTTCAAAACTTCTAAAAATCTCTTCAACTTAATCGAATTTTTTCTAAGAATAACAGATGTTGAATTGTTATTTATATATCAAAATTCAAAAATTTGACTTATAAATTCAGTTTTTTTTTTAAATAGAACAATTAAAAATGTAATGTTCAAAGTTCAGCTTTTTTGTTTTGAATATTTGATTTTTAATTCATGATTTTAAATGAACAGTCAGATATTTCTAAATATTAAGTAACTGTTCTTTTTCTTAATTAATAATTTTCAAAACGAATGGTTTAAAAAATGGATCATTTTAGACTGAAACAATATTTGAAATTTGATAAAAGCCTTTAATTATGAATAAATTATTTTCAAGTTATTTTAAAATTGAAAATAGTTTATAAATTTTCAATCGGGCGTTTATATTTTAACTAATAAAACTTTCCAATTGAAACAGTTTAATTTTTAACGTTAAAATCTTGCAATTTTAAAATTGTGAACTGATTCCGAATCGTTTTGTAAAATCAATTATTATTCATTTTTTATTTTTTTATTTTTAATTGATCGTACGCTTAAAAATTGAAATCAAAAATGGAAAATTCTTAAATTGAAAGGTTTTCGAATTACGCATTATAAACTGAATATCATAATTGAAAAAGATAATTTAACTAATTATTTAAAAAAACGGTTGAAATTAAAGTTAGACAGATTTTTTATTCTAAAAATTTGTAAAATTCTCGTTCAAAAAATAAAATGAACTGCTTTTTCTCGGTCTCACAAAAAAATTCAATTTCAAGATTCTCGCGAAAAATTCGAGATTTCCAGGTTTTCAAAAATTCAAGGAGAATTCCAGGTTTTCAAGGTCGCTGGATACCCTGTATTTTTATCAATGTGGCTATTTTTGTCGATTTTATAAACAATCTTAAAGCTTACATTTTGAGGTTATGTTGATCGAAGGATAATTTGTAATATTCAAAATAATTACCTCTTTTGTCTTGTTGGACCTCAAAAAAGTCAGGGGATGATGAATCTAGTAATACAATATCCATCCTAACTGCAATTTGTAATAATAATTACAATGCGAATGCACTTTTTATAGCCTAAAATTAGATTAAAAAGCAAGATTAATTGAAGTAAATTGAATAAGTGGTGAGGCCAAAGTGCCTAATTTAAATTGGAAGCAAATAAATAATAAAGCCAGGAAAATATTTGAGAAAAAGGAATAACAATTACGAGAAGAAGGAAACTGATCTAAATACGATATTCAAATTGCGGTAAATAAATCGAAAATGTAATCACTTATTACGTGAAGTCTGGGCACTTACCTCATATAATTTTATATGATCCCTTTACTTCATTTTTACATCTCTAACCTTTTAAAAAATACATTTCTGCTAAATGTATTAAATAAACCGAGTTGTCCGAAAATCACTGAACATTTTAATGCAATTGTTGCACACTCAATTTTGGATTAGAATCGCGGTTGAACTGATTTCTATTCTCGAAATAACTATTATAGCTGAATGCTATTTTTCGAAAATGGTAAATTTCGGTAATTTTACGAAAAACATTACGCGAAAAAAGCAAATACTTGCAAAAAACATTCGGACGCAGCGGGAAAGGTGTAAACGGTAAACACACATACGTGGAGAGGTTAGAAATAGAAATTGGAGCAGGAAGTTCGGCTTGACGACCGCTAGTGGCGCTGTAGAGACGCTACTAGATGACGCTAGCTGATATAGACCACGTTCCGCGAAAATTCAAATTGAATAAAATAATGCATTTTTTTATACAAATTAATAATAAAAGTTGATAGTTTATTCATAAAACAAAGTAAAAATATGATTCATTTATTTTCAAAAGAATCTATTATATAAATATTATATACTTTATTATAAATTCATTTTTTTTTTGAAATTCGACTATTTTGTTAAAAATTCCTTTTTTTGTTTAAAATTCATCAACTCAAAATTAAACTATTCCATTGTTGGTTAACTTTATCTTTTTCAGTTGAAATTTCAACTCCTTGGCTGAAAATTAAACTAGTTTATTCAAAATTAATTTTGTTGTTGGTGAAGATTTAACTATTTGATGGAAAATTTGTCCTTTTTGTAAAAATTATTCTTCTTAAGGCCATGTGACGAGTGGATCACGTGACCAGCTTCCTACCTTACCGACACTTTTTCTTATTTGTAAGATTATTTTCACACGAAAAGCCACATCGAGTTGATAATTTGGGATAATAAATGAAAAGCACTAAGAAACGCGGCTCTGGTCCTAAATTTTTATAATTATGAAAAAAGTTTTTTATGTAAATAATTTTTTATTGCTTTTTTTATAATTATGAAAATTTAGGACCAGAGCTGCGTTTCTTAGTGCTTCTTATTTATTATCCCAAATTTTCAACTCGATGTGGCTATTCGTTCCATTTTATGTGTGGATTTCTCTTCTCGATCCGTTACCTTCTCCGATGATAATACAGATTTCTATTAAAAATTTATATGTAACATCTTGCTAAATAAAGCGTGATTCAGAAAAAGAATTCTTCCTCTGATCCCTCTAGTAGCTCAGTGGCTAGAGCACCTGACCGGAAATCAGTTGACCTGGTGTTCGAATGCCAGCGGAGTGAAAGAAGATCTTTTTTCTGACTAAAATTTAATTAGAACTAAGAATAATACACCACAGTTATTTTTTGCAATCAGTATAATCAAATTACTATGAAAAAAGTATTATCCAGTGTGTATCACCCTCCCCTGAAGATAAATAAAAGCTCTAAAAATTATTGCCAAATATGTACATCAATTTTGCACCTTTAAATTTGAATTATTTTAATTTACTTTCAAAATTTATAAAAGTAAAATGCTACATCAATTAATAAATTATTAAATAAGTATAGGGGAGACCGGTATATACTGGATAATCCAAATTTTCTGATAATAGAGATAATATTAATGCTCTAGAATTATTTTTACAAGCTGTATTATCAAATTACTGTGAAAAAAACGTTATCCACTGTGTACCAGCCTCCCCCAAAGATAAATAAAAGGAATAAAACTAAATGAAAGGTTGAAGAATGATAAATATGTTTTTTTTTTGCTTAAGAAAATCCGTCGCAGAAGAGAAGAGAAAAGATTATTATTTAAATGTATTAAAGGAAAATGCTACATTAATAATTAAATTATTAAATGAGTTTAGGGGAGGCCAGTACACACTGGATAATTCAAATATTGTGATAATAGAGATATTATTAATGCACTAAAATCATTTTTACAACCAGTATAATCGAATTACTGCGAAGACAAAAACATTATCCACTGTGTACCATCTTCCCCCAAAGATAAATAAAAGGAATAAAGATAAATAAAAGGTTAGAGAATGATAAATATGGTTTTTTGCTCAAGAAAATCTGTCGCGGAAGATAAGAGAAAAGATATTTTTTAAATGTATGAAAGGAAAATGCTACATCAATAATTAAATTAATAAATAAGTATAGGGGAGACTGGTACACAGTGGATAATCCAAATTTTGTGATAATAGAGATATTATTAATGCACGAGAATTATTCTTACAATCAGTATAATCGAATTACTGTGAAGACAAAAACATTATCCACAGTGTACCATCCTCCCCCAGAGATAAATAAAAGGTTGAAGAATGATAAATATGTTTTCTTTTTTGCTTAAGAAAATCTGTCGCAGAAGAGAAACGATATTTTTTAAATTTATAAAAGGAAAATGCTACATCAATAATTAAATTATTAAATAAGTATAGGGGAGACCGGTACACACTGGATGATCTAAATTTTGTGATAATAGAGATAATATTAATGCACTTGAATTATTTTTAAAATCAGTATAATCGAATTACTGTGAAGACAAAAACATTATCCACTGTGTACCATCCTCCCCCAAAAGTAAATAAAAAGAATAAAGATAAATAAAAGGTTAATGAATGATAAATACGTTTTTTTTGCTTAAGAAACTCTGTCGCAGAAGAGAAAAGATATTTTTTAAATGTATAAAAGGAAAATACTACATTATTAATTAAATTATTAAATAAGTACAGGGGAGATCGGTACACACTGGATAATCCAAATTTTCTGATGATAAATATAATAATAATGCACTAGAATTATTTATACAATCAGTATAATCGAATTACTGTGAAGACAAAAACATTATCCACTGTGTACCATCCTCCCCCAAAGATAAATAAAAGGAATAAAGATAAATAAAATGTTAGAGAATGATAAATATGGTTTTTTGCTCAAGAAAATCTGTCGCGGATGATAAGAGAAAAGATATTTTTCAAATGTATAAAAGGAAAATGCTACATAAATAATTAAATTAATAAATAAGTATAGGGGAGACCGGTACATACTGGATAATCCAAATTTTGTGATAATATTGATCATATTCATGCACTCGAATTACTTTTAGAAGCTGTATAATCAAATAACTGTAAAAAAATGTTATCCAGTATGTACCACCCTCCCCTAAAGATAAATAAAAGGAAAAACGATAAATAAAAGATCTAAAAATTATAAATTTTTTTTTCTGAAGAAAAACTGTAGCAGAAAAGAAAGGAAAAGCTATTTGTAAAGATAAGAACCCAGTTAAAGTAATGCCATAAAAACATACATGACAAGTTTATATCGTTTATGTCGTTAAATGAGTATAGGGGAGGGTGGTACATACTGGATAATCCAAATTTTTTATGGCAGAAATAATATTAATGCCCCATAGTTATTTTTTACGAGCAGTATAATCAAATTACGAAAAAAAAGTATTATCCAGTGTGTACCACCCTCCCCTAAAGATAAGTAAAAGCTCTAAGAATTATAAACGGAGATTTTTGGTAACAAAAATCTTTCGCAAATAGAATTTTAAAGCGAAGGATATTGAATTTATTGCAAAATATGTCTATCAATTTTGAATTTTTTTTTTGAGTGTTTTAGTTTGCTTTTAAAATTTATAAGGAAATATGCAGACAAATAAGTAATTTTATTATTCGGACGAGGAAGTATTCTGTACGCCGAAACTTGAGTCAAAAAAGAGAGGGCAGTACAGAAAAACGGTAGAAAGGGTTCAAAAATAGTAATCAATTTTCACATCTTTTCATTTGTCACCCTGTAAAATAGTTTCTTCAAGTCGGTATCGTTATTAAATACGTAGTTCCTTGACATTGTAATAATTTCTAACCCATAATGTGACTAAATTTGACTAAAAATGACTGGGGTATGAACTAGAACAACTTGTACATGTTCAAAATACACATGTGTTTGTGCCAACCTTAGGACATATTGCATTCTGAGACCTTAATGAATGTTTAAAGAGTAATTTTCGCCAAATAACTTTAAACTTTGTGGGCGGAAAACGTCACAATATAGGAAAAATAGCAGTTTTGTGTAGAACTCATGCTACTAACTTCTTTTTGTGTTTTAAATTTTTTAGAAATTAATTATTTTTATTCATTAAGTCACAAGTTTTTAAGTACGTTTTGCTAGATTGAACATTTTCAATTATTATGAATTTCGATATCGAAACGATTACTTCAGACAAATAAATTTTAAAAAACAACAAAGAAATATAACATCTTCGAAATATTAATGAAGTTTAAAACTGTTTAAACAGTTATTCTTGTTTAAACAGAATATTTGGTTCATTGAATCATTAAAGGATATAATTTTTTGGAATTAATCACACAATAGTACCTTTTTGTCTCAACGAAATCGATCTGAATAACAACTATCCATGACGAATATCAGGGTAAAAGTTTTGAGACAAAATAATACGGAATTTTTATCGACACACATAGTGATTTTCAACCAAACATGTAGATCTTGAATTAATAAAATTAGTAAGCTTTTTTTCCTATATTTTTAGAATATATGATTTGATTTGGAGAGTATAAAATAAAGCACACGTTTTTTTCATTTTATTGTTTGTTCTTAATTATTTTGAATTGATTTTTCTCTGTAGCTGCGAATTATTCAAAGACCTTTCCTTTTTAACAATCTTTTTTGTTTCATACATAGTTTATATTCAATTAAAAGTAATACCTTCGAGATAAAAATTTAATAATTATATCTCCGAAGGACACCCGTGAAATTAATAACGTCCTCATCACACATATATGTGAGATAACGACTACTTATGCATATATTTGTACTCTGATGGTGCAATAGAATATTCTTTAGTTAAATTTGTGGATCCACTTATTCACTGAAGTATTAATCAGTTTTTCCTCTACATTGCGAAAATGAGTATGGTCTATACTTACGTTTGCACTCTGGCGGTCATCTTTAATTCTATTGGTGAATATACAAATATAATACAAATTTATAATTCTTATTATATTTTATATGATACATGCATGAATACAACATTAGACAGGCCTCAAGCTCGCTCTAGAGATGGATAAAATAGTGTAAATAGTGTCCAAATATTTTTTAAATAGTGCCAAATTTTGTTTAGTAGTGTAAATAGTGTCAAAATATTTTTTAAATACTGCCAAATTTTTTTTATTAGTGTAAAAGTAGTGTCATAAAATTTTTCAAGTATAAAAAATGAACTTCAACGTTCGTTTGAAAGGTTTTTCTTTAGTCTATAATTTATGAAATTTCCTATTCATTTATCGGAGGCTTCACAGTCGTTTCACTTATTTCATTTTTCCACTCAAATTCAAATTGAATTATTAGAATCAAATAAGAAAATCTAACTATTTTTGGTCAAAAGTTCATTCTTCTCTGTTGAATAGTACTATTAACTTTTTTGTTAAGAATTCATCTTTCTTATTTGAAAATTTTATTGCTGGATTCAAAATTGAATTGTTTTAATGAAATCTCAACAATTTTGTTGAACAGTCATTCTTCTTCGTTGAAAATTTATCTGTGTTGTTAAAATGTCGTCTTTTTGGCTTGATGATAAAACAGTTTGATTGAAATTTTGTTATTTTTTTCTTGACGGAAAAATTATTTTTGACATAAAATTCAACTATTTTGTTGAACATTCATCTTCTTGGTTTGATAATGTATATTTATTTGTATTTGTATTCTATTTGTTTCCGATGAAAATTTAACTGTTTTGTGGAAAATTTGTGTTTCTTGGTAAATACAACTATTTTTTTTATTTTAAAATGAAATCTTCTTTGTTGAAATATCAAATATTACATTTTTTGTTGAAAATTCATCTTTTTAGATTAAGAATTCAACTCCTTGGTTGAAAGTTGAAGAAATTTTCGAAACGTTAATTTTTTGTTTGGTTGGAGATTTATCATTTTCTTTGATAGTTCATTTTTTTTGTCAAACATTTTTTTTAACCAGAAAATTTAACTTTTTTATTGAAAATTTCACTGATTGGTTGTAAAATAATTTTTTGTTTGAAAAATCTTTTTCTCGGGTTGAAGGTTGAACTGTGTTATAGAAAAATCGTCTTTTTGACTCAAACATTTCGGAGCTTGGTTGAAAATTCAACTAGTTAGTACACAATTAAACTGCTCTGTAAAAAATTTGGTTTTTTCATCGAAAATTAATTTTCCGCAATAAAAACACCGGCACACAAAAAAAAGTTTTCAGCCCGGCGGATTACACCGGCATAACTTTATTTTTTTGGGGTCGCTGAATCCAAATCCGGGTCCAAATACCCAAGTTAGCTCGTATCTTTCCAAACAAAACGCAAAAATAGACGTAAAATCGACGAAAACAGCGATTTTTCTTGTATATTTTTGCAAAAAAAAAATGTCTTCACTGAAGATCTATGCCTCTGGTAAAGGCAAACTTCAAACTGCCATAAATATCGTCAAGAAGTACACAGAAGAGATTGGAATGGACTTTGGATTGGATAAATGTGCCAAAATTCATCTGAAAGAAGAAAAGATTGTTGGCGTTCCCAAGGACCCATGAAAAAAAAATCGTGAGTATTTTAGAAAAGCTAGTTTTTCAATATTCGATTACTTACAGGAAAGGGGTCTCCAAAGGAAGATCCTGTATCTACTAGTGATCCCGGGCCAATAGGTCGGATCTTCTCAGCTTCGAAAAATGAGGCCCTCGAGGTTTGGGCTTATGAACCAAACCCTTCGAACTAATATTTTCTTTCAAGGCGTCATCAATTTTCTCTTAGTTTTCCATTGAATTAAAAACCTTGTAGATCGTGAAAATGGCCAGTCGATCCTGGTTCAGGCTGCACCTGTGGATTTTGAAGAACCCTGGTATAGGGTGTACATGAACATGGCCAGTGGGCCAGCTAGGTGATAGAACACCTAAACCCTACAACCCCGCCAAAAATTACTGTACAGCGGGCCCAGTGCCAGAACATGACCAGTCAGCACCCCCCCCCTCTCTCCTGGCCACCCTGGAAAATATGTAAAAAAATAGGGTCATCAAATCACTTTGGGTAAGCCTAATTTTTTGTGTGAGCAGTACCTACAATGACATTAACGAAAATACCGGTCAGCCCGCGTAGTGCCAGAACCTGGCCAGTTAGCCGCCCCTCGCAACATGTTGCAAAACCTAAGAAATTTGAGCATTCTGGAACGATAAAATGTTCTATGTGAGTAGTACCTACAATAACATTTGCAAAAATACCGGTTTGCCTGCACAGTGCACAGTCCAGGGTTTTGGGTGGTGGGGGTGACTGGTCATGTTCAAGCACTATGCGGACTGACCGGACTTACCGGTATTTTCGTAAAAGTACTGTATTTGTATATGAGTAAATATTCAAAAATTAGCTTTCCTGAAATACTCACCCTCCCAATGTATTACTCTCACCTTGCAGGACAAAAATCCATTCATCGGCCAAAAATCTCAAGCTGATGTCAGCGAGATTATCCTAGAGTCCTTGACGAAAGGAATTCTTCAAAAATCCTCAAATTTTTGTATGTCATCCCTATCCGAAGCTACACATGAACAGTATTCTGGATCATTAAGAGAATGGGCCGATTTTCCAAAGGACAAAGGATTTGATATGTATCAAGCGAGTTCCGAATCTATGATGGAGTTATTGTTCTACAATTTATAGCAAATCTTCCAGCATCGAAGCCTATCAATATTATAGACCATTCAAAAAAGGCTTCAAGCATTAGCCTTAATTGATATTATGAACATTTAGGTTAGAAAATATGAATTGAAAGTGGAGATACCTGATTTGATGGAAGCTTTAAAACCAGTTCGCTGCCAACTAGATTTAATCCTACCATTTTACCTGGAGTGGTCCAATGTTTGTGCAATTAGAGCTGTCTCAGATCATTTAAAGGAGACGGGTAATAAAAGGGGCGACTATCGTACTTTGTTCATCTCGACGAGAAAACTTTACAACCCTGTTGGTTCTCAAACTATTAGTCATTGTGTTAAGTCCCTGCCACAAAGGTCAGGTGTGGACATGGATTCCTTCTTGGCTTATATTGCAAGACATGCATCTAGGTCATCATCATTGAAGAAAAGGGTTGATATGAGAACTTTAGAACGTACGACGGGTTGAACAACAACTTCGCGAACCTTCGAAAATTTCTATAACTTGCCAGTTCAGAATTCGAATAGCTCAGTTTCTTCAATTATTATTATTATATTTATATTATCATTATTATACTTGCTGCACTCAAAAAACAATAATAATTCTCTGTTGAAGATTGATCATATGAAAAGGGCATGACGTAACATTAAAATGTCTGATGACTCCATTCTTCCCACAGAGAGAAATAAAGACGTACTGTACACATGTGTTCAACTGCGCATGCGGACTCGTCACTGATCGGGAATAAGCGGTTTCTCTTTTGCATTGCACGGTAAGGAATGCGGGAATTTAGCCGGGAAATAAGTACGTCCCTAATTGCGCAAGATTAGTCTCATAATTTTCAATTTGATACTTGAGTTCAAAATAAATTCAAATAAAGGTTACAGTAAAGTTTATTCCGAAATTATGTAAAATCTCTGAAATATCAGAGAATTCAATGTCAATTTTTTCAACCAAATTATCCTGTAAATGACTATTCATTCTCCAGTAGAGTGCAGGGCCTGCGGAATCCTTGACCTTTTTCATGCAGCCATTTAGTCACAACTGTTATTGAGTAAACCCAATATTATAAGAAGACTTTTTACTCATTATAAAAAAATTGTTAACAAAGATTGCACGATAAATGAAATGCTAGTTTTCTCAAATTCCGTCCGGACCCGAACATTTTCTCATACAACTAAGTTAACAGTTACAAAATGTAATGCTTGAAACCAAATTTAATAAAAATTGGAAACTCTAAGTCAACTGCTTTTGCAATATCGTAACTCAGTAAATTCATCATTGAATGATATTTTGAAAGAAAATTTGCAGACTCATTTGCGGATATTTTTAAGAATAGTAAAAATTTTGCAAAACCATTCAAACCGGAGACATTATCCATCCTTACTTATAATTAATAACCACATATATATATATATATATATATATATATATGTCTCAATTTATTGCGTTTCTTTGTGTTCACTCATAATTTTAGTTAAGAATTTTTATTTGCCAGAAAATTTAATTATTTTATTTCATCTATTTTTGATTAGAATATAACTGTTTAATTTAAGGTTAATTTTGTTGTTGAAAATTCGTCCTTATATTATTTTAGTTTAAATACTTCATCTCATCTGAGCAATTTATATATTTTCAATTTCGATTTTATTTTATTCATGTTAAATTAATTATTAATAGTAAACTTAAAATACTTACCGTTGGGGGGGGGGTGTCCTTTTGTTCACTAAGAGGTGAGAATGGCCGAGGAAAGTTGATTATCTATTAGCTTGTTATCATTTCCTTTCTTTTCATAACATTAAAATAAATTTCATCCTTGAAAAGGCCGCCTATACATTTTTTTTAATTAATCCGTTCTAAGCTTCCTTACACCTATGATAAATCAAGCTCATCCTAACGAGGGGATGAAAAGCGAATTAAATTAAATGAAGGTTAGCTCAGGTCCGAAAAATTCGTTTATTGAAGATTCGATCCCATAAAAATTAAAATTTTGAATAAAGTTCAATGATGTAAAGCTCCAGGTGATAGATTTCTTTGTGCCGCTCGACATCAGAAAGTTTCTCTTTCCACACACCAGATATTAAATTTATAAAAAGGGGTTGTAACAAAAAGGGGAGAAAATAACAATGAGGGAAAGGGAAAAGAATTAATAAACTAATTTGACGGATTCAAGGTTAGGTAGAATTATGTATATGAAGAAATAATACTAGGGTTAGGAATAATTAAGAATGCATGATAAAAAGGGTGCGACGATATTCTTTAATGAAGGAAGAAAATGCTGCGGATACTTTTCCTTTAAATATAAGTAATAAATAAGCAAAAATATGTTACTCACTGTTCGTTAGGTTAGGCGTCATTTGCTACATTTTTTGCAGGTGTAATCGTGTCCACACCTGGGCGCTGGGCAGGCTCCAAGGCCCCACTAATAACCTGGGTAGTTGCGCGTGCGTAGAATCCTTACATGAGTAGATGGACCTTCGATGGTGAGACCCGACCCACGTGAACACTGACGTCAGATCCACGTGCACTAGCCTCCGCCATGCATGCGATACATAAAAGCGATTGGACGTCGACTTGTCCAACTCTCTGAGAGGGGAGTCTTTGCGCGGCAGAATTTGAATCTGAAAAGGTTGTCCTATATGGAGCAACCTTTTCTTAAGGAGGAGAGTATAACAGATGGCTGTTTTACCGACAGGAAGTTATAAAATTTCAGCGGTAAATTTAAAATTTGTTTAAATTTAATATTTGTTTAAATTGAATATAAAATTATGGAACTAGATTTTTATCGTACTCTAGAGATTGGCAATCGCAAGTGGCGGGTCGACTTGTCCTGATAGGAACAATATAAAATTGTTGAAAGAAAACTTTACATAGGGACTTCCTTGTTAGAAGCCAAAATGAGTATTTCATAAAGACTGATTATAGCATTTTGGAATTTTGTAATCTGCTTGGGAATGCTTACATTGTAATATTAAATGTAATCAACCAGCCTACTTGAAACCTGGACAGGAAGCGACCAGTGGAAAAACCCATGAGTTTAAAAATTCATATCTGTTGGGATTTCCATTTCGCGAACTGTAATTGTTAATTGAAAGTTTCGCTATGTAAATATACTCGAGTCGCAAACCTTAGAGTCAAATAACTTTTTGAAGGCGCTGTGTCGAGTGGGTGGGTTTTTGGAAAGGAAAGGGGATTCGGAAAAGCCAACTGGTCACTTTACTCGAAGGGTGGAAGTAAATGTAGAAATGTAAATAGAGGAGGGGACCCTGGGTCACTGTACTGGAACCATCAATCGCAGATCGACGATTTGAATAAGTCAGAAAGATCCTTCCTTCCTTCCTTCGGTCGCGACCAGTCGTAGTTTTGTTTGTCATGTCATTGTAATTTGTAAAATTTGAACTTAGAATATTTGCGCTTGTAAGGATCTGATCTATGTAAATTAATTTTGAGTTTTCCTTTAATTAAATTCAAATCTTATTTCAATTCACGGAACTGCGATTTTTTTCTCCCTAAAATGAACAATTTCATTTACTTATAAAAACATATTAAAAAGGGATACATTTTTCTATGGTATAACGCCACAGAGTAGTTGAGCTTTCAACCTCTTTAAGCGAACGAACGTAAAAGGGAGAATCATCATTGGTGATAGCAGTGTCCATCGAGAAGTGTGGAGCAATTCAAACTTTAGCGCGCTATGAAAGCAGGGCGTGTCACAGTGGCCGGAATGTGCTGCCCTCTTGGTACTTGCGCGGGACTACTGCGCCGTGTCGGTTGCGTTCCATCCTCTCGTCCTGGTTCTTTGATGGCTACTAGGTTTGCGGCAACTCACGTCGTCTGCTCTATATTTACCAACTGTCAGTGCGTAGTTCAGTCCATGTACACGGAGAGAAGTAAACCAGAGCGGGTGCAGTTTTCACCGTAACCGTTGCTGCGCCGACCGCAAGAGGTCTGCAGAAAAATCTTGTTGTGGCTGGGCAGCGACGGTTATTGTTATATCTTGGTCTGCAATTTCCGTTGGAATTTAGAAGAATCACTCTGATTCGTTGCTGATCTGGATTCGCAGATTCTTGGACGTCGCTCGTCCCACCTCTGCTCACCAAACACATAGGGTGATACCACTCCTTACTATTCCTTCGTGGCCGCGTACTATTATGATTATATTTAGTTCTCGGACCAATTGTACGCGCGCTGCAGTCGTCAGCGGGTGAACGGGGCAAGGGAAGGTTGACTTTTAAAAACTGCGGCGCGAACCATGACATAAATGAGCGTAACCTGAAAAACTTATTTCAACTTATTTCTCAGCGAATTGCAGCGAGTTGTTTGTGCAATTTTATTTGTTGCTGTTTGTGAAAATTGTTTGTTGTAAAATGAAGTGAAGAAAATGGATACTATAAAAAGATACCAATATCGGTGTGCTGTGCGAGGATGTACAACGAAGAAGAATGGAGAGGAGAAGATACCTCTTTACAGATGTCCAAAAAAAGGAGACAATTGTTTGGATTGGGAGCGAGCCTGCAAAAATGAGGACTTGTCAACATTGGATTTGTCAACAATTACAGGCAAAAGATTTTTTATTTGCCACCGTCATTTTAATGAAAAATGTTTTTACTCTAAACGGAATGGCCAATTGCTTCCGAAGCACGGGATCATTCCCACATTGAACTTGCCAAATATTGAGGAAGTAGCAATTAATATCCAATTGCCGGGGTTGTCGCCGGAAGAATTTGAGGCACGTGTAAATAATATAAATATTGCACAGTCAGCTATAAATTCCCCATCAGTGGGTAAACTTTTTGTAGCCTGAGGAAAAGCTGCACAGCTGTAGGAAAAGTTCTCTACATTTTCGGCAGATGAGTAATTTTTTATTTTTATATCGTGAAAGTGAGTTCTGGCTTTTGGTGAGCAAATTATTCCTTTATTTTTAATATTTTACAAATGGAATTGCTTAATTTAATATAACTCAGATTGGAGACTTGACCGGCAAATGACCGGAAATTCAATTTGAAAAACGGGGAATTTACTTCTGATCACAGTAAAATTAAAGTTTTCCTTATTTAAATAATTTTGGTCAATTTAGAAAAGTCATTTCTAGTTTATGTACAGTCGTAGGGCATACAAGTGTGTTTATTAGGTTACAAATTCATTTACATATTTGAAAATTCAACTACTTGAAGGTAAACTTATTTATTACAAATTAATTTTTTTATCGAAGATTCATCGTCTTAATTAAAAATTCATCTCTGGTTGGAAATGTAACTACTTTGTTAAAAATAAATTTTGTATCTAAAAATTGAACTATTCCAGTACAAAATTTAAGCATTTCGCTGAAAATACGTTTTTTTTTATTTTCAAGAGAAAATTGAACTATTCTATTTTTGGTTGACAATTTATTTTCTCCAGCTTTTTTTCAATTGTTATTTTTGTCTCTGAGTCGAAAAATAAGGTAGTTTCGGAGTCTGTTTTTTGATTGTAAATATTTTTCATGCTTTTTTAGCATGAACAATTTTTTCATAGGAAAATACATTTCTGCTTGATGTTAAATACAAAATTTATATTTTTTTTTTAATGAAATTATAACTATTTGGCTGAAAATTGACATTTTCTGCTTAAAAATTTAACTTTTTGTTTGAAAATGTATGTACTTTGTGGAAAAATCGTCTTTTTTATAGAAGATTAATCTTTATGGTCGAAAAAAAATTTGTAAAAAAATTGATTTTTTAAATAGAAAATTATCTTTTTCTCCAAAAGTTACTCTTTTCGTCTAAAAATTCTTCTTGTCGGTTGAAAATTCAAGTATTCAAATTCAATATTTATTATTTTAGTTGATAATTCATTTATTAGGTTAGAAATAAAATTACTTTGAAGTTAAAAGTGAAACTCTTCTCAAAAATTATTTTAACTTTTCATTTTAACTTTTTAATTATTCAAAATTACTTTTTAGTTGAAAATTCGTATTTTTTCGTACAAATCAATCTTCTGGGTTGAAAATTAATATTTTTGGTCCAGAATTAAATTATTTCATTCAAATATTCATCACCTTAGTTGCAAATTGATCTTTCTGGTTTGAAATTCAACTATTCTAATCAAAGATTTACAATTTTAGTCTTGAATTTACGATTTTAAATTCAAATACATTTAAAGTCTTAAAATTTTAAAGCTTTAAAACTAATTAGTTTCTCGTGTTGATTGTTTTTCATTTTGTTTTTATGACATAAAAAATCAAACCCTTCAAAAAGATATTGAGACTTTTGAAAGTTCTGAATTAAAAAAAAAATTTTTTTAAACTTTCATAATGTAAAAAAATTGCTTTAAAATCTTCTAAATTTTTCCAGGAATTTAAAGAAAATTTGTTTCTTCTCTTGAAACCTTTCTAAATTCTTTCGAAGCTTTAACATTTTTTTAAATCTTTAAACATCTACATTTTTTTTAAATTTTTTAAAGTTTAAGATTTTTCGGAATTTCTTCAAATCTTCTAAGTATTTCTTAAAACTCGATTTTTTTTATATTTTTTAATCTTGCCAAATTAAAGCATTTTTCTTTAAAATATTCTATACTCTTTTATGAAATTTGAGGAAATCATTTGAAATATTTTAATTTCTTTTCCAATTTTCTCCTCAAATTCATTTTTCACAATAAAAAATCATTCAAAACACCGGCACACAAAAAAAACACTTTTCTGTTCTACAGATGCGACACATATATTCCCATGTATTTTGACCCGCTGAGTATGCAGTTGCAGTACCATGTACTAACCTTCCTGAAGGCTGGCATTTCCACCTATCGACGTCATACCACAAAACTCACTATTCCGCGAAATATTTAAGTCATGTTTTGATTCTCTAATATTAATTTTTAGTTGGCAAATTGTCGTACGCCAACAAAAACACTTGAAATACACTGGAAAAAACTTTTGCATGCATGCATGCAGACTAACGGATCGCGACTTTTTCAACTGCGCAATAAGCCGAGACCACCTGAAACGTTTTCACTTGGAATGCATCATATTGCGTAATATACGCGACTGACTACTTGCGCACTCGGCCCTTCCGAAGTGAGAGTCGCAACCGTCTCTCACCCTACGCCTTGAGAAAATGCGTGCGCCAGCAGATCTAGGAATGTCGGGTGTATTCATTTGTATCATTATTGATAGTATTTATTATTGATTTTAAATCACCCGCGCTTTTTGGCTGGAAAAGTAGCGACAGACGGCGCATCGATACAAGAACGTGGCAGCCAATGAACGTCGTTGATAAAAATAAACTGACTAGTCGCGATAAGGGTGTGGCCCCTCCAGCATTGAAAATAACGAATCCCTATGCTTCAAGGACGCTGAAATGTTGGAGACTTTACTGTATTTCATCGTCAAAAATTTCTGGTATAAGAAACAAAATTCTTCATAATCATCTTCCCACAATGAAATAAATTTTGCACGAATAAAGTGTGAAAGTTTGTATCAAATTAAATTAATATGAAAAAAACGTAATGAATCCTCCAAATAATTTTAAGATTCGGGAATTATTCTAATAAAAATTTATCACTAAACAAATTTTCACAGGTGAAATAGGAGAGTCAAGAAACGATCTGCTGTCGCTGGTTGTTCCCGGTTCAAATCCGGGCCAAGGCAGATTTTTTTTCTCTAAAAATTATTTGACCAACACAATCGAAAAAATTTAACATTGGAAGTTTAAACGGTGAAAAAGTTGAAATAGAAATCTCTGCCAACATATGTTCTACAAATATAACTTCAAATCTATTTCCTTCCATCTCACTTGAAGTTACAGACGTAGAATATTATATTTACCAATAAAATTGAGAAAAATCTCTGAAGTGAACAAAAGAGTACCAATAAATGTCTTCATATTTTTTATGTGGAGGAATCTGCCTCATGGATCTCGTAAACAGTGTAACTAACGTTTTTTCTTCTTGGTGCTTCAAGAAAGTACATTATATATATATATAGTAGTCGCTATCTCATTCGTCGATCTAAATGATTTTATTTGCCGCTTGAATTTTATGAAACTTGGACTGTCATATTTATGAATATGAATTGATGCTCATATAAGTCTAATTTCATTTGATTCATTTTTCTATGTTATCTATTTTGTTATAAAAATGTTTTTTTTATTATATATTTTCAAGAAAACAAAATTCCAATTTTTTAACAAAGCGCCTCACTGTGCTATATGCATGTCGCATTCAAAAGATTATTGAGCGAATAAAAACGGGGTTGTGAAATACTGTGTTTAGGCTGTTATTCTATGATATCTTTCATTTTTATTTCATTTTTTTCCGACTGCGAAGATGTAGGTATAAATAATACAGATTTATGGTATGCAATTATGACACATAAAAAGTCATATAATTTCGATGATTTTCACCTTGACAAAATGTTTTTAATTAACCAATTTACCTATTTTTTTGCTTCGTTAATATTAGAAGAAAAAACATTAGAGAACTTTGAAAAAGTTTTAATTTGTTATTATTTTCCTTTGTAAATTTTTTGAGTTAAACAGTTTTTCCAGAATTTGAAAGCTGTTCAAAGTATTCATAACTTACTGTTATGGCTGTTACATCCTTACGAAAAAATATTATAGGAAATACAGTATAGGCCTATAATGATTTTCCTATGATAAATTTAATTTAATTTAATTTTTTTCTCGCAATTATAGAAACGTCATTATAGACCAATTCAAGCTTAAATCATGCAAAATTTCAAGAAAAGTCTAGGTCATGGTGCCAGAATGATTTGATATTAGGATTTATCATTCTATGGTGTAACTGAAGGAACACGTATTACTCAGTTTAAACAAATTTTTTGTTGTTGGGATTTGTTACAATCATTCGAAGATTACATAAGAATTTTCAAAATTTGACAAAATTTTTTTCAACATTGCAGTATTTTCTGAACGCGGGTAGGTATTCGGAATTTTCTTGCTTTGTTCGACGTGGGAATTTCTATTCTTTCAATTTTTTTCAATGTTTTTCTAAAATTTTTGCAAGTGGATTTGATTGAAAACTCCACTTTTAACATTTTTATGGTTTTAAAAGAAATAGTTGGTAATATGCACTAAATATCTGATGAGTCTCGTTGTTGGTAAACCACTGCTTTACATTGAAAAAATTAATTTTGAAAAATCGAATTTTCGAATTTTTCTCTGAAACAACGAAAGGCACAACATGTTCGCATAAAAGGAGGGTGCCAATTTGGGGCCCAATGTGTCCATCTCAGTGAAGCGGATTATCCCATGTTTTTTGGTACGCTGATTCCAAATATGTTCTTAGTTTTTCTGTTAATTGAGCGGTTTCAGAGATAAAGAGAAAAAATTGTTATAACCCACCCACAGGCTCTATCGCACAAGCCCCTGCACAATATCAAGAAATAATAAATTATGAAAAAGCGGAACGACCTATATGCACCTATTATGAAACAACTTTTGGACTCTTGTACCGGTGTTCCATAATGCATGTCCCTATTATGGAACAGCTAAGAAATGTGTTTTTTTTATGTTAATGTGGCCTATTTTATATTATTTCATCAATTAAATCGAACTTAATGGTACAATGAACTTTTATTTTAATTGTCCATAGACATAAATAAATTGAATAGAAGTTTTTATTAAAATTGACAAACCTATCCAATGAAGGGTAGTTTTCGTGAACGAAGTGGATTAAATTTTATTTTTGTTCGAAAATGTTTGTCATAGGCAATTAATTTTGTTTTAAGTGGATGAAAAAGAACAAAAAACTATGAAGGATAAAGGAAAAACTTAAGAAGCTTGGTTAAAGTAAAGTGTAAATGAAATATTAGGCTAAGTATTCTTTTCGTTTTTTTTTTTTTTTTTCTTTTATTGTCCTTAACAATAACTTCATGTATTTTGTTGAATATTCGTCCTTTTTGGTAGAAAATTAATCTTCTTGGTTGAAAATTCATATTTTTCCTTCGAAAATTCATGAGTTTGTTTTAAATTTGTTTTCTCTGTTGACTAAAAAGTATTTTTCATTTTAAAACTTAATAGCTTTTCTTGAAAATTTGTCTTTTTTGATTGAATTCAACTATTTTGTATTTAAAATTAAAATCTTTTTTGGTTGAAATTACAATTGTATTACATTGTTTGTTGAGAATTCATCTTTTTTAGTTGAAAATTCAACTCCTTGGTTAAAAATTAATTTTTTTTCGTCGCAGATTCATCCCTTTAATTGAAAATTAATCTCTGAAAATTTAACTACCTTGTTGAAAATCAATTTTTCAAACTAAAAATTTAACTATTCCAGTTGAAAAT
This sequence comes from Andricus grossulariae, assembly GCA_011634705.1. Taxonomy (NCBI): domain Eukaryota; kingdom Metazoa; phylum Arthropoda; class Insecta; order Hymenoptera; family Cynipidae; genus Andricus; species Andricus grossulariae. The sequence continues at coordinate 79,922,865 of JAABKJ010075445.1, read as the reverse complement.
GTAACTGTTTTGTTGAAAATTCGTTTTCGTTGTTGTTAAAAACTAGTTTATTAAACAAAAAATTTTATTATTTTATTTTTGGTTAAAATTTTATCTTTCTGGATGAAAATTTAACTGTTTGGTTATAAATTGCTCTTTTTTATTTATAAATTAAACTATTTTGTGTAAAAACTGGGTACCTTTTTGGTGTAAAATTCAACTATTCCAGTTGAAGATTCATAATTTGAGTTGAAAATGCATCACATTGGTTGAAAATTGAACTGCTTGGTAGAAAATCCGTTTTTTTGTTGTTGAAAATGAATTTGTTTGAATTATCATTTAACTATTCCATTTTTTGTGGAAAATACATATCTTTTTTTGTGTGTAAAATTCAACTATTGGTTGAAAATTGATCATTTTATTTGTATCGTTTTTGTAGGAAATTAATCTTCATTGTTGAATATTCATCTTTTTGATTGAAAATTCGACCATTTCAGGTAAAGATTCATCATTTTATTTGAAAATGTATCACTTTGGTCGAAAATTGAACTATTTTGTTGAAAATCCGTTTTTATTGAAAATTAATTTGTTTTACTTTATGTTTAACTATTATATAACAATAACATAACTTAAACTATATTAATATAATAAATAACACATTTTATTGCAAATGTACCTCTGTTCCATAAATAGGAGCAAGCGTTGAAAACGTGTCCGTCGATATGAAAAACCCATGTTTCTCCGTTCCATAAATACGGACCGTATTAAAACAGGTGTACGTATTATAAAACAGCTAATTATCTAATAAAGTTGTATCCAAATAAAGAAAAAGTACAGTAATCTCAAATCTATAAACCTTAAGCTGTCATTTCAATGTGAATTGATTGAGATTTGTGAATACACGAGATAAAATAAATTATAGGTATCAAGCCTTCTGACTCGGATAAATGGCAGTCATTTTTCCCGAGTTTGAAGGTTAGATAATTAAAATTATTTTTTAGTATTTAAAATTTCAGAACCATACTTGTTTTTTATATAGATGAAAAGCCTAACTTTTATACTTATTAATATGATAATTTGTACTCAAATTTTTGTTTTAAATTATTTATAAATCGAATTTTTTGTCAAACTGTTTCATAATTCAAGAACTCGAAACTGTCGCGTACTCGAATACTTTTGAGCTACTGTAAAGTTTCGAGTTCCTCGAAAGTTTCAGGTTCTCGAAACTTTTAAAATTAACAAGAACTTTTTCAAACCCGATACTAGGAGGTTTTTCGGATTGCTAACAGCGATTTTGAAATAAAAACTTAAGATTTTGTATCCAAAACGATGACCAAATTCTGTAAAAATTCAATCAACTGACGGATGTATATGAAGCTCAATACTAGGGGATTTTTTGGATTTCTGGTCACAATTTCGGAGTAAAAATTCTAAAAGTTTGATCCAAAATAGTAAACAAATTTTTGAAAAATTTAATAAACTGACGAATTTCAATGAGACTCAGTGTACTAGACGTTTTTTTTTGGGGTTTCTGATGACAAATTTATGATCAAAATTTAAAAATTCAAATTTTTTATCCTAAATGACAACTTAAGTGTAATCCTAAGTGTACCAATGTGGCTTCGTGATACGCAATAAAAAGGCAAGTGTCAATAAATTTATTGTTTTGAAAACGTATACATTTTGACGATCAATAAAGCGCGCTCGTCCTTGTGGGCCTAATCTTATCTTCCTAAGGGAAGGTCAGTTAGGAAGAACACCGAATGTTCAATTAGAACAAAGAAAGATTTGTGATTCGTTCTCCTAGCACGATGATCTGCTCGTGTCGGCCCTCAGGGGATCGAGGCGGTGTCGGAGGTAGTAAATCTGTCCACCATCTTTTCGGCTTTCTTCGCCACAGTGCCTCCTAGGGTGTGATCTCCGTCGTGTGGTGATATGATTCGTTTAAGATTGTTTCTACATTCTCAAGCTCAACGAACCACGATGTTCGTCTAGCACATCTATTACGTTTATACAGGTACGAGAGAGGCGTGGCACGATCAAAAATGCCACCTGAATGGTGAGATTTGGCAATTGTACATCGGCGTAGATTTGCTTGCTGAACCTAATTGCTTTGTCCCCCGCTGGCCCCGCCACGGCCAAACCTTCCAGTGGTAGGCTGGGACATTGACTGAATCTCTCGAGGTTGCTATTCATAAATTCCTCCGAGATGCAAGTAATCTCCGCCCCCGTGTCGATTAATGCCTTCGTAACAATACCAGCAATTTGCACGTTTTCTGTGTAACACTTTGATCGTGGTCTCCGTTTTGGGTCTTTATCTTCTTCCATGACATCTTTCCGGGTGTTTGTAAGCATGTGAGCATGATATGTTATGTCAGGTGCCACGACAATTTCGCCCACTGCTTGATTTACTGACGTGGCTCCTGCTCGTTTCCCGTCTTATATTTATTTTCTTCAGGTGGATATTGCGCAATCTCCATTTCTTGAGGCGCGTCGACTTCCAGGTTCTGTATTTTAAAAGGAGGTGGATTCGTTGGCTGTCTCCACGAATTTTCGTTATACGGGGCTCGTTGCCCCCCAGAACCTGAGTTCGGTCGAGGTCCATTGTAGTTGTTTGGTCAATTTCCATTCGGTTGTTGTTTTGTCCAGGCTCCATCGTTTCCCGTATAATTATTTCGAGGGTAATTAATTTTGGTATTGTTATTACGCTAGGTTCCAGGATGATTTTGATTTCCTTCTCTCGGTGTGATTCGGCTGCTGCTATTAGGTCGCTCACATGAGCGAACATTTTGGTAGCATATTCCGCGCGTGATTTGTCCTTTCCGGGTACAAAATGGCCGAACATGAGCTTTTTCTTAATCTCGTTCCAATACCATTGTTGGAATTTTAATGCAAAGGTGTTGAGATCCGGCACATCCCGTTTTATGACTAACCACCAGTCATTGGGCGGACCTGAAAGGGATCTTTCAATCAGGTACTCGATGTCGCAGGCTCTGGGACGTCCCACCTCCCAATACTGTTTCAATTGGCTCAGGTACTGCATCGAACTTCCCTCACCATTGAATTCGGGCAGTACGTACTTGATGTGCGACGGCATCATCGCAGTGGGGTTGCTGGGTCTATCGTTGAGATTTTCGGTGATACGCCCGCCTACTCGGGCATGGGCGGTCTCCAGTCGGTTGATTTGTGCCGGCATGCGGATTTCTCTATCCTCCATGCTTTGTGTGACACTTGACCTAGCCTCCAAGAATCTGCTTATGCTGGATTCCAAAGCTTTTAACTTGTCTTGTAAAGCCTTGTCATTCTCGGCTATCTGCTGTTTTCTGTGTCTCGCTTGTTTGGGCAATATTCGTTGCGTGCACTTCTCAAGCTCGTCCAGCCTTTGATTAATTAATAACCACATCTGTTCTGAGCTTTGTTCGAGTGGCAACTGGGACGTGCTGGGGACTTCCTCCATATTTTCTACGGGGAGGTTGCGAATTGTCGCATCCAGATCCTCTTGGTTTTCGCTCTTGGTTTCCGCACCATTCACGATGATCGTAGGTTATTCCAGCTCATTTTTATGGTTAGAATCGAAATCTGGAAGCTCGCTTTTTATTTCACGAACGACAATTCGGGGCCGATTTCACTGAACGTTTCTTTGCACTTTTATTCACACTTTCTTTTGTGCACACTTTATTGATTATCTATAATCGCCGCGATTTATTCTTCCCACGATACCGTAATCGTGTATTTTCGGTGGAACGTATTGTCCGATGTTTCACTTACTCGCACAATTCGTTGCTTCCATGTACGGATAGCGTTATATCTCCCGCGAAATATAAAAATCGATTCACTTTCGAAGGTTATATCGCGATTTAGTTTGTCATGAATTGTGTAACACTCCCGAAAGAAAATTTTTGTTTTGTAAACTATCGTTATTTGGCCTTCACATTCAATTATTATTACATACTGTTCAAAGGCGACACTGTTCATAGCACTATTTTTAGCGTTCTTTATCATTTTCACATCGAAGTCTATAGAATAATGTCTTTTAATTGTTTTTACAAACTTTTCCAATGGGCACGATCGCACTTTAATTGCCCATTGCTAATTTACGCTCGGCGAGCCATTTGTCGAGTCTTTCCATACTACAAACTTCGTATTCAATTTTCATATTAGCTAAAATCTTGTCTACCTGAGCCATTCCCTGGGGCACATTTTTCTGGCTCGTAAGGGGAGGTGAGTATACTTTTCTAAAATTTTTATCGATAGTAAAGAAGGATTCGATTAATTTCTTTCAATCCATTCGTATCTAATCTAAAAAGAAGAAACTTACTTTTTTTTCTACTCGCATGCTCCACGTTGGGCGCCAATTGTATTCGCCAACTTTTTTTTTTGTTAACTGTTTATGATTATTATTAATTATAATCTTTGCATTTAAATAAATTCAAAATAAAGATTAAGTTATCATAAATGAAGCACATTTTCGAATAATTAAAAAATAACAAAAACAAGACCATTTTTCAAAAAACGAAGGCTTTCTTTTTGTGTATTATGCCATTAAGATTATGTGGTTTAAATATAACATCAAACAATTCATCCGTGTAGGAGGAAACATGTCATTTGTAATACATGGGCTAAAATTCAAGCCTAAGGAAGCGCCTTAATGTCGCTTCCTCTTCTTCGACCTCGGCTTATTCTTGCAGTGTTTGGGAAATCTTTCCGCATATGTATCCTACTTGCAAGAATTTCTGGGCTCGGTTTCGCAACACTTGTTGCAATAAGCGCGAAAGCTTTGGGTGTTTTGACGTCACAATGTGTGCAGGCGCACTAATTAACCTTTGCGAACAGGATGCTAGCTTCGTAGCAATCCAGCAAGTCACCCTTGAGTCGATCCGTCCACTCAAAAGTGTTAGCGTCTCGCAGGTCTGGCATGCTGTTTCCATTCAAATTGCACCCGAACTCTAGGGTGACCCGCCATGCTAAAAAATTTGGATTCCGATGTTCATCCGAACATACCCGAAATCAATCCGATTCACGATTTTTCTCCGAAACAGAAATATGTCCGGTTACATCCGGAACCTGTCCGAACCAAAAAAGTGGACTCTGTAAAGGGTCCGACTTGATCTGAAATTAATCCGGAACTCAAAACTTGAAATAATTTTCGTTGAAGTAAAAATGGAAAGTAATCCTATCTTAATCCAAATTTATCCGGACGAAAACTTTCATTCTGGAAAGAGTCCGACTTGATCCGAAATCAGTCCGGAACTCAGAACCTGAAGTAATTTTCATTAAAGTCAAAATGGAAAGTAGTCCTGTCTTGACCGAAATTCATCACTTGATGTGAAATTAATCCGCAAGTTAAAGTCGGAACTCCAAAAAATTACAGTGCAAATGCTAAATCGTCCTGTTAAATCCAAAATCTGTCTGGACAAAAACCTTGACTCCGGAAATACTTCGATTCTATCCGAAATTAATCCATCAGTTAAAGTAATTTGGTGAAATTGATGTGAAAACGGACTATCGCCCGGTTAAGTCTAAATACTGTCAAGTCGAAAATATCCACTCCGGAAAGAGATCAAATCAGCCGGAAATTAATTGGTAAGTTAAATTTTCAACTCCTTGAAATTAAAGTGCAAATGGGAAATCACCTGGTTAAAATCGAAATCTGTCAGAACAAAAACTTGCTAAAAAATTCATTTCCTAAGAGTCCGAATCGATCCAAAATTAACTTGCATGATAAAGTTGAAACTCTGTAAAATTAAAGTGCAAATGGAAAATCACCCGGCCAAACTCGAAACCTGTCCGGAAAAGAGTATTATCTCCGGAAAAAGTCAGAATCAATCCGAAATTAATGCGCAAGTTGAAGTTCAAACTCTGGGAAATTAAAGTGCAAATAGAAAATCCTCCATTTAAGTCAGAAATCTTTGCGGAAAAAAAATTGACTCCGGAAAGAGTCCGGAAGAGACCTGTTTTGTTATTTTTTGTGGAGTCATTTTTCAGTCCTCGAAAAGCAATTGTTCTTCTTATGGAATTTAAAATGTAAAAACAAAACTTCTTTTTCAAGTTGAGTTTTTCATCAGAAATTATTAAATCTTTACAGAATATTCATTAAACCTCACCAAATAAAATTGAACAATAAATGCTCAAATGGTGAATGATTAACAATAAATACAGGCGTTCGAAAAATGAGGTGAATACCTACTAGTGAGCGTAATAAACGCACAAGCGTCTACACCCCGACTGCAACTTTGCGCTCGGGTCTCGTATTGTGCGCGCACACCACCCACCTACTCACGGGAAATTTTGAAATCGATGATTCAATTAGTTTCGAAAATATCTATTACTTATCATAATGTAAGGCTTGAGACTTTTCTTCTTTCTGTTAATGAATTGAATCGTAACTAAAAAGTAATTATTTTTATGTTTCTAATTACAGAGCCTAAAAGTTTTTGGCTATAAAGGTTTTTAAAAAGAAACTAATTCGCCATTCTGTGTTACAAGGAAATTTATTATTAAAAGAAATAAATGGCGTGCATATGTAATAAACTGCGTAACACTGTTAAAATAGAACTAAATTGAAAATATCAATATATATTACCATTAATATCGTAAGCATATCAAATCGCTATTAGGAACGTGTTTATTAAATGTCATATACTTTCATGATCCCTGGCGGACCGGCCGAACGCAAGCATTACGATGCAGCGTATTGCGTAAGTAATCAGGTGCGGATACAGAGGGGGGCCACGGCGACTTGCCCTCCTTCCTCCCCCAAAAGCCCAGACTCGAATTTTTCAAATAATATAATTGAATTTTACGATCCCAGTAAAAAGAAACTAATTCGGGAGGATTGCGGCGACTTAAATTGTTTAAATTCGCCTGAATTTAGCTTTCTGATTCTTTGAAACGAACTGAGCCAGCGCGAATTGAATGCGTGTCAATTCGCCTTAATTCGTGGTCAAAGTCATTTCGAACAAAACCGAACAAAAATTAATAAAAATTGCATATCTCAACTCTCGAACCAGCGATACCAAGTGTATAGGTCCAGCAGAGGACCGCTGAGCTACGGGATTCATTCATGTGTGTGTGTGTGTGTGTGTGTGGGTGAGTGTGTGTGTGTGGGTGTGTGTATTTGCATTTATAAAATAATTTTTGTTCCATATTTCTTCAGTCATCAAATTTGTACATACGTGAACACTAATAATTCCGCATTCAAACAAGATAGATAATTATTACTGTTTCAGATCATATGTAATATAAAAATTGAAAACTGTAGTTCAAATAAATCCCAAGAATGATATTATGTATTGAACTACATAGCAGGTGACGCAGCGCCGCCTGGTGAAATATATATTGTGCAGTGAGCATTCACAACGCAAACACGTTTTTCCTCCTCACGCATCAGCTCTCGTGAAGCACTTTGAAGCTGCCTGACGGTGATCTGTGAGCAGAAGTAGGCGGCCGCCAGTCGTGAACACGAACACGTTTGCTCACATCTGTTCTGATCTGCTAGCCTACCCGTTCTCTACGCGTTAACGTGGTCCGCTCGAATGCAGGATGCCAGATGCCTACTTTTCGGGCAGCCACGACCATTCACTCTCCGTTCACGACAGGGCTCTTCCTACCTCGGGTAGCGCAAACGGACATCGCTCGTCAAAGTATGTTCATTCAAAAATGAGCATTACCTTGTTAAATATAAACATTTAAATAAAATTTTCTTCATGAAAGTTGAAATAGACGAAGAGAAACAGCTTTCTATTCTGTCTTTGAACTTTTTTATTTCTTTAATCAATGTTTCCTTGAAATTGATCACTTTCATTACAGAATGTCTTAGAAAAAAATGTTCCTCTGGGAGTAGGCTAACTTTTGTATAACACTTTTTGCTGCAGAATCAACATTCTAACAAAAATAAGCACAATTTAATTTTTCCTCGTTTCTCAACGTAATTGTTCATTTTCTATGTTAAAAATTGACTGAATCAAAAAATGATATAGGAAATTTTTTTCGTAAATCTGTTTTCTAGCCGACGCGATATTTCAGCTTAAGAAAATCCAAAATTATAAGAGGACTACTGCATTAATTAAAAAATAAATAAAACGCATAAAAATGCGCAAACTATTTTAAGAAAATAAATTTCTCCTGTTCACAAAAATAATTCAACCCTCATAAAACTCACCGGACGTATTCCTTATAAATAAACAAGTACAGTGAAAAATTGGCAAAACATAAATCGACTTTTTATATTTTCAAACAAGTTGTCGCCAGTTTTTTAAATTTCAAACTTTAAAAAAATTTCCGACAGATTTTGTAAGAGAACGCTAAACACTACCAGAATCCAAAAAGATATTTATAACATTAAACATTATATGAGTTTGAAGAAAAAATGGTGTTTTTGGAAAAATGGACGTCAATATTCAAATACTCGTAACATCGTGGGTTTTTTTATTGTTGTCAAAAATGCGTGTGGCCTAATTTTCTCTAAAAAAGAACATATTTCGCCGCCAAGAGATTCTGCAACATTATGTGTGAACTGTGATTGTCAAACCTGCCTGATTAGGAATGGATTCGGTCGTTTTATTAATATTTTTACGTTAGTTCATTTTATATTGTAAAATCTTTATAAATCAATTTTGCAATGACGCTACGGGGATGAGCCAGGGGAAATTCGGTGTGCAGTTCTAGGTCTGTCCGGTGTTTTTGACTGAATATTACGTAAAATGTTGTGTTCACTACGAAAAACTAGGGCCACCCTCCCCAAGAAATTTATCACTTCCAGATATTCGCGTTTTAATTTTTTTTTTAATAATGCAATAGTCCTCTTACAATTTCGGGTTTTTTGAAACTTCGTTCATAGCATCGGTTATTAAACCATTTACGAAGAAGAATTTCCTGTTTCATTCCTTGATTATGTCGATTGTTGGCATAAAAAATAAACAATTACGTCGAAAAATAAGAAAAATTAAACTGTGCTTATTTTTTTTTAATTTTGATTCCACAACAAAAAGTGTCTAACAAAAGTTGGACTACTCCCAGAGGACCATTTTTTTCTAAGACATTTTTTGACACATACAACTGACCAATTATGAGAAAACAACTATTAAAGAAATAAAGAAGTTCAGAACCAGAATCTAAGACATTTTTTGATAAATACAACTGATCAATTATGAGGAAACTTCTATCAATGAAATAATGAAATTCAGAGCCAGAGTAGAAAACTCATTTCTCACTCTTGCTGACTTCTTGTATTCTTTAAATTCATCCGTATTCTCTCCGATTCTCTTCGATTCTTTCCAGTTCTCTCCGACTCTCGCCAACTCTGATTTGTTCCGCTTCACTCATCTCAACTCAGATTCAAGATCGCGTATTCTTCGAAATTCAGGAATACTTGCACTTATTTTCACTCAGTAGAGCAGGCAACGAAGGGTTTTATAAAGGAAAAAAATGGCAACAGGCTGAATAGTAGCAAAACCCCTTCTCCATAGGCTGTTAATGATTATGTAAAAAATCTAAATCCATTAAACAATGGCTAAACATTTTATAATAAACAATAGCGGCCATTGTGTGTTTTTGCGTTTATTTCGGTAACTGCTCATTTTAATAAAATTAAGATTCTGTAGAAAAATGTGCAGAATTTTTTTCTCTATAAAAAAGGTTATTTTCACTTTTCACATAAAAACAATAGTTTGCTTAGGATATAGGAAAAAGGATTCATTTTTAGTATTTTAAGTTTTTACACCTGTGAGGTACAGTTTTCGAGAAAAGAAGTCCTAACTACAGATGTGAGCATGATATTCATTTTTAATACGCATAATATTTTGCAAATGAATTATCAATACCATGGGGCCCTAGAAATAATTGGGTTCCCATTACGTAGAATTGGAAAACTAGAATAGGAATAATTGCACGAAAACTTTTTAATGGGATTGGCTGCGATTCGTCACATGATTTGCACTAAATCTTAACAATTTGTAGATAAAAAGAGTTTTTATATTAGAGTCATGAAAGTTATTTAGTTTTTTTTCTAATTTTATAAAAAACTTTTATGATCCATTATCGACATCACCTATTTATGATGTAACAAATAAAGTTTTTCCTACGAAAACGACCAAAAATTACTCGGCAATAACACCTAGTTATCATATATTTAGTCATTTAATAACAATTGATGCTTGTTTAAATAAACCTAATCAACAAATGCACTGTTGGGCTGTTTTCCGACGCACTAGCCTTGTTCTTTCAACGTAATCAACTGTTATTAACTAATTTATAAACCTTTAGCGATATTTCAATGACAATGGACAGTTATTATTTTTAAGAACAATTTTTTTGACAAATTTGTATTATCTCATGTATTTATGAACTAAAACATTCCACTTTTCACTCAGGAATTAACAGCCAATTAAATTATCAACCGTTTCCTGCTATTAATCAATAAGAATTGATGATTTTTATAAACAAAATCAATTAAAAAATTCTTTTTTGACTATTTTCAACAATAGTTAATCGTTATCCAAGTTTCTAAAGAAGTTACAAAATCAATTATTAACAGTTTCTCAAGTTAAAAAATAAAGTTATAGTGATGGAAAATAGCCAGATAATAAATTCTTTCACTGAGATTGTTTAAAGAATCATAAATTTCAATTATTTGTTACATGGAATCGCTGATAAATAATTGGCTATTCATTATTCCTCAAAGAGAAGCGGAATTTTTTGTTTATAAATAGGACATTATTTCTCAACTGCAGTACCCACTCAAAAAAAAAGTTGTATGCCCGAAGTCAAACTTGGTCAAAGTCTATTAATAATAATAAATTATTATCATAATCTAATAACAATACGAAGATCAAGATAATCATTAATTATAATGATTATAAATAATTTTTGCGAGTTTTAATTCTTCTATTTAATAATAGGAAATTCTTTTTAGTACAGTTTTCATAGGTTTTTGTATGCCCTTTCCATTGATCAGAAAGATTTTTTGAAATAAATAGTATTTAGCCTTCAAAAATAAAAGCCAAAAATAATTTTTTTTTCAAAGAAGAAAATTAGAAACACAATATTAACAAGTCAATCAGTGCAAAAAATTATTTTTGAAAAAAAAAAACTCAGGAACATTGTGAATCTTTGTAAAACGCATATTTTGTCATCTTTTTATGTCAAATGAAATTTTAAGCTTCTGCCTTTAAGAGCTTTGAGGTTAAATAGTGGAAATTTTTATTTTCATCAATAAAAATAAGCAATGAGTTTAGATATTAGAGGTGATGCAAGCCCCATGAAGTTTAACACGTATTTCCCATAAGAAAAAAATACGTGTTTGTAAATTTGATTCAGAATCCTCAATTTTAGCTGAATCGAGTTGAAACTCAACATTTCTCTGCACAATTACCCCTTAGAATACGAATAAAATATTACTTTTGAAATACCTGTATCACCCCCATAAGTCTGTTTTGTAGGGTCCCAAAAAAACCCCCATAAGTGAAAAAATGGGTATTGCGAGTTTTTGGCGCTAATTATCACTTTTTGCGTTTTTTAAAATGCAAATTGTTTCTAAAACATGAAAGCTACTTTATACTGATGAGATGTTTAAATACATTTTTAAAAATAATTTATTATTGTTTTTAGCATTTTTCTCTTAGAATGGTGATAGAAAGTCGCGGGTTTTTCGAAAATTTTCCACTTTTTATCTAATTTTTAATTAAAAATAGGTTAGAGTTGATTAATTTCAATTTTTTGTTCACTTTTCATTTAGAGTAAGTTAATATTTAACTCAATATAGCAAAAATAGTTGTTTAAACAAGTTATTATTGTCTATAGCTATCTTCTTTACATATATTAATACTATATAGTTACGATTTTTTTCTGAATTTTTAAACTTTTTTCCATTATTCAATTAAAGTATAGTAATAATTAAATGAAGTTATCAAAAGTTATTGTTTAAACAATTTATTATTATTATTAATAATATTCTTTTTGCCCAATGGTAGAAAGTTGGGTTTTTTTTCAGAAATGTTTAACTATTTATCTATTTTTCACTTGGAATGACTTAATAATTATTTAAGTTGACCAAAAAAATTTGCTTAAACAAATTTTCATTGTTAATAACTATCTTAATCTATATTAATGCCAGATAATTGCGTTTTTTCTCTCAAATTTTCAACTTTTTGCCCGCTATTCACTTAGTGAGGTATAATTAATGCAAGTTAATAAAAAAAGTTCTTTAAACAATTTATTATTGTTAATCAATGTTATTGTTATAATTAATATTATACTCACTAATATTGTTATAATTGTTAATAATTATACTTCACATAAAAAAGTAAAATACTATTTAAAAAATTATTCTTGTTGAAGTTCACTTATTATTTAATCATAACTAAAAAAGTCAAAGCAAAACTCAAGATTTCAGAAAAAAGCAACTTTCTGGCATTACTATAACAGAATATAGTTATAAACATTCCCTACATTTTTTAAAGATACCCTGAACTCTTTGAAGTTCTTTGAAATCACTTCAAATTGTTGAAATGACTCTTGAATCCCCTAAAAATATAAAAATCCTCAGAAATCTCATAAAATCGCTTGGATTCTTTTTAAATATCCTAGAACATTACATAACTTATAAAATTGTTCCACATTATTCTAAAATTCTGAGAAATTCTTCAAGGTCCTTAGAAGTCACTTTAAACCTTTTGAAATTCTTTAAGACATTTTAAAACTCTTGCAAATTCCTTGAGAGTTTTGTAAATACCTTAAAATCTTAAAAATCCTGTAAAACACCTGTAAATTATTGAAATCTATTTAAAATTTCTTGAAATCTTTCAAAATAACCCAAGACATTTTCAATTCTTTTGAATATTTTGAAATCCCTTGACAGTTTTGAAAGCTCTTGAAATTTCCTTGCTAGTTTTGAAAATACCTTAGAATCTTCCACCTCCTTTAGGATATTTTTAAGTTATAAATCTATTAATAATTTCTTCAAATCTTTTAAAATACCCTATGATATTTCAAATCCTTTAACATTTTCGAAATTCCTTGACATTTTTTAAAGCACTAGGAAATACCCCAATTTTTTCAAAGATACCTAAAATTTTGGAGGTTCTTTGAGATCCCTTCAAATTATTGAAATCAGCTTTTAAATCCCTCGAAAATATAAAAATCCTCAGAAATCTTTTAAAATCCCTTGGAATCTTTTTAATTATTCTAGAACCTTATTCCTATAAAATACCTTCAAGTTATTGAAATCTATTAAAAATTTCTTGAAATCCTTTGAAATGACCCAAGATATCTTTGATTTTTTTAAATATTGTTAAATCCCTTGAAAGTTTTGAAAGCTCTTGAAAATTCTTTGGTAGATTTGAAAATACCTTAGAATCTTCCAAATACTTTAGAATACCTTTAATTTATAGAAATCTATTGAAAATTTCTCGAAATCTTTTGGAATAACCGAGGACATTTTTAATTATTTTTAATATTTTTGAATTCCTTGAAACTTTCAAAAGCTTTAAAAATTTCTTGGTAGTTTTCAAAATACGTCAGAATATTCCATATCCTTCAGAATACCTTCAAGTTATTGAAATCTATTAAAAATTTCTTGAAATCCTTTGAAATAACCCAAGATATTTTTAATTTTTTTAATATTTTGAAATCCCTTGAAAGTTTTGAAAGCTCTTGAAAATTCTTTGGTAGATTTGAAAATACCTTAGAATCTTCCAAATCCTTTAGAATACCTTTAATTTATTGAAATCTATTGAAAAATTCTTGAAATCTTTTGAAATAACCCAAGATATTTTCAATTCTTTCAAACATTTTGAAATCCCTTGAAAGTTTTGAAAGCTCTTGAAAATTCCTTCGTAGTTTTTAAAATATCTTAGAATCTTTCAAATCCTTTAGAATACCTTAAATTTATTTAAATCTATTAAAAATTTCTTGAAATCTTTTAAAATATCCCAAGATATTTTTGTGATTTTTTCAAATATTTTGAAATCCTTTGAAAGTCTTGAAATCTCTTGAAAATTCCTTGGTAGTTTTAAAAATATCTTAGTATCTTCGAAATCCTTTAGATACCTTCAAGTAAAAATGTAAGAAGTTTTCGAAAATCTTTGGAATTAACTTGAAATCTTTGGAAATGCTTTGAGACTTTTCAAAGGTCTTGAAAATACCTTGGAAGTTAAAAAATACCTTGAAACCTTTAAAATCCTTTAAAATACCTTAAAGTTATAGAAATCTATTAAAAATGTGTTGAAGTCTTTTAAAATAACCCAAGATATTTTTAATTCTTTCAAATATTTTGAAAGTTTTGGAAGCTTTCGAAAATCCCTTGGTAGTTTCGAAAATACCTTAGAATCTTCCAAATCCTTTAGAATACCTTCAATTTATTGAAATCTATTAAAAAATTCTTGAATACTTTTCAAATAACACAAGATATTTTTAATTCTTTCAAATATTTTGTAATCTCTTGAAACTTTTTGAAGCTCTCGAAATTTTCTTGGTTGTTTTAGAAATACCTGAGTATCTTTCAAATCCTTGTGAATACCTTCAAATTATTGAAAGCTATTAGGAATTTCTTGAAATCTTTTAAAATATCCTATGATATTTAAAATCCTTTAACACATTTGAAATTCCTTGAGATTTTTTAAAGCTCTAGAAAATACCCTAATTTTTTCAAATATGCCCTAAACTCTTTGAGGTTCTTCGAAATCCCTTCAAATTATTGAAATCGGCTTTAAAAGCCCTTAAAAATAAAGAAAAATCTCAGAAATTGTATAAAATCCCTTGGAATCTTTTTAAATATCCTAGAACCTTGCGGATCCTATGAAATCGTTTTACATTTTCTAAAAATGCAAGAAGTTCTTCAAAATCCTCAGTAATTACTTGAAATCTTTTGGAATCTTTTGAGAATTTTTAAAGCTCTTGAAAATTCCTTAAAAGTTTTAAAAATACATTAAAATCTTTAAAATACTTTAAAATACCTTTAAGTTATTGAAATCTATTAAAAATGTCTTGACATCTTTTTAAATAACCTAAGATATTTTAAATTCTTTAAGGAATTTTAAATCCCTTGAAAGTTTTGAAAGCTCTCGAAAATTCCTTGGGGTTTTCAAAAATATCCTTGAATTCTAAAATACTACATAAAGAGTCAAATTATTTTAAAAGAACCTTTGTCGAGATGATGTATATTAAAAATGAGAATGACAAAGCTTTGAACAATATTACTGATTGGAAATTTTATACAGTAGAAGTCCGATAAGTTTCTCATTTCGGGGTTGTAGGGGCGGAAAATTCCAGGAATAGCGGACTTATCGGATGCCCCCTCTAGTAGCACGACATTAGATGCGCGCATGCGCAAGAATGATGCGCAAATCATAAGCAAAATAGCACACGTAGTGGGAGACCCCCAATTAGTGTGCGTGCCGTGCGTGCGATGACGTTTTAAGGGGAGTGTACACTTATCGGATGGCAACTTATCGGACTTGTTCTGTAATTCTGCTTATAATATGATTTTAGATAAGGTTTGTTAATGGGATTTTACCTTTTAAAATTCGTTAAAAAATTTTAATTTGGCACCTAAAATTTCTTTCTTCCGAATCAGTATGTTCGATCCTTTCAGTACTTGATCGACTCAGGGCCTGCACGGTTCATTGTACCATGCTCCCTTTTTAAAAATCTTTTTCTAGAAATCATGGATTTTTATTTAAATTCTAAATTCTTCATCACAATGAAATAATGACCAAAAATGCTTTTTTCCAAATTTTAATCCCATTTTTTTCTATATAATTGACTTTTTTATTTACGAAACATTTACGTTTCAAATTCCACGATGTCTGATCGTATTCGCATTGTTTTTGGAGGAAAATCTCCTTTTCTTTTTTCGAAAATTTCACTATTGTAACTGAACTTGACCGCTCTACTTAATGATAAGTCATTTGTAACGTGTAGGCTTGATCTACTGCATGTACAAGTTGAATATGCCAACCTTTTTTAAATATACTTAACTTCTAGTAATGTACGCGTAATACCACCGGTTAGGAAGTCATTTCCTCGCTGCGAACACCGCACAAAGCAAGCGATAGAAGGGCTCCTCTCCATCGAGCAGAGTGGGGACTTCCAACCAATAGCGGCATAGCACGCTCAACCAGCACTGAAAGCTAGTTCACTGGGAGACGGGCCCCACATCGTTCGTTACTTCGGTCTCGACGCTCGTTAGGACGAGGTCGTCTTTCGGTTGACGCTCCAGAGGAGTGTTCTTAGAATAGGCAAAGAGGTATAAATCACACGCGATGAATTCTAATGTTTAGTTTAAATGTCTTTTCTCTCTTAATTGAGAAGTTAGTGTAGTGCAGTGTTGTTTACGTTTAAAAAGGAAATTAACATCCTGGATGGATGAATTATTCAGTGTTTTATTTTTAATATTATTTTATTTTTGAAATTAGAAAACGCCCAAGCTACCTAAATTTACATCGTCGTTTCTTTCTGCAATGTTCGTTCGCGCGCATTGTGGCTCGTAAGGTGGCGTGAATGAGGGTAATAGTTGCCTTTTCTAAGGTATACTTGTAGCTAGGTATTTAATAATTAAATTGTAAGCTTTCCTTGAGATTGGTTCGACCGTCTCCTGGCGCGCCCAAGATTTCTTTATTAAATATTTCGGAGCTACTAGAATCTATTATGTTCTTTCTTTCTGCAATGATCGTTCGCGCACATTGTGACTCGTAAGAGCTAATGGATGAAAGTAAAACAAGTGTGCTTTTACTCACTCAAATAAATTAAAGTTTTAAATTCAAACTTTTGAATATCAATATAAAAAAAGCCAATGTGCTCAACCACTTCTTAAAAGCATTTTTATTTTTTTTTGAAACAATCCACGTGATAACTATAAGATTTCATGAATTTCACTTCAAAGCCAATCAAAGGTTTGGACCACCGATTTTTCTCGCCTTGCAATGAATGTAAGACTGAGCTTTGAAGAGAGAAGAAGAGAAGTTTCCATTCGAACGAAAGATTTCGTTTTGTTTTCAAAAGATCTAACCTTGATACAGACATTGTGCAAGTTTTAAATTTTTCTGAGCAAACAGTTTATCCTACGAGAAAAGTGCAAGAAACAAAAAGTTTCATTTTTGTTCAGAGACGCTCTAAGTTTTTTTTTAATCTGATGATAATATATAATAAAATTGTTTAAAAAAATGTTTTAAACAAAAACTGACCAGGATTTTGAAAAAAAAAACCCAAAATATTCGTAATCAGGGGAATATTTTTTATCTCTTGAACTTTTTCCTATATATATTGATATATTATCAAATTTTATTCATGAAGAAGCCAATAAAAGTCCTATTAAAGGAATTTTTTAATTTAATTTTTTTAATTTTATTTTATGACGTTTATCGGCGCCAAATAACTTTTTTCTGATCGGAGACCGAATGAGAGTTTTTTCCTTTGTATTAGTTACATTTTAAATTATAATGTATTTCTCTAAGACTAATACGTATATTTAAAAAAATCAAAACCTACTTAAATCTCACTTTTTACGCAAATTGGATGTGCGCATCCTCTAAATGATTTGTTAAAAATCTGGAAAAATTAGAAGAGTATTTTCTCACACAGAGAAATAAACTGTCGCGTGTTCTCTCCGCAGCCTAAGAGTTGAATGAGAGTACGTGATGCCATAAATTTCGTTCAGGGGACTGCAGACCCATGATTCCGGGGGTCCCCGTTCGGAATGAGAACGGCATCTGTGGCCTGCAGTGGTGTTCGTCTCTTCTTCTGTTGAACGTTCACGCATGTGTTGATACGAAATCCTAAAAATAAAACTTCAATCATTAAAAGATTTGTTCAAGTTAAATCTAAATTTATTTTAAGAAGATACATTGAAATGATAAAGCGTTTTAAAGTATACGAAATATTGAAGAATTATTGATTTTTACGATTTAAATTTTAATAATTAAACTTTTAACGGCATCAGTATAAAAAAAGGTTTCAATTATTACATTCCTTATTTACAAATTGCTTTTAAACCAATGGTGTGTAAAAATAATTTCATTCGAAATTCGACTTTTGGACTTAGTTTGGTGGAATAACCAATTTTTGGAACCGATCGAAATTAAATTTAGGTTTTTCGATTCAATACAAACAAGCGCGTGTTTGAATGTCAAATTTCCGATATTCGATCGATCCAAGTTAGACGAATTTTTCATCCAATATGCTTCGATCCAATCCAGCGACGTGGCGAATGACAAATCGAATTGAAGAATCTTATCCTAGTTTGGACCAAATGTCAAAAACATTGTCATTTGTTCACAAGCTGGTTTGTAACTAATTGAAAAAATCGATATCAGTTTAGATCGGTTTGGAAAATTCGACATTCGATCAACTAAAGTCCAAAAGTCGTATTTCAAGTCGAATTATTTCTGCACACTACTGTTTCGAACGTAGTTTCGCGTCATTCACTTTTAGACGCTCGAAATTTAAAATTATTTTGTTCCGAACGTTTTTTAATCATTTTTATTAAAGGTTCACAATATTTAGAATTGCTTAATTGTGAATACTAAAATTGACAATCAATTTTTTTTTTATCACAGATGTGGTAAATTATTCATAGAAAAGTATCTATAATATTCCTTTCTTAGAATTTGTAATTTTGGAAGCTTTCAGTTTTACGTGTTCAATTTCAACGAATTTCACATTTGATAGTATTTAGTTTTGTATATATAATTATTAAGCCTATTCAATTGTAATTATTCAATCTGGAACTTTACAACTTTAAAAATGTTGTTACCTCAATCTGATGTGAATTTTCAGTTACAATACATAGCCCGTGACTTGGTTAATTTGTTAGGTATAATTTATGAATAATTTTTTTCTTAATTAAATTAGTAAGTATTTTGTTCAAGAAGAACAATCTTGTGCAAACCTAATCTTAATATCAGTTTTTTGCCTCTCTAGTAAAGTCCTAGTCCTTAGGCTTAGGCTCTTCAAACAAAAAATTGTTTAGCTTTGAAAGCTTGCATTTTTAAATTGCAATGACAAAGATAAAATGGTTGGAAACCGCCCTGCACATACGTTGGAGAAACATACGTCTTATATCATCATCTTCCATTACAGATTTCTACCGATATTGGCTAATCACCGAGAGGAAAATGGATGACATTCAAGCAGATATTGAGGCAATGAACACCTTTGATTATATCGGAAAAAAAATCTGATATGAAAGGAATTTCACGTCGTATGTGATTGACAAATTTGTTTTTAATCTATAACCCACTTATTGGGTTTTAAAATATTTAAAAGTATATTTGTGTTTGTAGGCTCTATAACGTCAGAAGCAGAAGGACATGACGGAGAAGACGGAGGAAATGCTTCTGCTGTCAATCATGATCCATTGGATCTGCCTCAAGAAGTACTCATGTTTGCTCATGCCGTCAATAATCGTAATGAAAACAATGAAGAGGAAAAAGTAATCCAAGATGAGGAAAATCACGACAGGCAAGATAGACCGGCAACTCCTTCCGAAGATGAGAAAACTATTCCTGAGGCTGTGCAAAGCATTCCCGAAGATATACAGAGTATTTCTGAGAAAGACCAAAGCCTTCCTCGTGATTCGGAAAACATTTCTGAAGATTCGGAAAGTCTTCACGACGATCTGGAAAGCCTATCTGACGATAAAGAAGAAGAAAAAAGAAATGAAGAACCAGGAAGGCAGAAAAAACTAGAATTAGAAGAGGGAGGAGAGGAAGGTAAAGAGAATTCACAAAATTGGGAACATTTAAGATATGTATAGCAATCAATGGAAAACAATGTGTCAAATTTCTATTTCGGGAGCGAGGTACAAGAAGTGCGTGAACTTACTCCGCTGATTCCATCCCAGAGTATTTATATCCTCCCAGAATATGTTCACTTCTCAGACGTAATGGAATTATAAACAATATGCTGCCCTTTAAGGATGTACTAAAGTTGTCGCAAGTTAAAAAAAATGAGCATTGTTATAAATTATTTAGAAAATCAAAAAAAGTATTCCCATTGTTAATTATAACTAATTTCGCAAGGGAATTGAAGGTGGACTTGAGAAAAAAAATTTGAGTTCAGAATATTTTATTTAACAATATTTATGTAGGATTTTATGTTTCTGCTTTCTGTTTAGATAAAAGTTAGAATTCCTATTTAATTGTAATGTTATAGAGCTCATTGTATTCCTTTAAAGATTCTCTATAAACTTCTTTGGTACGTTTTTATTTGCAAAGTTTTATTTTAAAATAATATTGTTCATAAAAGTAACAATTATGTAATTGAGAAATCAATTTCTTAAATAAAAAAGTACGAAAGAGATTATTAGAGAATCTCTCAAGTAAAAAAATGAGCCCTATAACATTAGGATTAGATAAGAATTGCTACTTTTACCTCTTAAGAGAAAGCAAAAAATATAACTCTAAATAAGTATTGTTAAATAAACGATTTACTCGTTTGGGGTGGTTCAATGGACGAAGAACGAACTTAAGGCCCTTGATGTCACAACACGTAAGATCATGCATATGAATAAAAGCTTGCATATCAATTCGTCAGTTCCACGATTATACATTTCACGCCGACAAGGCGGACGCGGACTTCTGAATCTCCAGTGTCTTCATAACAGAATTTTTTTAAGTACAGCTTATATCGTTGCCAATGGCAGAGATCCTCTAATAAAAATGGTGAGGAACCACGAGATGATTGGTGAAGGAGCGTTCCTTGGCAAAGCCGCGGAGCAAGCGACCGAGACCCTTGGCCTGAATTTTAACATTAAAAGTGAGGAAAGTGCATTACTCGATCAGGTACAGAGGGTTGTCCAATTCAGGTACAGAGGGTTTTATTTTCGCATGCCAGGACGGTGCACAGTGGGCTCAATCGGATATTTACTATTCAAAATCACCTACAGCCTGCAATTCGCAACAGATTTTCAATTTTTTTGTTTAGAAGTGATCAGCGATAGTTTGCACACGAGTGTCTATGGATTTGATTTTTTAATTTTTGTCATTTTCTATTGTTTTATATAAATAAACAACGAGCGAAAATGAGACATTTTTTAATTATTATTATTTTATCTTCAAATCAATAACTTAATTAATCCCATTCTCGATGAAAATAAATGACGAAGTATCCAAAGAATATAAATAATTTACAGCATATCGAATC
Organism: Andricus grossulariae; assembly: GCA_011634705.1. Classification (NCBI taxonomy): domain Eukaryota; kingdom Metazoa; phylum Arthropoda; class Insecta; order Hymenoptera; family Cynipidae; genus Andricus; species Andricus grossulariae. Next base: position 79,901,748 of record JAABKJ010075445.1, on the reverse strand, counting down.
TAATTGTTATAAACAATTTTTATTAACAAAATATCAACATATTGGTCATTCGATATTATTTTTTTATTTTATAAACAAATTTTATATACAAATGCGTAGTTTGGACATTTATAGATAGAAAGTAATAGTTTTTCTTTCTAATCGTCTTCAAATTACATAAGTATTGATGTTTAGTGACGAAGAATTGTCAATCGGTATTATTTCATTATGTTATAAACAAATCTTATAAAAAAAAAAATATAAGTTCAAAGCAGAGTAATGTTTTACGTAAATGTCGGTATGGTTGACTGAAGTAAATTTGACTGAAGTAAATTTCGTTTTAAAACTTCTTTTCAGTTTTTTAAGTAATTCAAATAATCAAAATATACCGTATTCAAAAGAAGCTGCAGAAGCCGGTAATAAGGATTTCAAGCGGTTCAGAGAATTCAACACACGAAAGTGCTCTCGAATTTCGACCAATGAAGATTTAATACATAAGATCCTTGTGTCATCTGATCTATTAATTGCCTCCTTAAGGCAAGAATGGAGCAAGAATGAGTTTGAAACGGATCCTGAAATTATTGAAATGATTGACAAGTACAACTTGGAAGCTAATTCTTCTAGAACATCACAAAACATTTCCAGTGATATCATTTGAAGGAAATAATAAAAAAAGATTACCTTCGGTCTGCAAATGGCTCAACTATGCATTTGTTCATAAAATAAACAAATAATATTAAATGATAATTCTTATTCACTAAATATCGCCACTTATGTAATTTGAAGACGATTAGAAACAAAAACTATCACTTTCTATCTATAAATGGTCAAAATATGCATTTGTTCATAAGATTTGTTTATAACATAAAGAAATGATATCTATTGACAATTATTGGTCACTAAACATCACCCCTGTGCAATTTGAAGACGATTAGAAAGAAAGACTATTACTTTATGTCTATAAATGAATAAAATATGCTTTTGTTTATGAAATTTGTTTATAAAATAAACAAATAATATCGAATGACCAATCTTAATCACTAAATATTACCACTCATAAAATTTAAAGGTACTAAGAAAGAAAAACGATTACTTTCCGCCAGTAAACGCCTGAGCTATGCATTTGTTTACATATTTTGTTTATAAAATAAAAAAATTATACCATACAACAAATTTTCATGATCAAACGTGATCCTGTTGATGAAATCAGGAATTTCAACTTACAAATATACTTCGCAAGCAAAACTTCCGATATGCTGACATTTTGTTAATATCATTTGTTTATAACAATTAGATTCGATATTATTCAAATTATTTATATTCTTTGGATAGTTTGTTACTCATTTTCGTCGAGAATGGGATTAATTAAGTTATTAATTTGAAGATAAAAAATAATAATTAAAAAATGTCTCATTTTCGATCGTTGTTTATTTATATAAAAAATTGAAAATGACAAAAATAAAAAAATCTTATCCATAGGCGCTCTTGTGCAACATTCGCTGATCACTTCTAAACAACAAAATTGAAAATCGGTTGCAGATAGATGCAGAGCGTGTCATGTACACGCTGAGTACCTGGAACACATACTATCAGGGTGTCCCACCCACGCAAGAACAACGTATATCTATAGACAAAATGCGGCCCTAATAGTGCTTTATTGCCATATTTGTCGATTTTACGGTGTTGGCCGCGACCCTGCCCTACCGAAGGCTCCAAGAGAGATAGAGTCAATTGTCCAAAACGAGAAGTGTCCAATTTTCTGGAACTACGATTTTCGGACAGCAGTCTCCGTTGCCCACTCAAGGCCTGACATTGTTCTCCAAGACTTCGAGAAACGAACTATGTTCGTGTTCGAATTCGAGAGATAGAGGCAGAAGTGTGATGCAAAAAAACAAAGGGCTCATGGTATCGCCCTGAAAGACGCTTCTCTGGAAGGTGACGTTGTTTGTTGTCACACGATAATTTCCAGTCATTTTTTGATTTGAAGTTCTTTACATCAGGATCCTCCTTACCAACCTTCAGATAATATGCATTAAGCACAGTGTTGATTTTAAAAGCTCTATGTGTACGTAAGGATCGGCCTACGTGTATAACAAACAGAACTTGGGCGTCATCAAGAAAATCAAGAACATCCTTGTGAACCAAGTTGGCTACAATGCATGTTTTTACTCTACTCTCGAATGCTTTGTTGACATCAATCCACTACACTCGATCGTTGAATATCATTGCGTTTCTTCTGAAGTCCGCTTTTCTTTTTGGTGAGGAACTCGAACCGAGCTTTAAGATATTCCAAATATTCAATAACATTTAGACACTTTCTTTTCTGATTTATTGACAGTCGTGGAATACATGTAAATTCCTTTCGCATTGTTTTTAAACACAATATGCACTCTTTCCTCCATCAATTAACCTTGTTTAGTTCTACGTTCCCCGATGATGATGATGAAAGTAGGGTCAGCGCTTCCTCGATAGCAGGAATAAGTTTTACGCACTCGTCGAGGATCATTTTTTTTACTAGATATAAACCGGGTAATTTTATATTTACTATTCACTTTCACTGCACTGCATCGCACAATGGAATGACTGCACACCACTCTGATGGACCTTTTATTGGTTACTACCTCCACTCCACCAATACTTCTAGATGATTATAGAACCTAAGGACTCCCCTAGCTATTTTGACTTCTTGGGAACCTAATAACACACAATGAAATCAAGCTATTAGCACAAAGCAACACGAAGAACACTTTTCAGTGAACGCATCATAACTTACTTTTTGTCTATTGAGACTCTTCTTTTCAACCATTATCACTATTTTTGTTTTTCTTGAGACACTTTTAATAGATCAGTAAAATTCAAACTGAAATGCGCGCCTCTGGATATGGGCTTTTCAAATATAAGTCGCCACCATGCCTTACCAGGACAGGGAGCGTGGGGAACCCCACCACTAGACGCAGTGGCATTTACCTGAACTTCGGCGTCACACTCTCGCGGTAAAGTCGAGATTACATTTATCGACTGTATGTTTAAAAACGCCTGTGGGTAAATTAGCACAGAAGTCAACATTTTTGCGCGTTGATCGTTTACGGACTGCGGTGGCCCTCATCTTTGAGCAGCCACGAAAAATGACTTGACGGTAGCGCCATCTGTTGCTGTTAACAAATTATCGACTGATGGCATATTATCACGAAAGCATGATCGTTTGTCGGTAAATTACCGGTCAATGTTTTACTAACGTTCAGCTTGGAACCGAACCCTGCCGCCGAACTGTCATGGCTATGCTACTTCAGACCTTGCGCATTGGTTATTGATGGAGTTAGAGAATGTTACAAATGACTCACCCTCGAAGTTACAATGAAAGAAGTTACCATGAACATAAATTGCTAACTGCATATTTCATAAGTATGCAGTTAAATACTATTTATTTACCACTCACATATTACATGTTTATTACATAATTATTTTTATGATTCACAATTATTAATAAGCAGTTATAGAAAAAACTAAATGAATGAAAAATTAATGAATAATAAAAATAATAATACAGTACCGGCCAAAAGTTTAAGTTCACCTTGTATTTTATGACTAATTAAGTTCTCCTAATTTGAATTGTGAGAGCTAAAATTTTTTCTCTTCAAAATGTCGAAAGCTCTCAAAATTCAAAATTGTGTATGAAATGAGCACAGGATAAAGCCAATTTTTTAATTTTTCAAGTACATATTGCAAAAATAGTGTAAATTTCTAATGTTATCTTAAAAATTAGGTAATATATGCGAACTAATAAACATTTTTCAATGTTCGTAGGCTAATTTTAAACCTATTTTTTCACAGTATCGCAACATCTTATGAGCATCAATAAAAAAAATCCTATTACAGTGCATAGGAGCATAAATGTGTAATAAAAAATTGGAAATAATTGAAAACATCTTATCTGTGGGCAAATCAGAATAAAAATTATATAAATTTATATTTTGAGATACCATTTTTCAAAAACTTAATGTTTTTATAATTATATTCTATGATTCGCATATTTACAAAAATATTTTTCTTATCACAAAGAATATTGAAATTCTCTTAATTTTGTTGTTACAGCTTTAAGTTATTGCACTGTAATAGGATGAATTTTCAGATTTATGCTCTAAAGCTGTTGCGATAATGTGGGAAATAGATTTGGAATGAACCTGAGAACATTACAAAATGTTGATGATTTTGGATATTACCTAACATTTAAGAAAACATTAGAAATTTACACTATTTTCGCAAAGTCTACTTAAAAAATAAACAAATTGGCTTCATCGTGGGCTCATTTTATAAAGAATTTTGAAAACATTCAACTCTTTGAAAGAAAAAAAATTAGCTCTGACATAATTAAAATTAAGAGATCTTAATCAATCATCGAAAAAGAGGCGTACTCAATCTTTTGACCGGTAGTGTATATCATTAATTATAATTAATACAATCTGTAGCTGATACACATATATATTCATACTGATTTATAGTGTTTGAAAACACAATTTAAGGTATCATACATGCAAAAAATGCTGCATCAAATTATACAATTATTCAAATAAAATAGAATAAAACAGTTATATAAGTACTAAATATTTGAATGTAACATACACGACTGCAAAGGGTAGAGGAAGTCATGGGAAATGGGGGGCGGGGAAGTGAGGGGAAATTATGTAGGGGGAGCCAGGACAGGGGGAAGTAATGAAGGAAGATGTTGGGAATGGGAGGGCAAAGGGTGTAGTATGAAGTGAGGGGGGGGCGAAGTAGGGGAATGTAGGGGGAGTACGGTGGAAAAGTAAGGGAGTGTAAGGTTTGAACCACTTAATTAACGTCTCAATAGGCTACAAAAACTTTGTTAGTAGGTGCGCGGCGCCTACTTTGACTAATTTTTTGTTTCAGGGCAGACTCCCCAAAAAGTATACATTATATGAAAAAAATTCTCAAATTCTTTTTAACTCAAAGTATGTTCCACGGGGTTTGAACTACCCCAAAACAATTTAAAAATCATATTTTCTCATATGGTATATTAATTGAGTTCTATTTTCCTGAAAATCGTGAAGATCACTTCAAAAAATGAAAAACGGTAGCAAACTTAAAAAACTACATCTATACATTTGAAAAAAAATAGTCCTCTTTAGAAACAAGAAATAATTATCTCCAGTTTTTAGTTCGGGCCCATAAGGAATTTTAGGAAAAATGTTTTGTAACCAAAATATTTTGAGTGGAAAGTAATTTTTTTATCTTAAAAGTTGTTGTTTTGTTTTTAATTTCTAGAGATGTTTTTCAACTTTTTTACATTTTCGGGATCGTTCATACACTACGTTACGCATTTTTCTTTTGTTTAAATCGTTGTATCATTTTGAACTTCACGGAAATTGTATTCTCATCTTTCTTTAAACAAAAGAAAAACGCGTAACGTAGTTTATGGAGATCCCTTATGATATCACATTTTTTAAGTTTTTGGGTCTGCTTTGCTGCACTATTGTACTATCTTTTTTAGAATTACAGGGAGGTTCACTTTGTAATATTGCATATGGGGTAATATTGCACATGAAGCTATAAGTTAAATGAGGTAATATGGCACATGGATTAACGTGGCACATCAGGTCTATGTTTTTGTTATTCTAGCATATTTGGGGTAATATGGCTCACAGGGTTATGTGACACATATGGTCTATGTTTTGGTTAAGGTAGTATATTTAGTACAACATTGTACTATCTCTTCCAAAAACATAAAAATTGAGTCCATGTTTTTGTTCAGGTTAGTATATTTAGTACAATATTGTACTATCTTTTCTAAGACCATCCAAGATTCCAGAAATAGCGACATCTATTAGAAATAAGTGTAGAGAAGATTTTTTTATTGGCATTAGGTTCGATAATGTTTATTTGTTTTGTGTTCTACAATTAATTTGAAAACAAAACAAAAAAGATATATATTTTTAAGTAAATTAAAGTTAAATTTTTTTATGTTTCGTCCCGGACTGACTCACTGGACTCGTCAGTAAGGCTATGTGAATCAGTCCTACCTTATACATTTAAATCGATCTAAATTCATTACAATGTATAATTGAAAAAATTTTTTCTTCATAAGTTTGTAAACTTGATAAATGTTCAATTAATAATATAGTACATTTCAACCACGGATAGGGGTTGAAAATTAATAAAATCGATAAATTTTGTTTCGATTTGTCAAAAACCCAAGAAATATATTTTAAAATTTTATTCGGGCCACGGATACACGGAGAAAAATGTTTGGTAGCTTTCACCGTAGCAAGGGTGAGATCTACTAAACGGAGTAGTATATTATGGACAGTTTAAGCTAGCGGTTGGATTTACTAAACGCTTGTTTAGTCCCTATTACTACACGCAGCAACGTAGTGCTTACTGCGCATGCGGTCGCGCGGACTATTGTCGTATTGGCACCATAGAATGGCTGTTCTATGGTGTCAACGTAGAACAGCCATTGGTTGTTCTTAAAGAAGAAGAAGAAGGGTAGAATGTACGAAGGGGAAACGTAGTGTCTACTGCCCATGCAGTCGCGCTTACCGTTCTCGTTTAGTAGAATGTACGGAGGGGAAACATAGTTCCTACTGTGCAAGCGGTCGCCTAAACGATTCTTCTTTAGTAGGATGTACGAAGCGGAAATGTAGTTCCTACTGCGCAAACGATACTTATTTAGTAAAATCCACTTGGGGAAAAGTAAATGCAACCTCAGCGGATCGTATTTTTCAACTTAAGCCTAGTTATTATATTGAAAAAATCTATTATTTAAAAATATTTCTTACTTAATTATTAAGTAAAGTTCTGATTAAAAATAATTATTAGGTAAGGTTTCAATTAAAAGTAATTATTTATTCATTATTACATAATTTATTGTTTAATTTGCTGTTGACATTGTAACAAAAATCAAGTTAGTAAAAGATAATGTTCCTTGCAAGTTCTTCCAACCGCACAGGACTAATTCTGCAAACAAACAAAATAAAATTAGCTGTGAATTCGATGACGTATGTTCCCACATTCTTTTGTATCAGGCTATTTCACAAGCACTCAATGGAAGCTATTTTTTTAGTTATGTGTTATTTTAAAGTTACGGCCAAGTGAATTATACTAAAGACCGACCGAAAAACTTCTTAGTAGAGGTTAGGTAGAACTTCAAAAGTGAAAAAATATCAAGACGCCAACAAATTTAAGTTGAAAGCTTTTATCTAAAATTCTAATTATAAAAAAAATGCAAATATGTGAGCGCATTCAACAATTTTTTATTCGTGAAACAGCACTACATAATTAAGATTATTGCAACTGTAGCTAAATAAATCTACACAAAACCCGCGATGGCACGGTGCCGTTACAATAAACTATAGCAAAAGTAAGAAATACAGGCTTTTCCAAATGATTAAGTTTTTGCAAAATAATTATGCAGTATTCAAACTTAATGAAATTGTTGAAAAATCATAATGCCTATATTGCATTCGATAAACATTAGCAAACATATGAAGGAACAAGCATTCCCGACTCATTTGCTTGTTACGAATTTATTTTGTGATGCTAATAATTACAAAAAACCGAAAAATGTACATACTTCATTTATAGATCTTCAACTGTAGATGAAGTAAAAAAATAACATTTTTTGACGAATTTTTTCATTGCAAAATTATTATACAATATTCAATGTAATTTTAATCGTGAAAAATCTCTTTATTCCAGCTGTACAGTACTCCAACTGTAGCTAAAGTGGGAAACAGCCATATTCGACCCATTTTTTCATTGCAGAGTTATTTCACACTATTTAAAATCATGATAATCATGTGGTCCAAAAAGGCTTTATTTTCCGCCCAAAATAGCTGCCGTACAAATTGTTCATTTTGGTGTCAAAATGTCCCCTGAATTTTTACATGATTAAATATATTATGTATTTTGGGATCTAGGGATTAAAGGATTTAGGTATTAGGAGATACCAAAATTTTTTGTTTTGATTCGGCCAATATTCAGGGGATATTTTGACACGAAAAGGAACAATTTTAAGGGGATCAAGACATTTTAGAAGAAAAAAATAAGGAATTATTCTAGATTACTTTAATAACTATACAACAATTACGCGAGTTAATCATGAATAATCTTTTTCTCTGTCCTCATAAATATATAATAACTGTGTAGGATCGGTATAATTTTTATATATAAAATTAAATAGTGATGTTCCCAAATTTATGAAAGTAACTTTATAATCATAAGGACGAGAAATTTCTTAATGAAGCAAGCTTCTAGGAAAATTATAATTACTAAGTTTATCAAAATGTAAATATAAATTAATTAATGATTTTCAAAACTGAACTGTAGTTCGAGTGTTAAAAATGCACAATACTCATATTACAATACGATTATAAATCTGTTCAAAATTAAACAATGGACAGCTTTTAACGTTGAAACTTCAACTTTCTCCATACGAAAGCCTTAATGATGAAGCAAATTGAAATTTCTAATTGAACCTTTATAAAGTATTTTCAATGTGAAAATACTGCAAGAGGAACATTTTTGGTTTTACATTTTTATTCCGTGTAAGAATGGGAAGTATTGTATTTTCAACATTTTTATCGAGCTTGAAGTGAGGAAATTTTAGTTTTTAATTTTTGCTAAATTGGCAGCACATTATATATTCTTAAGGTTTTTATTGAGTTGGAAGGGATACAATTTTTTTTTATTGTAAGAGGCCATTTTTTTCTTTTCACGATTTTTATTGTGTTTAAGGAAATCATTTTTTATTTTCGATTTTGGTCTGATTTGGAAAAGGATAATTTAAAAAAAAATGATTGAGTAGCAGGGGAGGAAATTTTGATTTTCAATTGTTATTGAATTGGAACAGGGACATTTTTTTATTTTTATGATTCTTATAGAACTGGGAGGGAGGAAATTAGTGTTTTCAAATTTTTCTAAATGGAAAGAGGCACTTATTTTGTTTTGAACACTTTTATTGAGTTGGAAGAGGTACATGTTGCATTTTTTTAACATTTTCATTAATGCAAGTTGAAATGGAGGATTAGTTTTAATTTAGAGCATTTAAAATGATATCGTGGATAAATATTTTTCAACCAGAAATATTTCAACTTTTCAATTCGTAAAATTGTAAAAGTTTAAGTTTTGCAGTCTAAATGCTCTTATGTGATTGCAATTTTTCAATTGAAAAGAGTTAAGTGTCAATTTTATATGTGTAAATGATTGAGAGTTCAAATTATTAATTTCCGAATTAAAACTTGTTTAGGCTTCAACTCACACTGCAATCGTTACAAATATTGTTGTTTTACAAACAAGTATGATTGAAACCTTTGGCGGAAAATCGCCGGTCACGAGTTGGGTGCCGTCGGTCGTCATATCATGTGTTATATCATGTGGCGTCATGTGTCATGTCATATGTCATGTCATACGTCATTCGATGTGTCGTGTCATGTTGCATGTCATGTCAAGTCATGTCGCGTCACGTGTCACGTCATGTGTCATGTCATATGTCATGTCATGCGTCATGCCATGTGTCGTGTCATGTTTCATGTAATGTCATGTTATGTCATGCCGCGTCAAGTCATGTCTTTTCACGTGTAATGTTATGTTTCCTGTCATGTTTCATGTCATGTCTCATGTCATGTTTCTTATCATGTGTCATGTGATGTGTCATGTGTCATGTGATGTGTCATGTGATGTGTCATGTGATGTGTCATGTCACGGAGCATGTCATGTGTCATGTCATTTGACATGTACCATGTCACGTGAAATGTCATGTCACGTCATGTATCATGTCATATGTCATGTCATGCGTCATGTCATGTGTCGTGTCCTGACGTAGGTCATGTCATGTGTCATATCATGTGTCATGTCATGTGTCATGTCATGTTTCATGTCATGTGTCATGTCATGTGTCATGTCATGTGTCATGTCATGTATCATGTCATGTGTCATGCTCCGGGACCAGATGGTATCAAGACCTTCTGGTGGAAAAAGTTTCCTTCAACCCACCAGTATCTGGCCCGCATTTTCACTTATATATAAAGTCGGAAGAGCCTATTCCGGAGTAGTTGGTGTAAGGTCGAATAGTGCTCCTGCCGAAGACGGGAAACTTAGCTGACGCTAAGAATTACAGGCCAATAACTTCTCTGAACACACTGTGCAAGATCTTCACAGCTCTTCTAAATGATAGGATTGTTCGGACAATTGTACCTTCGTGGCCAGAGATGTACGAACAACGCGGCTCAAAGAAAGACATAGCAGGATTTCAGGGGAACCTGCTCATCGATAGATGTGTCTGTAAAGACGCAGCATTCTATCTGCGTTACCTATTGACGGCCTGGAATTATTACCAGAAAGCTTTCGATTCAACCTCCCATAGACTTATCATCTGTCTGTTAGAAAGCTTAAAGTCTCATCCACACATAGTGACGTGCATAGAGAGACTAATGCCGCTCTGAAAAACGAGATTTACTATATCATCTGGCAAACGTCGTGTGATCAGTAATAAAGACCTTTAGATAAACTTTCAGAGAGTTCTATTTCAGGGCGTCACCATGAGACCCTCCTTTTTTATCTAGCATCATTGCTACTATCTCCCGCACTTCACCATTCCGAAGGGTACCTCTGCGGAAAACCTGAAAATCAAAAGCATAAGGTCACTCATGTATTTTACATGGATGATCTTAAGATCTATGCTAAAAATCAAGAGCAACTACATCTAGCTTCAGACATTGTCAAAGAGTACACTCAAGAGATTGGAATGGAGTTCGGGTTAGAAAAATGCGCCAAGGTTTATTCGAAGAAAGAAAAACTTAATGGCATCCCGGAAGACACTGAGCTCGTCGACAGAAGCGCTATACGACACCTTGGTGCTGGAGAGACCTATAGATACCTGGGCGTGCCAGAGAACCAAATTCAGGATATGACATCTATAAAGGATACTCTCCGATGCAGGTACAAACGTCTCATACGACGGATTTGGTCTTCCGAACTGTCGACGAGGAATGAAGTATCTCCGACGAACATGCTTGCCCTCCCAGTAATACTCTATTGATTTGGATTGGTTCCATGCATGAAGGAAGAGTTCAGATGCCTCGATATCGGGTCCTGGAAGGTTATGCACATGAAGAAATATGCACCTTAAATCTTCTATCCTGCGACTTTACATCTCACACCGTCAAGGTGGTCGCCCAATACTGAATTCTGAATGTTTTCATAACAGGAATATGCTGGGTACAGAACATATAGTCGCAAATGGACAAGACCCTCTTCTCAAAATGGCCAGGAAACACGAAGAAGTGGGCAAAGGGGCGTTTCTGTACAAACCAGCGGAGGAGGCGGCTGAAACACTCGGCCTTGACTTTAATATCAGGGGTGAGCAAAATGCATCAAATCATATCCATCTCGAGTACTCACTCCTAAAGGCCCGTATTAAGAAAGGACAGGAGGAAAACTTTCGCGAACAGCTCCTCAACAAGAAGATGCTAGGCATCCTCCACAGAATTGTGGAGGATCTGTCGATGTCGTATGAGCTAACGTTTGCTTTTCTCAAATCACCTGGATTGAAGTCGAGCACAGAGGGTTTTATTTTGGCATGTCAAGACAATGTCTTTTCCACTCTAGCATGCCGTCGCCACATTTTGAGCACAGACTCTCCTAATGATAGCTGCAAAGCGTGTCCTGCACACCATGAGCATCTAGGACACATATTATCGAGTTGTCCAAGTCATGCGGGAACGACCTACATCCAAAGAAACAATGCGGCACAAAGATAGCTTTATTACTATCTCTGTCACTCTTATGGCATTAGTTGAAATACCGCTCCGCCAAACGCTCTGAGGGAAATAGAGTCAATTGTCGGAAATGAGAAGTTCCGCATGTACTGAAACTTCAGATTCTCGACAATTGTTTTTTTGCGCACTCGTGGCGCGACATAGTTCTTCTTGACTTCGAGAAACAAACCTGACAATGGGTCGGCAAACCATGCCGATCATCTTAGAGTTCGAGGTGCTGAAAATAACTGAGATGGAAACACGACGACGAACTGGTAAAACGCCAACATTGAGCGGACGAATCAACTCGAGGATGACTTGCTAGACTGCTACGATTCCAGCATTATTTCTATTCACCGAGGCTTCATGGCTCGTATGGATACTCTGTGGTGCCAGAAACAATCAGAGCTTCAGCACGTTTCGATTCAATGTTTGCAAAATCAACGTGCCTGCCTACCTCTGGAAAAATAGATATATACGGGGAGCGCTTCCCCAACCGCTGCTTGATCAAACTGTAGCCGAAGATGAGGAAGCAACATTAAGACCAACCGCGGAAAGGAGGTACCTTCGAAGAGATGATCACGATTTCAGGACAAGATGGAACATTAACATGCAAGTTCCTTCTCAATCCCAGTATCTGGCTGAAATGGATGCCTCATTTCGTGGAGAAATCTCGCAAGAGTCCGACCTCTGGATCGTCAATTGCTTAGTTCATGGTGCTGCGAGAGCTTTGCCTGATTCAAATCGAAGGCTCAAACCGAAGATAGATCAAAAGACCAAAAGACGCTTGCATCAACTGAACAAGAAGATTGGATGGACAAGACAGAATGCGTCCCGTGTTCAAGAGTATTCTTAAAATGCACATTAGTAATTAAAAATAGTAACATTTGTCGAAAATTTAGAGAGACAAAATATTTCTTCTGCTTTTATAAAGTAAAATATATACTTGAAAAAATACATACTATTTAGACAATTTCGCAATTATTTTAACAAATTATTTTATTGCTATCATTGAATAAATAACTCACGAAGTCTAAAAAATGTGTTCATTTCGCGAGTTAACTGAAAAAAAATATAAACAAATTAATATTGTTTGAACAATTGAATATCAGTTATAAAATGATTGGGTGTTCTCAAATTGTCAAATAATGATCATTGATTCTTTAAAACCTGCAAAAGGCGTCAATAAACCACAATATTGCGTAAAATAAAAATTTGTTTATTATGGGTTTTTTTTGGGGACCTATAAGAGTGGCTTGAAATCATTTAACCTCAACGAAACTGAAAGTGAGAGCAGAAAAATTCAAAATGTAAAAAATAAGGGCTACCCTGGTCTACATATCTGCATTTTGACTGTCATTCTCCCTAATACTTACAAATTAAAAAAATAACTTTTTCATTTAATGAAATTTAAGACTTTCCTTGAATTATCTGAATCCCCTGAATTTTTAGAATATATTGGTGAATATAATACTATGATGTATCTTTAATATGTATAGTTCAAAATAGAAATGATCAAAGATACTTCTGGAACGATATTTCCTGAATATTGCTCGTCCAGCTTTTAGTAAGTTTCCCAGGAGAATATTTCCTTAAGTAGCTCAGTTTCGCCTCGCGATTGTGTCACAAGTTCCTAATATGACGGTTTATTCGAAAACATGTAATCCCTTGTCTACCTGCAGAGTTAAGTTCACAATCTGATAGTCTGCATGGTAACGACACTACCCTGGTAGGTCTCTTTCTCCTGCCAGAACTTATTCTACTGCTAGATCTTCTTCTCCTGCCAGACCTTCTCCTCGTTTCAGGTCCAGGTCTCCTCTAGCCCATGCCAGGTTCTCGCTTTCACCTACCACAATTGTTATTCCTGATGGAATGGAGTATGGTCTTGACCAACTTGAATTGATTCGTCTGACACCCTACATTAATCCGCGCTGGCTTTTTATGCTTCTGAGATACACTTTTCCTGCGGATAAAGCAATTCAAATGGCCATAGGACGGTATCTCTTTATGCCTGTGGCACCTCAAAAAAAAATTGTATTACCAACATTCGATGCTGACGTCTTTGTAATATTGAAAAGTAGCACACTTTTTATCTAGAATATATTAACGTAAAAATAACTGTCAAGGTAGACTTCGGGTCAAAATAAACACGGAAAGCGGCATATTTACCCTATTGACTACGATGAAAAGATTCCCTATAACTTTGCTGCATCTGATTTTTCAAAATTAATAAATTATTGTCAAATACTATAATTTTTTCAATATTTTTTCTTTCGCTTTTTTTGAAGTTATTTGTTGTTAATACTGGGCACTCTTGAATTAATTTTTTAAAATTAGATTCGACAAAGTTGAAGAGAATTTTTGTCTTAAGAAAGCAAGCTACTGTGAATTGCTCGTATGGGATAGACTTTATGTCTACATGTCTCCAACATAATTTTTCTTGTCTTTGCAACGTAGGAGACACCTTTAGAAAAATGTTCACAACGTTTGTAAGTGGTTGAAATAAGTTGCGGTTATTTTTATCGAAGCGGTATTGGAAAAAATCGCTTTTTTCTGGACTAGCATTAGTTAAGGTTATCAAATTTCATGGTCTAATTTATGAAATATAAATATGAAGATCTCAGAAGGAGAAACTTGACTCCTCTCATATACAAGATGACGACTAAGATACAATTATCATGTAATGTAATGTTCTGCATATCTCCAATAATTAATTATTATGTAAACAATTTCAAAAAAGAGAGTAAGATTATGGCCACTTTTCAACGAATACGCACAATTTGTTCACGCAGTCAATTAAGAATGTCTTTCCAAATAATTTGTTTTATAATGCTAGGAACCGTCTCTCCAATGTCTCTTTTCTATGTGGCTTTTGTAAATTTACAGAAATAAGTAATTATTTGATAAGTTCACATGAATAAATTCAGAGTTTGGCTATTTGACAATGACTAGGCTTAATTTGTAAACTGAATGAACAATGAATGTATTTCCAATAAGTCTTTCCTATGTTATTTTGCAAATTTAAAATAAATAATAATAATTCAAACATTTTTTATCAACGTACTCCGAGTTAGGCTATTTTTTAAAGAGATAAGCACAATTTATTTACAGTGTCAGCTAAGAATGTATTTGCGATGATTATTTTGTAGGTTGCTTGGTAAATTTACCTGAATTAATACTGATTTAAACAGTTTCCATGAATAAATTCAGCTTTCGATTATTCATCAACATATAGGCCACATTTTTTACAGAATTACCTGAAAATATGCTTCTAAAGACGTTTTTTCAAAATTCTTTGTACATTTCAAATTATTTTGATAAATATTTATACAAATTTTATGAAAACATTGGCTTGATATCTCAACTTTTTTGGATGCGAGATCATTTATATTTCATGGTTGGAAAATAATAATATTTGGCAGCCTAAGGTTCGATTGCTAGATGATACACATTTTTCGACTTCAGCCTGAAATTTTCTAATTCTGAAAAACAAATGGTAGTAATATGTTGTGTGTGATTTATTCATCATAACCTAAGATGAAGATGTTAAACTGCTAGATTTATATAAATCAGAAAATTTATACTGTTCAACATGCAGACGCACTTAGAGCTGAAATCAATTGATCGACTTTGATATGAAACTTAGCAGAAATTATCAGCATACAGCTATTTTTATTAAATAATATTATAATTAACATATATTTTACTAGTGTCAATACTACTTGTTATGCTAGTGCAAATACTATTTAAATATTTTTGCATGAATCATGTATTCCTACTTTCAAGCTGGCATGCATATTCCAGGGATTTTCAAGCAAAAAAACCTTTCAGCAAAAGAAATGTTTAGAAAGGTATAAATATGTTTCACAAAAAACAGAATAATTCAAAATAAATCATTGTCAAGAAACGATGAAGGTTTCGACCGCGCGCAAAATTTTTTCATGATCATCGAAATTGAAAAATTTGAAATTCTAAAAGCTAACAATTTTTTATTTGAAGTAATTAAAACTGAACACATTCCCGGTCATTCTCCTGTTTTCCTTGCCCGGCTTATGGATAGAAATGTCATTATATAATGTGCTTTGGGAGATGGATGCATGACTTAGGATTTGTCTTGGTTGAAAATTTTTAACTTTTGTTTAAACAAAAATGTTCATTAGGTATTGAATGAGCAAGTTGTTGAAAAATGTCACTTTGAAAATGGAACAAGCTACAACTTTTTTGTTTAGAGAAAAAAGTTGTACAATTAAATTTCTTATAAGCATATTCACTTTCGAAATAAACATTTGAAACATGCTTGAAAAATATCTGGGGACCAACTCTGTTTAGCAAGAAGAATTTATAGACATTGAAGAAATGAATACTCACTGATATAACTCTGATTATATATTTTAAAACTCAGCAATTTTTTCAGTTTTTCGTAATGATACGTGTCGATTTTACCAAATTTCGGAATAATTAACAAGTGAACAAAAGACAAAATAATTTCAGAGGATAAGAACGATATTTTATTTTTCATAGCGATGTAGTTGTCTCCAGTATCGCAACAATGTCATCATCAGTTGTTGTTAATACAATTTTTTCTGTGAGTGGCAGCCTCTCATAGACATCTTTTTATGCTAGCCATAGAAGTGGTGTATCAATAGCGTATCTTCGAAATTTGATTTGTTTTTATTGGAATTTGGAATGAGCCAAATAAGTCTAAGTTGTCCAATTCCATATCCAAGTACCTGATAAGTAGGAGTTCTGGCGAGAGAAGTTCTGGCAGGCTGAGACGCGGCAAGAGGATTCTGGCAGGAGGAGACATGGAATGAGGAGATCTGGAAGAAGGAGGCCTTGCAGAAAGAATCCTAGCAGTTGGAGACCTGGATCGCAGACATAGCGGAGACTCGTGCTCGGCAGGAGACTTATGAGCAGAAGAAGAATTTCCGAAGGGACCCAAGCGAAAAGCATCAGGCCAATCGCCATCAGGGTTACAGCTGGAATGCGAACCTAATTCTGCAGCAAGAAATGGGGGATTAATGTTTTTGTGAAGAAAATATTCTGATATGCTGGGATATCATGAACCCCTTTTGTGGTAATACTTTAGGAGAAATACAGTGGGGTCAAAAATGTCAGAAGAATTTGTTGAAAATTCATGTGTATTACGTCTAAAATTAAGTTTCGTTCCTAAAATCATAAAATTTTATTTTTGATTGAAAATTGAGCATTTTTAGTTGGAGATTCAACTATGAAATTATGATTTAATTTTTTTATTTTAAAAATGCAACTGAAGTAAACGTCCCAGTTAATCGCGACGCCGATTGTCTTGCTTTTTATCTAATTTGAAATTATTGAAATTCCATTTGACACTATAAAATGCTGAAAATGAGTCGATTTTATCATTAAATGTTACTTCCAATATATTTTTCAACAATATATTCAAATTATAACCAAGGTTAACGATTATTGGGACCATGGCGATGACTGGGACATTTATCTTATATTATTACAAATTATATTTACGTGGATGTGCATAGTTTTCATTTTCTACCATGGTACCATCTTGAGAATTTTAGAATATAAAATTGAAGGGGCGCTTGTGTTCTTAAATATGCATTTAAAATTAAACAATTTAAAAAGAATACTTCAAATTGCATACTCGCACTTTAAAAAAATTAGGAACTGAAAATTAATGAATTTGACAAATAATGATAATAATAATAATAA